>JAKOGI010000894.1:47500-177500 GCA_029747015.1 Carnegiea gigantea | reverse complement strand
GTGGCAAGTTTAATTTTGCTATGAATTATGTAGCTTTAGTGGCAAATTTTCAGTTGCCACAAAATGAAATTTGCTACAAAAGCATATAATTTGTAGCAAGCTCCATTTGCCACTAAATCCTTGTTTGCTACAAGAAGGTAATATTTGTAGCAAAATATAATTGCCACGAACTATGTTTTGGCAGATATTTGAATATATTTTGTGGCAGTTCACTTTTGCTACTAAACTTGTCTTAAAAAGTGGTAAACTTCAATTGCATTTGTTTTTTTGTTATTATATATTGTAATATTGTTTACCGTTTACAAATAATAATTGTTTGTGGACATTCTCATAAATACATACATGTAATGTAAATTAATTGAAATGAAATGCAATCGTACTTGAAATGAAATTGCATTAAATATATAATCATCATATGATGTTTGCTGCAATAGTAGCTAATAAAATTATGATAACCGTATATGCTTAGTTCATAATTCTACAATGATACTTATTGTAAATATATGAACCTTATTGTACTCTAACTTATATGAACCTGTGCACTTGAGGAAGAACCTAGTCTTTCCTCTAGAGCACGAAGACGAGCATCATAAGACTCATGAATCCTTTTTAGTTGTTCAGAAACCCGCCTATTAACTTCAGCATCAATCCTATCTTGAATTGCGTCCTCATTGATACCTTGGTTTTGACAACTCGTGAAAGCTAACACCCCTTGACCTATGCCTCTTTGATGATGTGATCCTTTCTTATGCTTGAGGACACGAGTAAAAGCCTCTTGGGGTGTAAGGTTATCAACCCCATACTTCTCAAGCTCTTTTTGGTGCACTACTAGGAGGTCTTCATATGCTTTCTCTGCATGCTCATCTGACCAAGTTCATCCAAGTGCGATCCTTATTCATTTCTGTCAATTATAATATAAACTGATTACTTTTCCACATAAATATTTTGTGTCATTCATATTTGAACCGAAAGAGAGTGCAAATTTGGCAAAAATACAAACTAAACTCAACCACATGCAAAGATTAACAAAAATTGGTATCAGAACACACAGAAACAGCATATTGCTATGCCACTAATCCGGGGCTACAAAATTATCTCACATGTCAAAGAAGCTCAAATTTCATGGAAACATAGCAATGTTCACACAAATTCCCTATCCCTTCGGATCGTAAAATAGATCAACTAGCCGACCCGAAAGCATTTATACGAACATTTTACTCGAATTTTTCTCGATTAAACTGCCTTCCCCATCCCCAAAGAATTCCACTTTTGCCAATTATGTTCTCTGGACTTCAGCTTCTAATAGTAGGCGCAAAGATTTAACTTTGAATTATCAACAGTGATCATAAACAAAGAAAATCCATTTTAGTTCTTCCATCTTGACTTATATATGCAACAGTGATCATAGCTAATCCTAAATAAACGAATAACCTAATCTTCATTGATAAATACCTATCTATTTTTTTTTTTAAAGTTTCTATCTCCAACCTGCTATTTATAAGACTGTGTATAAAAAGTGCCTTGAAATCTCATCTCTTGTAATTGACATTGCTCAATACGTTGCTGAAATTCGAGCATTTCCTGTGAACTCACTACCACTCCACCAATTCTCCTATGTTCATTAACAACACAGTTGAAGTCTTTTAGCCCCCATCCATTGAGTAGCATTGGTACTAAAACTATCAAGACTACCCTAAAAAACTCTTATCTCATTGCCATTATTTGATTCATAACCTCTTGAATTTCATAAGCAGAACAAAAACATATTTGTACCTTATTACAGACAGACAACTATTTCTGAGTCATCAATTTCAGATGTAGATACTAGGTTACAAACATGATGATAACAAGCAATGATCTAGTTTCATGAAATAAGAGATTTTTTAGTGTCACATAATCACAACAATATGCTGCCATGTATACCAAAGAATTTGAAAGGAGCAAAGCTGTGGCAGCATCATAATTGAAGCAATCAAATTGGACACCCATTACACATGAACTAATTTCCGATTAAATACAAGTGCAATCTTGACACCTCTTGAACCCAGCTTTAGCATATCACTTAAATTCATCTCAAAACCCCTAGTTTCTAGATGAAAATTTTCCATTCACTACTACAACATCTTCAATTTGAATAGCACACGTAGAAAATAGGAGAAAGACAGAGATTGAGATTGGAGAATTACCCAGTTGTATTCTCACCCAATGAGGCTTCTAAACCAACCAAAGGCGTTAGAAAGTGGGCACCTTGGTGAAATTATGGTCAATTTTTGACAAAAAAAGCAAGAAATCAACTAAGTTATGTTTAGGGTTTCACCTTCCAACTTGGCTTGGGGCTAGAACAGAGAGGAGTGGATGGTGGTGTTGGTGACTGGTGGCAGTGGACGATGACCGGCGACTGACGGAGCCAAAGCCCGGCGACGATGGTGGCAGAAAATAGGGCCAAAATCGGAGAGACCGCACAGTGGAACAGGGGGCTGTGCAGTTCGAGGGGCACAAATAAGCGGAGCAGGTGGCGATGGGAGCTGGCCCGACACGACCGGCATCGTCGGCGGCAGCAGGCGACCGGAGGGCCGGCTCTTTTCCGGCGAGCAAAAACAGAGGAGGAGGGGGGGTCAGGGGATTGGCAAGGCAGAGAGAGAGGATGAGAGTTTTGAGGATTTTTGGGGTTTTGGGTTATAAATTAATTTATGTTGATTTTTTTTGGTTTTAATTACGTCGGTTTGGGTTTTTTCTTGAATTATTATTATTATTATTATTATTATTATTATTATTGTTATTATTATTATTAGTAGTAGTACTAGTAATAGTAGTAGTAGTAGTATTGTTATTCTTATCATAACTAAATTTTTGTGCAGACGTTACTCTTTTTCTTGTTAGTACGTTTCAGACCGGTGATTATTCAAATAAATGTTTATTTGAAGGATTATTAAGAGGTTTAGTATTGCCTTGTTTGAGACCACATCGTTATTTCAACCTGCATTGCACAAATACAAATTTACAACCCCATTTAAAAATGTTAAACAGAAATGCGGTGCCCAACTTGATTAATTTGTAATTAAAATAAATTGGGGTCATTAGAATGTGTATTAGGTTCGGGCTGTTCCATTTGAGATGAATGCGTGAATCGTGAATTGCCTGCAGGTATTCGAAAAGGAAAGATGAACGCCTGAATCGTGAATTGCCTCTAGGTATTCTAAGTCTGAGTAGGAAAAAAAAGATAAAAAAAATTTAAATTACAATATGAAAAATAAAGGAGGGATTCCAAATCAATAAATTGTGCACCCTCCAAAAATATTCCGGTAATTATATAAAAAAATTATATGTCTTTTGTGGCAATCACATAAAATTGCTACTATTATCTAGTGTTTTTGGCAATACTTATTTTGCCACAAATTTTTTAAGATTTTTAAATTATTGTAGCAATTCATAATTTGCCACAAAAATATTGCTACAAAAAACTACTTTTCTTGTGGTGATTCAAGATGGAAGAGGCAAAGGTCACAACGAAGGAATCAGAATCCATTGCCATACTCAAGTATGCATTACTTGCCGTTAAAACCTCGACTGCAGAGGTTGTACGCATCAAGAAGTAGTGCAGAGCACATGAGATGACATTATGAACATCGACGTGAGGACAGTGTTCTATGTCATCCATCAGACGGTGTTCTATGTCATCCATCGTTGAACCTGCGAATGACGCCATCTCTGCGTCATTAGTGGATGAAAGTGCACCACCGGAAGAGGTTAATGATGAAATAGGGTTTTCATTCATTCAGGGTAATGACGAGATGGATGAGGTAGAGAATGGTGAGGATGATGAAGAGGGGGAGTGGGATGATGGTGATGAAACAGATGAAGCTGAAGAAAATTTGCATTTGTCTAATGATGATGACGATGACATTGATGACGATGAGGATGCAGATGATTGAGTGCTTATGAATTCTTATGTGTATGAGTAATTTGCATGTGAAACAATTGTTTGTGACTTTACTTATATTGTATGAATGGGCTTTGCAAAATATGTGTCACCTACATACCTATTATGATGTATGACGAAAACGGTTTACATGTGCAATCATTATATATTTACACTTGGCATTGTTGCCACCTATTTCAGGTATGGATTCAAGTTCTTGTCGAGCAAAGTCCTCCCCTCGAGGTAGAGGATGAGGGCGTCAAAGCTCTGCCGTTGATCCGACCGCAATGGATATTGATCCATCTTCCCCCCAGGTACCTCATACACCACTTCAGCCAGGAGCGACAATGGCTGCTTACATACCAGATATTTCAGGACCCCTGCCTCTCCCATTTGGGGCTTTCCATCATCAGACCTCATATATTCCCAACCAAAGCACCATGTACGGCCAATTTGCCTACAACATTCCTCCAAACCCCCATGTTGTTCACACTGTGCACCCCACTCCCCAACCCACTCCACAACCCACTCACCCTAACACAAACCAGTCCCAAGAGAATATTGGAAGTGGTGAAAGCAAAGCACAATCCAGTCATGGGAGCACTCGAGCAAAGACTTGGATTGAGCCAGATTGTAACGGGTAAGTCTTCATTTGTTATATGTTATGAAGTACTACATGAATTTTGCATAACAAGTAATGAATTTTATGTGTAATGGTCAATTAGGTTTCTCCCCAATGATGATGCTGTTAGTAGGATTTCGCTCATATTTCAAAGCAAGTTTGACGGAGCTTGGCCTGCTTGGAGCAAAGTGCCCAAACCAGTACGAGATTTGTGGTTCGGAGAGTTCAAGGTAGCTACAGTAACTTCGTATTAACAGTTTCAGAAATATGTGATAAATTACTATTGAATTATTTGATGTGTTATTTGTTTTCATAATTGTAGAAGTGGTTTGCTTGGGATCCGGTCCATGAGGACCGTATAAGAAGGAATTTTGAAAACCGAGGCAATGCACGCTTGAGAGACTTCTTCGGCAAAGCAAGGAAGCGTAACAAGAAGACTGTCTGGCTCGGTGATGCTCAATGGGAGGGACTCCAGCAGTACTGGGCGAATGAACATTACAAGAAATTGCGTGAGACAGCCCAGAAGAACCGACTGGGGACTCCAGAAAGTAGTGGTCCATCTCTCCACACTTGTGGCTCGATCCCTATGCATGAGCATAGGCGGCGTCTGGTAAATGAATTAATGTTTGCTATGTATTCGTTTAAGTTCAATACTGTATTTTGTGTTGTGCTTGACATCATTCTTTCTGGCACGTACATAGAGGGAACAACTTGAGACGGAGCTCACCATTGTTGAATTATTCAGTCGAGCTCACAAACTCCAAGGCAAAGATGATACCCCTTGGGTTGCCAAGAAATCACAACAAACATATGTAAGCAATTAGCTATTCTCAATCTTCATTGCTAGTTCAACATGAACTCGTATACTTTATTTGAAGTTATTGTACTATGCATGATTTCGTGCGCATGTTGCGTATTGTAGGAAACCTTTGAACGTGATTTCCAAAATGTTATAAACTCTCAAGGGACCGGGAATGGCTTTTCTCAAGATCCAAACCAGCCATTTCCCAACCCAAATGAGTTGTGGGTGAAGACGTTCAAGAACAAGAGGGGTCATATTTACGGCATTGGTGACGAGGCTATCAACATAAGGGAATCCGGTTACTTCAGTCCCACTCAAAGATCCGGTATTGTTTTCATATTAAACTTCCAACAACCATGGTTATACATTGAATTTACTTAATGGCAAAGCTAATATAATAATTTACTTAAATGCCTATCAGCAGGTTCCGGTTCTACGCCATTGCAACAGGAGCTCAATGACTTAAGGGGTCTAGTAACCAACTTAGGGGTTGAGCTATCGTCACAAGCTGAAAGCTACTGGTTGGTTATGGAGAAATGCAAGCAACTAGAGGAATCCAACAGATTGCTCACACAAAGTAACCAATAACTGAGCCAACAAATTATGAGCATCGATCAGCGCCTCCAAGCTTTCTTTCAAATGCAACAGGCATCTGGCTCGGGATCTCAGCCACCATTTACTCATCCCTCGCAACATAATGAGGAAGATGGTGAGGCAGAGGAAGAGGAAGAGGAAGGCGAAGAGGAAGAGGAAGAGGAAGACCTTGGTGATTGAGTTGGTTGCAGTTTTCCTTCAGCAAGTGATTGAGTTGGTTGCTTCCCCTCCCCTTTCTGCTAATTTCACTCCCCTCCCCTTGGTGCTTATTTAACTCCCCTCCCATTTGACGCTTACTTCACCCTCTTCTGCAACATATATATAACTTCATTGTCAATTACTGGTAACTTCTGGTTATTTTGTTTAGATTTGTGGTTTGTGATATATACAGACTTTGTTTGGAACTTGTAGTGTGTGATATGTAGAGAGTTTGTTTGGAACTTGTGGTTGTGAATTGAAAACCCTTGGTTGGATGTGATGTGTTGTGTTAGATGTGGAATTCCATCTTTGTGTGGCTTGAAATTGTTGAGAACGCTTCGAATGAAGCCTTATTCGAAGCCATTGGATGTTGATTGAGTGCAAAGATCTTATAAATTTCTTGCAGGGAATGATTTGTACGTACGGATTTGATTAAAAACAAGTGATTTTATTTTTAAAAAAAGAGGAACCCAGCGACGGAAAGGCGACGGATAAGGGGAAAAAAAAATTTTTCGGGCAGGGGGTGACAACGGAATTGATAATCCGTCGCCATCAGCGACGGAAATTCCGTCTCGGATTCCGACGCTGATGGCGCCGGATAATCAATTCCGTCGCTCCCCTGCCCCGCCACTTTTCCCGCCAAAAAAGTATGTCGCAATTTCTGTCGCATAATCCGTCGCCCAAGGCAATAGAATTTCAAAATTCCGTCACTGGCTGCTCAGCGACGAGCGAAAATCCGACAGCCTTATTCCGTCGCCAAATCTGTCGCTGATCTTAAATTTCCGTCGCTGATTAATCATATTCCATCGCTGATTCCGTCTTTATTTGACATTTTTCTTGTAGTGTGTATATATATATATATATATATATATATATATATATATATATATATATATATATATATATATATATATATATATATATATATATATATATATATATATATATATATATATATATATATATATATATATATATATATATATATATATATATATATGCATACATACATATATATATATATATATATATATATATATATATATATATATATATATATATATATATATGCATATATGATATATATATATATATATATATATATATATATATATATATATATATATATATATATATATATATATATATATATATATATATATATATATATATATATATATATATATATATATGTATATATTATCCCTATGTATATATTATCCCTATGTATAAACTGATGCTTGTGTTGTAGGGGTGATTTGATTGATCAAATTGTGTATGGTTTTCCATAATTTGTGTGTGTTTGTGTTTTGTTTGTAAGCCTAAAATGATTTTTTCTCTTTTTTTCCCTTTTCAAGATTTTATGGGTTTATCTTCTACAAACGTCTCACGAAATATCTCTCATCCACTTGAGGGAACTAATGGATTTAAAGTGCTTATTGCCTATGCTGAATATAACCTTGATTTGTACGAAAGTGAGTTAAGTTTCTATGGTTATTTTTCTTTTGTTTTGCTAGAGAACAAGCAAAAGCCAGCTGTCGGGGTAATTGTTTGTATTTCACCTTTTATACCCATATATCTAATTTTTATCTTGTGAAATAATATAATATTTAGATTTTTATTTGTTTTACTTACTTTTATAGGAAATAAACTGAGTTGACCATGAATAAGAAAATCCTGCATAATTTAGAAAGTAAAGCGGTGGGTTGGGCAAGAAGGAATCAAGAAATTTGGAAAGCAAAGTGTTGGATTCAAATTTGGAAGCCAAATGGAATATGGAAAGTGGGTGGCTTAGAAAATAGAAGCTTGTGTAATTAGGAAAGTTGAGGGAGGCTAGTTCTAGGGGAAAAAAAGGTCTTAGGCACGTTCTTCAAATCATCTATTCTTCTATTCTTTCCTAGGCTTAGGTTAGCCCTTCAAAATCCCATTAGGGGGAGATTATATTAGATTTATGTACATAGTGCACAATATGAAGATTTTAAGCTTCTTTGAATAAGTTTTCTCTTCCTTTTCGTCGTTTATCACATCTTTATTAATTTGCTTATTGGATTAGTTTTCTCTCTATTCAATTGCACTCTTATGTTTATTAGTGGTTAAATTTGGTTACTTTGGTTGCGATTAATCTCTTTGAAGGCTAATTGATCTTATTTAAATCTTAATCACACATAGTTTACACTTGTAATTTGGGATTTTTCTCATGCTCACCAAGCATTTTTTGATAAAATGTTTGAAAGAGCTTTCATCCATATTTTTTGGCAATTGATGTATGTTGAAAGGTAAGACCAATTTTCTAGCACAAGTAGAGAAAATAGCTAGGATTTGCACATGAAAATAGTCTAAATACTAGTTAGGTCTAGGATTATTGCTATTGTAATTTAGGTGGGCTAACCCTATAAAAATTGGTTATTAAAACAATTAAATTAGTCTTTGATCCTTTTAAAGATGGCTTGGGTGGTCTTCGATAGTTACATAACTTGAGGACTTAAGATAACTCTGGTAAATGAAAACATAACCCTCTTTGGATACAACCAGTACTTGTTAGTTGTTAGTTATAGTTATACTATGCACTTGCAGTTTTAACTCCATTAATCTTCTACGTGCCTCCACCAATGCACAGCCAGCTTGTTCAATATTGGTCTTGTATGAGCCTCACAATAGATATTCAAAATATCCCCGTTCTTGACATTCATCATTTATGTATGCCCGATCATGTTAAGTATCACTTAGACCACTTTGTCTAAAAGCAACTTCTACTTGAGATTTACGAACTAAGGGTAAGGACGTGCCCAATGTCTATAGAGGTACAACTTTCGGTACCACGCCCTAAAAAAATTACGCAGTTTAAAAACAAGAAAATTAATAAAATATAATGGTATAAGAAAATTAATTGTGAGACCACATCTAGCATGTTGACCATGTTGTTTGAAATTGAATACACATACTTAGTGCATAAGCAATGACAAATTTTATTTTTAGATAATGAGTTGGTGTCCACTCAATCCATTTCATTCCATGATCTTATTTTTTGTTTTCAATGTCTCACCTCAACAATACAAAGCTCACCACTGTGAATTATCAAATAAAATATTTTTCAAGACCCACTTCACAATGCACAACCTTTCTCTAACGGAAAAAAGAAAACACAAGATTCAATTAAAGCAAAAAAAATAAATACAAATCTCCAAAAGCAAGCCATGAGCCGTTTCTTCAGGAAGCCACCTACACGAGCTATGCAATGTCGCTCTACGTTGGATTGTAGTTGAGCTACTTGGCTCCCACCCCAAGCCGTGCGAGTGTTACATTGCGTTGCAATTGCCTTAATTTCCAGGATGATGTTACCATTCACCCACACACTCTGTCAAGTCAACCTTACTCCAATGGAAAATGGTACACTTTTCATTCTCTCCACTAAGGTTCAAATTCTGATGGGTAAGTTTTTTTAACTAAATTGTTTTAGTTTTGGATATCGGTATTTCTCGATCCAAACGTGGATGAACCTAGTGAAATCGGTTTGAATTTTTTTTAGACACTAGATCAGACTTGACCAGGAAATCTTTGGACTAGAATGATTGGCCTGTATTGTTATTAGTTATACCAATTCTATTGCAAAGCAAAAACTATTCAATTTAAATTCGAAACCACTGGAATCAAAACATTAAATGACTTTGATAAATCTGAAATCAATATCATATATACATTTAAACAAAACGACTTGTTTATAAGATTCATATGATTCTGCTTATTTCATTTTGTCTCACACAGTTCAAAGTTTCATTGTTTAGAGTAGAAGTCTCACATAAAATTACCACTAAACTTTCCAAAATCTTTAAAAATGTTAACATTATTTTTACTAAAAGATATCACTTAATTCTCAAATGCAATTAAAAAAGCCACTTAATTTTCTCAAAAATTTAGAAATAACTCTACCATAATGGGATTTTAAATTGGCTGGAACAGCCTTAGTAGCATTTTTTATTACAAGATAAATAAGTGCATCTTTAGATACCTCAAATATTTTAGAAAAATCAATGGCTATTTTAAGCGGTAACTCATTCAAGTATTATGGCACGTGGTCAATAGTCAAACCCGAGTATAGGGATAGGAGTTGCACCCGAACCCAAAAAGCCCACCTTGAACCCGCCCCATTTATAACGAGTATCGACACAAAAAATTGGGAAAAAACGGATATAGGGCAGGTACACTGAAGACGGGTACGGGTATGGGTACGAGTACGGGTATAGGCATCACCCGCCCCATGTATACCCATACCTGCCCCGCACCTGAATTTTTTGGGGGGTAAATAAATTGTTGAGTAGATTTTTAAGCTTTGAATATTGCTAATTTATTTTTAAAAAAAAAACCTCCACACCGCAACTCATCCCCGACTATGGCATGCATTCATTTGTGTTGCTCATTTACTATGCCGATACATAAAGTCACATGACTAACGACTCACATACATAAAATTCTAGCTCATTTGTTGTGTAACGCCCCCAAAATAGTCATAACTTGATTTACAAAAAACTGCAGTGGAAGACTTAATGATTGAAGACGCTACCGCCGTCCCGAATAGGACAATGCTAACTAAGACTACTCATTACTGCCAACTCATGATCATAAACACAAGAAACATTAAACTTAAAATACTCCAAGTCAAAAAACCACAGTGGTCCAACTTCAATATTATCAACCTATTCATACAAAGGGTCATCCTGCACTCCACATTAAACATATACATTGCGAATAAGCTCGTCTTGTCTTTGAGGTTATATCCAACCTTCATACTATGCTTAATCCACTGTGAGCCGCTGATAACTCCCAAAGGGGTTTGCTAAATGGAGGTATATGTGCGGCTTCATCACCTAAAATGGAAAACAGGAAAAAATTTCGAGAAATGTGAGCTCAAACTCAGTACATGTATCCCCATATGGGTAAATGAACATTAAAACCTTGCTGGCGGGTACCCACTTTTTGCAATTCATTTAGTTCGCAATAACGATAAAAATGAAAGTAATATAAAATTGAATTGCTCATTATTATCTAGATGTAAACCCGTTGCAATGATATGATATATACATAGGTATACACCTGCCAATCTGATCAAAACTTAGCCTGGAGCCACGCGGGTAAATGATGGGCTAACGCCTTATAGATGATAACTGATGGGGTCACAAGTTAAACAACAAATCGCTGTATAAACTAATTCATTGACAAACTCATTAAGAGTTGTAACTTGATAAACATGTTTTGCTATCTGAAGATACAAGCAATGGATGTACCTTGAGTTTTGAAAATGTCATCTGACTTGATAAATGTCAGCTATTTCATAAATGTCATCTAGCTTTGTAAATATGTTCAGACTTGATAATACTTGTGCATAATGGGGAACGATAACTAGGCCTCGACTCTATTTCATAAATATCATCGTAGACATGTGCAGTCAGTAAATGATCCTTACTTGTATAATTGAGTAAGTAAAAGTATATGTAATAAAAATTGAGTAATTAAATGGTATACATAACTTGGGTACTTCAATATAACTTCAAAACTGAATTATAGAAAGTAATTAAATTCGAAATAAAGTAAATGGAAGTAAAATAAACCACAATGAGTTAAATGAGATTACAAAGGAAAAGGTCTTGATGGTGACAAATAAGATAGTGGTTGTGGCCTTTTCAAAGATAAGTTGCTAATATGGGTTTAACGCTCACTGATATATAGCTTGGTTCAGGATAATAGCATGTATACTAGATTGGCTTGATAAATACATTTGATACATTTTGAATTGAGTAAGTAATAAAGGTTTCAGGCCAAGAGAGATATATCTTGATTCAAAATAGCATAAATTGCAATAAATTAAGCTGATAAATATAGTTTCTGAGTCAAAAATTCTCCCCACTTCTCATATTTCATTCACAAGTCCATTAAATATAGTTTTTCACCACAAATAGATTATTCAACTAATGAAAGCTATTAAACTCTCTAAACTTGGTACTTTCTTTGTGATATCCATGAGTGATTCAAAACTCTTAATTAAGCTCCCAAAATGCATGTTTCTCTTCTTTTCTCTCATAAATCGAGCTGAAAAACCCCAATAAAATCCATGAATACTCATTTCGTAGCTAATATTTCAATAAAGGAAAAGTAAGAGCATAATAGAGGCTTAGAAAGAATGACTCATGACTTAGTCTTGCGATCTCTGATTGAGACCCAATACAACAATATCGAATGCTTAAAAAGTCCCCAACAAAACTTTCATTTATAACACCAAGCATGATTTCCACCATAGAGTTTCCAAAATGGGGTTAGAACATAAGTATTCTAGTTTTGGTCTAACCTGCACAGTTATCGTAAAATGGGTATAACTTTGTTCACAGAACTCGGATTAAGGCGATTCAAAAGGAATTTAAAAGCCAACACACTAATCTATCTACCCATCAAAAATCATAATTTTTTAATGGACTGATCATTAACAGTTTAATCTCAAAGTCACCCCTATTTTCTGTCATTTTCAACCCTCACTATTTTTGCTTTCTCCTCTTTTTTCAGATAAACCCTCACTTGAAATAATTCCAAATCACCAAAAACATCATCATAATCATCAATAAGACTAGAGATTATAAAATTATATGCAAAATAATACAAATCCATTACTTTACTTAAGCTAACTTGATCATAACAAACCCTAACCCTAGCATGCTTCAAGTTCAACTCCACCATGATCAACATCCTTGAAATCAATAGAATTTACATGCTAACATCTATTTTGATCTCAAGGGCATGAATCATAAGTAAAAGAATCCTAAAGCCCAAAACACATCAAGATCAAGTTAGGGTTTTACCTCTTTGAGAGCTTAGGAGGAGAGGGTGTGAGGTTGTTTGAGGGTGGAGAAGGCTACCTTGGCTAGTGGGGGACTAGGGTGGCACTGGGTGGTCGAAACAGCAGTAAGTAGTCGTAAGGGGGGAGGGCTGGTCGTGGGTTTGAAAGAGAAAAGAGGAAGATGGGGGGGTGTGTGTGTGCGCGCGTGTGTTTACTTGGTTGAGATTGCTTTGCTTGAAGATGAATATTTGCAAATACTTGGCCGATTTTTTTAAGCCCCCCAAAATATCTTTTGCTAATTAATGTTAAGCACAAATGATAGTAATTAACTTAATTTAATTGCACCAAAATTTTCGGGGCATAATTTGAACCCAATGGAATTGGGTTAGAATTTAGGCCCAATGATGTGGGCCAAAATAAATGAATTCGGACCCAAGTGTTTTTTTTTTTTTTGGCGAGCTAAAACTTAGAATTTTGTGGCGTTATGGAAAATAATTTAATGCTCAATCATTATTGTCAAGGCCTACTATCAATTCACATGAAATTTTACAAAAATTAAAGCCCGAACTGTAAAGTGGGATCCAAAATTGTAATTTGCTAAATGAATAAATTGGGTGCATTTGAATTAATAAATATGATTTGATTAAACAAATAACCATGAGTGATTAAATCAATAAACATGATTAATTAAATAAATAAACACAAATTAATTAAATAAATAAATATGATTTAAACAAATAAATATGGGTTAGGATCGGGTTATCACAGTCTTCCCTTCTTAAAGAGTTTCGTCCTCAAAAGTTATGATTTTTAATCATGTATGCAATGCCACCTCAAGTGTGGATAGTTGAATTTAATTGCTTCCTCCAAAAAGGTATGATTACCACAAAGTGTATAGCTGCTTAATCCTGCGATCAAGTATTTAGATCCTCAGTGACTTCACTAACTCGATTACTTTGGTTCAAAATTGATATTCTTTTCAAAAGAAAAAACTTGTTACTGCAAAGAAGGTACTCTACTCTACTGGTTCTCTGTCTTGACCACTAATAGGTATGAAAACCATTCCATTACCTAATAAGTACTCTGATACTGACTCATAAATCCCAATGTAATGAGGACTCCATTATCTCTAATATCTAGTCTATTGATACCCTTGACTAGAGAAGCCCACTCTAGTACCGCTAGACATCATTTAAGATAATGCCCTTATCAAAATGTCCTCATCTGATGTTCTTAGTGTATCACATGATCTTCTCTCATCAAACTAGTCTAAGATCTGCTCTAAGTCCGAATAAGATGCTAGAATAAAGATGATCAGAGATGAAAATAATGGAATTGATAGTCAAGTGAGTCATTAGGAATAAAAGAAATAAACAAAGAGACTAGAAAAGATTTGTAAAGGAGAGATTAACATGGGGTGGTTAGGATAAAAATAACCATAAGTGTATCATGAATTTCGAAATATAATGACACAAGAATTATGGTTTATAAATATGGATCATAAAGGGACCAATAAATAATTAACCAAGGAGAAAGATGGCCTGTTATACTCGGGTTTAATTGATGAATTAGAAACAAGATGACTAACAACTAAGCTTCAACTAGGTGAATTTATAGCCACAAGTAACAAGATAAGTGCAATAGATAGATGGGACAAGCAATGTGTAATGGATCGATAAATGGATTGGACGAGCAAAGTGCTAATGGATAGATAAATAGATTGAGCAAGTTACAATAGGAACATGCCCTTGCTTATATGAAGCCAATTCGAGTACAGCAATAAGATTAAAGAGAGAATCCAGAAGTTTATTTATCAAAATGTAACATATATGTGTGGGAGTTGAAGTTCAAAATAAAGAGAGTAAGGAGATTATGACAATCGCAATTACCCACACCAATGAGAGTTGAATTACATTATGAATTCAGAACAAGTTATACGAGCTTATTATTATGAATAGATGAGATGTAAAGTAGATGTGTGAATCGGCTCTCAGCGGAATGAACTATAACTCATGATCATGAAATAAAGATGGCGAAGGTCAAGAGCACTAGAATGTTAACAACCATATAAGGTCGAACAAAAAATGTATTGCACATTTAGTAACGGGTTTGCAAAGACAGAAAGATCACGCTAATAGAAAATATTGGGTTGAAATGCAAGAGAGATTAAACAATATTGGATAATATCAAGTTTTGAAGATAAGACAAGCAAACAATTACAAGAATTACTACAAAAGGGCATTCTTACAAACGATAAGCTTTGGTTGCATGGTTTAGGCGTGATATCTGGACCTCAAATCATTCCTGGAAAAGACTTCTGTTATTGGTAGTTAATCCCATAAATCATTTATTCAAGGTATAGGGCACTTTTTTTTTTAATAGTGATCTTGTTCAACTCTCTGTATGCAATCCACAACTATAACGTTTTGCCTTCCTTCTTCACACATATAAAACTAGGGTTTCTCACGATGACATACTTGGTCAAATAGCTCCCTTCTGTAACAACTCATCTTACTAAATCTTTAGTTTTTTGAACCCTACTGGGGGTCATATGATAGGGGTTCTGAAAATGGATTGACCTAGAACTAGGTTGATCTGAAAATCAATGTTTCTTGGGGGAAAACAATCCTGAAAATTCTCAGATGAAGCATCTCTAAGTTCACAAACTGTAATTATAGATATGTACATATCGAGTGTGGTTGGCATATCACTGATATGTAATGAATTACTAATATGATTACTCGCTTGCAAAGTGTAATTAGGGCAGAAGTAGGGTTTTTCTTCCCTTGGTCCATAGAAACACACGTCTGATCTTTCCTCATTTCTCAAGCAAATCTTAAGATCTTTACAAGTCGTCTTTTATAAGTACACAGTCAGTTCATCCCCATAATGATAACAAGGTCTGCCAATCAAATTGGATTGAATGCCCAATGAATATGGTTCCGACAATACTAATAGAGACATATTTATAAAAGATAATACATTCAACTACCTACTGGTCTTAGTAAATTTAAAAGACATGGGATCTAAAATATAAATTAATGTAACCACACTATGAACTCTTACACGGATATTTCTTTATTGGTTATAAAGGACCAGAATGTAAGTTGAGTGTATGAAAGGACGAAAATTCACAATGAAGGAAGTAATGCATATAAATGGCCTGCATGTACAAGACATGCAGTTTATTCATGATTGTCATGAAAATAAAGTAAATGAACGATGTTATGAAGTTGCGAGGGAGTATTAAGTACTAAAAGTGAAAAAATATAACAGATTATCAAATAGGCATTTGAAAAGTCATGCGGTACCCGTATGTGAATAAAATGACAAAGATGAGGGTTAACACTACCAGAAGAAAAATTTTATTCATCTGATGTTTGAAGCTAATACGTCAAGATAAAGGAGTCAGTCTTATGACTGAACATGATGGCATCCATCAATAATATATTCTGCAGTAAATGAAAGTTTTGGGTAGGCATATAAACTTTGAAACTGCTGGCAGATGGAAATAGCGCAAATTGTTGTTTATCATTAATAAGATAGGTTCTACTAGTAAAGAAAGGATTGCCAAAATAATTTGAGTAACGACATGCAGTCATGGCCATAGAATAGTATGCCAACGTGATGTTTCGGTGCCATAGAAACACGAATAATATGGATCTATTTAATTGTTGAAAGGGTGCTCAATGACTGGGTCTGAAGTAACCAAAGGCTTTGTAAGCAATAAATGAATAGTGCCCAAATGGAAACAAGGAGTTAAAGTAGGTGATAGTAAAAATATAAAAATAGTGATGACTGAACTATAAGCAGAATGGGTCAAATATGCTTAGAAAGAACTGCAAATCACAGTAACGCACACCGGGGGTCATTATAACCTCCATTATGGAAATAGAGAGTTAAACGATTATGATTATTAGGTTTTGGATCGCCTATAAGAAAGTTGCTCATGTGTGCACTTGATATTGCTCTAAATGGTCTCTACATTGCTGACTCTCATTGAGAATGCAATAGCGGAAGCTGGTCGATAGATATAGCTAATTATAAGAGATTCAGGTAATAAAAGATATGGCCTGTAATACTTCTCTGATCCTCTTCATCACCCATTACTGGATCACTGAATAACTCATAACCTAGTTACACACCCCATCTCCAAAAATTCCTTAAAAGGACAATGTGCATATGACCAAAGTCTACTAATTATGAGTACATACATATCACTTGATACTAATGAAATAAAACTACCTGATATTGGTGAAATGAATATTCTCAACACTGATGAAATGAATGCGCTTATACTGGTAAAATGAACGTTATATCAATTCCTTGGATCCTTTTCCTTTAATCCTGCATATCTAACTTTCATTGCTCCTGACACCGGAATAGTTCCATCACCTCAGTACCACCCACTTGTTTCCCTATAACATTGCTATGCTTTCTACATTAGTTCCATGTAACATTACTATGCTTCCTAAAACATAATAACATGGAGTCTTCTACTACTGTTAGCTTAATGGCCAAAACCCAAATGCTCATTCATAAGCACTATTATAGAGTCTAGTTTACATTAACTCCCTATTATGATATCACCACATCCAATCTTTCCTCTGCCAATGCCTAGTAAGGTGATCATAATCCAATGATGGAACAGTCACAATAGAATTTACAAAGGGCTATCTTGAGTCGTCCCTTGCTCAGTGCAATATCCCAATGTTAAGTAGCACATTATAAGCTACTAACTATTATCACCAGACAGAAGCACACATTATGATGTTCATCTCATACTGGCTCACCTCAAAGATATTGCCTTACAAGGCATTTCTTCATCTAGAGGTTTACATCTAACTTGGCACTATATTAATCCCTTAGGAAGTTGCAAATGGCATCCCCATATCGAGTTTTAACCATCACTGTATCTAAGATCAGATATATTAACACACCTCAATAAAACTCTCAAATCTTGGGGCAAAACGAATAGAGTTCCACCTAAAAATTGACTAACACCTGGCTTAAAGCCTTACAATAGATACTTGAAATGGAGAGAAGCACTTCAGTAGCTCAACGACCACATGTTGGAGTACATAACTCAACAAGTCATACACCCGGAATGCGCGATTGCAAAAATTTAAACAAATGAGAAAAATGAAATATGTAATACAACTCGCAGAGAAATGAGAGTATGCCTCACTGGCAGGTCACCTAAATAGTTCCACACTCCACTTTGCTAATGCCCGAATCCTAGGATATTACCAAATGATTGAGTCACCCAAATGAAAATGGTTCCTTCTCATATGCCCATACATATGAACTTATAGTGAATAGCTCATTTAAGTAATCCAACATAACTCATAATCACCTTGATAGCTAACTCATAAACGCTTGATAGCTCATAGTGGCCCTTAAAACCTTAGCTCTGATACCACAACTGTAATGGCCCCAAAATACTAATAACTTGATTTACGAAAAACTACAGTGGAAGACTTAATAATTGAAGGCACTATCGTTGTCCCAAATAGGACAAGGCTAACTGAGACTACTCATTACTGCCAACTCACAATCATAAACACAAGAAACATTAAACTTAAAATACTCCTAGTCAAAAACCATAGTGATCTAATTTCAATACTATCAACATATTCATATAAAGGGCCCGCTGCACTCCACATTAAGCATGTACATTGAGAATAAACACGTCTTGTCCTGGAGGTTGTATCCAACCTTCATGCTATGCTTAATCCACTATGAGCAGCTGATAATTCCCAAAAGGGCTTGCTAAATGGAGGTATATATGCAGCTTCATCACCTAAAATAGAACACAGGAAAACATTTCAAGAAATGTGAGCTAAAGCTCAGTATATGCATATCTATATGGGTAAATGAACATTAAAACCTTACCGGTGGGTACCCACTTTTTGCAATTCATTTAGTTCACAATAGCGATGGCAGTGAAAGTAATATAAAACTGAATTGCTTATTATTATCTGGATGTGAACCTGTTGCAATAATATAATCAATATATAGGTGTACACCTGCCAATCCGATCAAGACTTGACCTGAACCTACGCGGGTAAATGATGGGCTGACGCCCTATAGATGATGACTGACGGGATTACAAGTTAAATGGTAAATCACTATATAAACCGATTCATTGATAAACTTATTAAAGTTATAACTTGGTAAACTTGTTCTACTATCTGAAGATATAAGCAATGGATGTATCTTGAGTCTTTAAAAATGTCATCTGACTTGATAAACGTCAGCTACTTCATAAATGTCAGCTGACTTGATAAATATGTTTTGACTTGATAACACTTATGCATAATAGGGAATGATAACTAGGCCTCGACTCCGTTTCGTGAATGTCATTGTAGGTATGTGTACTCAGTAAATAATCCTTACATACATAATTGAGTAAGTAAAAGTATGTATAATAGAAATTGAGTAATTAAATGGTATACATAACTTGGGTATTTCAATATAACTTCAAAATTGAATTATTGAAAGTAATTAAATCCAATATAAAGTAAATGAAAGTAAAATAGACAACAATGAGATAAATGAGATTACAAAGGAAAAGGCCTTAATGGTGACAAATGATAGAGTGGTTTTAGCCTTTTCTGAGATAGATTGCTGATACGGATTTAAGGCTCGCTAATGTATAGTTTGGCTCAAGATAACAGTGAGAACACTAGATTGGCTTGATAAATACATTTGATACATTCTGAATTAAGTAAGTACTAAAGGTTTGAGACCAAGAGAGATATATCTTGGCTCAAAATAGCATAAATTGCAATAACTTCATCTGATAAATATGGTTTCTGAGTCAAAAATTCTCCCTACTTCCTATATTTCATTTACAAGTCCATTAAATATAGTTTTTTACCTCAAATAGATTATTGATCTCAATGAAAGCTACTAAACTCCCCAAACTTGGTTCTTTCTTTGTAATATCCATAAGTGATTCAAAACTCTTAATTAAGCTCCCAAAATGCATGTTTCTTTTCTTTTCTCTCATAAATTGAGCTGAAAACCCCAATAAAATCCAGGAATATTTATTTCACAGCTAATATTTTAGCAAAGGAAAAGTAAGAGTATAATAGGGGCTTAGAAAGAGTGACTCATAACTTAGTTTTTCGATCTCTGATTGAGACACAATGCCCCAATATGAAAGCTTAAGAAGTCCCGAAAAACTTTCATTTACAACACCAAGCATGATTCCCACCATAGGATTCCCAAAATGGGGGTAGAACATAAGTATGCCAGTTTGGGTCTAACCTCCGTAGTTCTGGTAAAACGACCATAACATTGTCCGCAAAACTCGGATTAAAGCGATTCTAAAAGAATTTCAAAGCTAACACACTGATATATCTACCCACCAAAAATCATAATTTTTCCATGGACCGATCATTACCAGCTTAATCTCAAAGTCATCCCTATTTCTGCCATTTCTAGTCCTAACTGTTTTTGCTTTCTCCTCTTTTTTCACATAAATTCTCACTTGAAACCATTCCAAATCACCAAAAACATCATCATAATCATCACAAGAGTAAAGATTATAAAATCATATACAAAACAATACAAGTCCATCATTTGACTCTAGCAAACTAGATCATGACAAACCCTAACCCTAACATGCTTCAAGCTCAACTCCACCATGATCAACATCCCCAAAATCAATAGAATTTGCATGACAACATCTACTTGAGCATAAATCATAACTAAAGCAATCATAAAGCCAAAAATACATCAAGATCAAGTTAGGGTTTTATCTCTTCGAGAGTTTAGGAGGAGACTATGTGAGGTTGTTTGAGGGTGGAGAAGGCTGCCTTGGCTGGTGGGGGACCAGGGTGGCACTGAGTAGCCGGCTGGTGGCCGGAATAGTAGCAAACAGCAGCAAGGAGGAAGGGCTAGTCGTGGGGTTGAGAGAGAAAAGAGGAAGATGGGGGCGTGTGTGTTTACTTGGTTGAGATTACTTTGCTTGAAGATAAATACTTGGCAAATACTTGGCTGATTTTTTTAAGCCCCTAAGAATATCTTTTTGCTAATTAAAGTTAGACACAAATGGTAGTAATTAACTTAATTTAATTGCATCAAAAATTTTCAAGTCATAATTTGAGCCCAATGGAATTGGGCCATAATTTGGGCCTAATGAATGGGGCCAAAATAAATGAATTCGGCCCCAAGTCTTTTTTTTTTTTTTTTTTTGCGTAGCTCAAACTTAAACTTTTATGATGTTATGAAAAATAATTTAACGCTCAATCATAATTATCGAGGCCTAATATCAATTCATCTAAAATTTTACGAAAATTGAAACCTGAAGTGCAAAGTGGGACCCAAAATTATAATTTGCTAAATAAATAAATTGGGTGTATTTGAATTAATAAACATGATTTGGTTAAACAAATAACCATGAGTAATTAAATCAATAAATATGATTAATTAAATAAATAAATATGATTAATTGAATAAATAAATATGATTTGAACAAATTAGTATGGGTTAGAATGGGGTTATTATATGTTGTGTCCCTCACTCTTTTCAATCATTTCCAAAATGCAGCTTTCTATTTATGAATTAAGTATGAACTATTGAATCCAATAGGTGTAGTATTTCTTTGGAATATTTTGCCTAGTTGAATTTAGTTTTATGAATTTCTTTAGGTAAAAGAAATTATTGTACCCAATGGATATTATATTGTAATATGTATATATACCTAAATAAAATCCGAAATATCCAAAATACTCGATGGGCATGGATATGGGGATAGATTTTGAAAACCTAATAGGTATGAGTATGGATATGGGAATAACTTTTGAAAATGAGTATGGATGCGGGTTTAACTCCACTCGACCCGTACCCGCTCCACACCCATTCCTACCTGAATACTTCATTCATTATTGGATCACACCATGCACTACGGGGACCCACATCTGAAGACATGCATTCACAGGACCACAAAGTAAAGAACTAGATTTTAAGATTTGTTGCCTTCAAACTGACCCAAAAAAACAGAAAAAAACAAAAAATATTGTTCAATTGTTCTTCAATCATAACGTCACGATCTCTAGCCTGATAACAACAAACGAATCAAAAAAAAGTCCTAATGACCGTTGTACAGTAATCTTACAGCTTCTTCCTCCTTTTGTCCCCTTCGACCACCCACCAACGCGCCCATTTCTGAACCGTTTAAACCCCATTTTCTTTCTTCCCCCTACTTCCCACCATCAATCAATCAAGTTTAGAGCAAGCAAATCCTCTGTTTCTCTGGTTTCTGTGTCCTCTGAAATGAGCAAAACCTCAAATAAACCCCGAGCTCGTCACAATCTCCAATCAAAGTCTTCAACTGCTTGAGCAATTTCAGATTCCTAATTCAGACCCAGATCAGTTTTCCATGAATCCGTCTCCTAGAAACTTTCTTTCTCTCTCATCATGCTTCTTTCTCGTTGCGTTCTTATCCTCAAGTTTAGTGTTGATTTCAGCTGCTAATTTGAGCATCAATTTCCCTTCATTCAATTCCAGAAACTTCACTTTGTTGGGTGATTCATATCTCAGAGATGGGGTTGTAGGTCTCACCAGAAAGCTCCCTGTACCCACCACAAGTTCTGGTTCCATTATTTACAATACGCCAATTGTGTTCTTCGATTTGGAGGCGAATCTCACCGCTTCTTTCTCTGCAAGATTCTCGTTTTTGATTAGTAATGTAAATCCCAGGTCTTGTTATGGTGATGGGTTCACGTTCTTTCTCTCTCCTGACAATGAGACTCTTGGGAGCCCAGGTGGGTATCTGGGTCTTGTCAACTCCTCTCAATTGACCAAGAACCAGTTCATGGCAATCGAATTTGATACAAAACTAGATGCCCATTTTCAGGATCCGAATGATCACCATGTTGGGTTGGATATTGACAGTTTGATTTCAATCAAGACTGCAAATCTGGTGTCGAGAGGGATTGACATCAAGGGGGGTGACTTGATCAATGTGTGGGTTGATTACAAGAATCAGCTGAAGAAGGTTGAGGTTTATGTGAGTTACTCTAGCTTCAAACCCGATGACCCGGTTCTTGATGTTGGAATCGACCTCGCGGACTACTTGAAAGAGTTTATGTACGTGGGGTTTTCTGGTTCTAATGAGGGGAGCACTGAGGTTCACCTCATTCAGAGCTTTGCCCTTCAAGTGTTTGGTTTTTCGCATCTGAGAGCAAAGTCTAGGCCTCATAATGTATCTGATAATACTGTGATTGTCACCCCAGAAAACCCTGAATCAGGTTCAAAAACATGGAGAAAGAGGGTTAGTTTGGGCCTTGGGATTGCTCTTCCAGGATTCTGTTGTTGTCTTCTTGGGGTTTTTGGTTGCATTTCAATCAAGAAGTGGAGAAGGATCAAGAAACAGAAGAGTTTCAAGTCAGAAATTGTCACTGGACCAAGGCAATTTAGCTACAAAGAGCTGAAATCAGCTACTAAAGATTTCCACTCTAGTAGAATTATTGGGCATGGTGCATTTGGGTCAGTTTACAAAGCAATCTTCATCCCATCTGACAATATTGCTGCTGTTAAGAGATCAAAGCATACCCATGAAGGCAAAACTGAGTTTCTGGCCGAGCTTTCAATTATTGCTTGTTTAGGGCATAAAAACTTGGTTCAGCTCCAGGGATGGTGTGTTGAGAAAGGTGAATTGTTGCTTGTTTATGACTTCATGCCTAATGGGAGCCTTGACAAAGTGCTCTACTCAGATCCCCAAACTGATGCTAACCCACTTCCATGGCCTCAAAGATACAACATAGCAGTAGGTTTGGCCTCAGTTTTGACATACTTGCATCAAGAGTGTGAGCAACAAGTGATACACAGAGACATCAAGACTAGCAATGTCATGCTCGACGCTAACTTCAACCCAAGGCTTGGGGATTTTGGCCTAGCTAGGCTGATGGAGCATGATAAGAGCCCTGTTTCGACATTGACAGCAGGGACAATGGGCTATTTGGCTCCTGAGTATCTCCAATATGGGAAGGCCACTGAGAAGACTGATGTCTTCAGCTATGGAGTTGTAGTTCTCGAGGTGGCTTGTGGAAGGCGGCCTATTGAGAGAGAAACTGATGATCAGAAGGTCGTGAATTTGGTGGACTGGGTCTGGGGGTTGCACTTTGAAGGGAGAATCATTGAAGCCGCTGATAAGAGGCTGAAAGGCGAGTTTGATGAGGAAAAGATGAAGAGGCTGCTCCTTGTTGGTCTCAGTTGTGCAAACCCTGATTGCTCAGAGAGGCCCAACATGAGGAGGGTTCTTCAGATTCTCAACGATGAGGCTGACCCCATATTCGTTCCTAAGTCGAAGCCAACCCCAATCTTCTCAAGCAGTCTTCCACTCAATATTGAGGACATTGTTTCTGATGAAGAAGAAGATACCAAGATGCCAGAAGATCTGTTTGAGGTTATAGTAGAGCCAAGTCAGAATTAAGAATTGTTGGAACATTGTACTACTTTGGAATTCTTTAATTTTTTTGTAAGAAAATTTGGTTATGTGAGCTACAGAAAGGTTATAGCATTGTACAGAAGCAATTACACAGCTTCATATTTTAAATAAGAATCAATCTGTTGGGAAATTTCCTTTGTTATGTTTATCATTCTCGCTTCTTTTTCCCTGTATATTGGTCATAAACTTGCAGAGAATCAGCCAATATTGAGACAGTAAGCTGTGGCGAAGGACTGCGAATTGTGATAATGATCTCTGATTTATAATGAAATTGATAACTTGGATCTCCCACTCAATAACAGAGCTCCTCCAATCTTGGTCCGCTGATAAGGCGTCTCCTGCCACAGAGATTCTTGAAAGGAGATGCTGCAGTCTTCCATGTCTGGAAGGCCGTGGAAGTTGGAATGGCTCAAGTGTTATAAAGAAGCTGATGGCATAAGTACATTACAAAGCCGGGACTTGTAAGCCATGTTAATCTGACTTAGGTACTACTGCCTGACACAGGTATGTGTATAGACTCTAGATTTCAAATCGACCAGTTTATGACGGTTTAGATGTTGTGTATGTTTTAGAGGATATTCCAAGGGTTGAGTACCTAACATCAAATGAAAATTCCTATTGAGTCGTAACATAGCTTGCAGAAAAGAAAACCAAAATCATGCAGTGATCTCCTCTGGGGCGACAACCATCAACCAAGTTCTCTCGTTCTTTTATTTATTTATTTTTATTTTTTGGGAGGGGGTGTTTTTGGTGTGAATTTTATTTCAGATTTGCCTGACTTTTCTCTTTCAAAGTGTCGAGGAGGCAGAACAACAGAAGAGACTCGGTGTTAAGAAAGTCCTCATGCGTAAAAAATAGCAGTTTTGGAGAAAAATTATCAACAAGTGTTATTTTGATTTTTATATTACTTACAGCTGATCCGTTCACCATGCAGATTCTCCTATTTGTAATGTCAGTTTTTTGTTGCTTGATAATTTATTTTGTCACTCTTGCTATTTCCTACTTCTCCTACGGCTTGCTATTTCCTACTTCTTCTATGATTAGTAATAGATAGATAATCTCTCCACCTATTCACCCCAATCTCTCTCTCTCTCTCTCTCTCCCCCTCCCTCCCCCATGAGGTCAATTAAACAACAACAACAACAACTCCCAGTGTGGGTCCCGCATTCACGGGGTCTGGGGAGATCCAGCTGTAGGCAACCTTACTCCTACCGGTATTTCTACCCATAGAGAGGTTGATTCCTAAAGACCCACAAAACAATTTTTCTTTTGAAAAAGGTTAAAAGGGAAAACGAAAGCAAACCAAAACCAGGGAGGAAAAAAGGCGAAGAGCAAAATAAACAAGGATTAGAAACATACCTCAATCCGCCCGGGGCGCTAGATGCCGTCACATCCCAGGGCAAGCAAGACCTGCAAACAAGCACACCAAAACCCTACCCGCCCCACCCCACGCCACCGAAGTGCCTACCATCTACTCGGCTGGTCCCCGACAATCAGAGACCTTGATTCTATCCCGCCACAACTTCCTATCCTGAGCCATGTCCTCCGTCAGACCGGCAACTCTCAAGTCCTCTCTAATCACTTCCTCTAGGCTCTTCTTCGGTCTACCCCTCCCTCTCTTACCATTTGGGGGGGCGATCATTTCGCACCTCCGCACTGGGGCGGCCATACTCCTCCTCTGTACGTGGCCAAACCATCTAAACCTCGATTCCCTCATCTTCTCCTCTATGGGGGCCACTTCAGCTGAGCTCCTGATCACTGCATTCCTAATTCTGTCCAATCTCGTAAAACCACACATCCACCTGATCATTCTCATCTCGGCTACCATCAACCTTTGGGCCTGCGTCTTTTTTAGAGGCCAACACTCCGATCCATAGAGCACAGCTGGTCTAACTACCATCCGGTAGACTTTACCTTTTAATCCTAGGGGCACTCTCTTGTCACACAGTACCCCTGACGCTGACTTCCACTTTTGCCAACCCACTCTTATCCGGTGGCTAATATCCTCGTCGATGTCCCCATTTTGCTGGATGATCGAGCCCAAATATTTAAATTTAGCGACTTTTGGTATCACCCTTTCATCCAGTGTGATTTCTCCACCCTCTTCTATCCTACCACTGAAACAGCAATGGAGGTACTCTGTTTTTGATCTACTTAGCTAAAAACCCTTGGCTTCCAATGTATGCCTCCACCTTTCCAACCGGTCATTCACTCCCTGCCTGGTCACATCGATAAGAACGATGTCATCTGCAGATAACATGCACCAAGGCACCTCGTCCTGGATTTCTCTAGTGAGTTCATCCAAAACTAGAGTAAAAAGAAACGGGCTTGGAGCGGAACCCTGATGTAGGCCCAAACTAACAGCGAAGTCATTAGAGACCCCTCCCGGTGTCCTAACACACGTCCGCCCTCCCTCGTACATATCTTTAATTACCCGGATGTACGCTGGTGACACCCTTTTTCCTTCCAAATACCTCCACAATACCTCCCTTGGGACTCGATCATACGCTTTTTCTAGGTCAATGAACACCATATGGAGATCCACCTTTTTATCCCTGAACAAGCCCATGAGCCCTCTGAGGAGGTGGATCGCCTCAGTGGTCGACCTGCCCGGCATGAAACCAAAATGGTTCTCTGAAATCTCTACATCCTCACGCAGCCTTCTCTCAATCACCCTCTCCCAAATCTTCATAGTGTGGCTGAGCAGTTTGATACCCCTAAAGTTATTACAATCTTGAATATCCCCTTTATTTTTGTACAGTGGAATGACTGTGCTGGCCCTCCACTCTCTGGGCATCCTGGCTGTCCTGTAAATAACATTAAACAGCTCCGTGAGCCAATCTAGCCCTACCTCCCCCATAAACTTCCAAACTTCCACTGGAATCTGGTCTGGGCCCACTGCTTTCCCATTTGCCATCTTCTTCACTGCCTCCCTAGTCTCCTCCTTTGCTATAAGGTCGCCCGCTCGCTGATCGCTACACTCTCCCCCCAAACTACAGTCGTCTCGCACTCCTTCCCCATTTAGAAGTTTGGCGAAGAACCTTTGCCATCTCTGTCTAATATCATCATTCTCAGTCAGCACCTTACCTTCTTCGTCCTTGATGCACCTTACCAAACCCAAATCTCTAGTCTTCCTTTCTCTAGCCCTAGCTAATTTGAAAACCTTCTTCTCCCCTTCTTTCGTCCCCAATCTATGGTACAGTCTATCAAAAGCTTGGCTTTTTGCTATTGCCACCGCCTTTCTAGCTACCTTCTTGGCCGCCTTGTATCCAATCTTCTTTTGCTCCCTCTCTTCCTGCGAACTACTGCTCATAAACTCCGCGAAAGCCTCTTTTTTGGCCTTCACTTTCTCCTTCACCTCTTCGTTCCACCACCAGGCGCCCTCTATCCTGTTCCCGCCTCCCCAGGAAAGCCCTAGGATTTCCTTTGCCGACCTTCGGATGCAAGCCGCCGCAGCCTCCCACATCAAATCGGCGTCTTCTGCCCTCCTCCAAGCTCCCTCCTCGACTATTCTTTCTGCTATTAGCCCCGCCTTCTCCTTCGTGAGAGTCCACCACTTAATTCTGGGTTCTCCAACTCTCCTCTTCGTCCTCCTAGGATACTTGAACTCTGCATCTAGGACCAGCAACCTATGTTGAGTTCCCAAAAACTCGCTAGGAATCACTTTGCAGTCCTTACACGATCTTCGACTTTCCTTTCTCGTAAGGAAATAATCGATTTGGGTCTTGCAAGAGCTGCTCTTGAAGGTCATTAGGTGATCCTCCTTTTTCTTAAAAAAGGAGTTGGCCACCAACAAATCAAAGGCCACCGCGAAGTCCAACAGAGAGACCCCTCCCGCGTTTCTCTCTCCGAAGCCTAAACCCCCGTGAACCCCCTCATACCCTGCTGCCTCCGCGCCAATATGGCCATTAAAGTCTCCTCCTATGAACAGTTTCTCGGTCCGAGGGACCTCTTGGATGACCTCATCTAGATCCTCCCAAAAGAGCTTCTTAGTTTCTTCCGGCAGACCTACCTGGGGCGCATACACACTCACCACGTTCACGAAAGTTGAACCCACCAAAACTTTGATGGCCATAATCCGATCGCTCTTACGCCTCACTTCGACCACCTGGTCCGCCAAATCCCTCGCAACCAGAATGCCAACTCCATTCCTCGCCTTGATTAACCCGGAGTACCAAAGCTTATACCCATCGATCTCTCTAGCTTTAGCCCCAACCCACTTCGTCTCCTGCACACACGCTATACTAATCTTACGCCTCCGCAAAGACCTAACTAACTCTATCGACTTACCCGTGAGAGAACCAATATTCCAGGACGCTAGGCGTACCTTTCGCAAACCTAAATCCCTCCCAACCCCAAAACTCCCCGGAGGACAGGCTGAATCCACTACATGGTTAGCAACAGACGCAAACACCTACGAAGCCGGAGCCTACCCTAGAGGTCTACCAACTAAAAAAAACACAAATAAATAATAAAGATAATAATAAAGATAAAAATAATAATAGTAATAATAATACTAATACTAAAATAAAGATAATACTAAAAGAGACCCAACTTCCTCACTAAAAATAAACAGAAATTACACACAAACAAGCCACCACAAACAAACAAATCACCAACTTCAAGGGGGATGCCTAGCGACTTACCAACAAAACAGGCAAAAAGGAGCCAAAAATCAACAGCCACAATGGATAAGGAATTGCTTAGAGAAAGACAATTGCGAGGAGGATTAGTGACCATAAACTACTCAGGGGCAAAAAATAGCAAAGGGGGGGGGAACTAATTGGAGTCAAATAAGAGACGCCAGCCAACGAACAAACAGAGCCAGCATGAAGACCGAACAATAACTCTGAAAATGCCGCAAGAACTCCACAAACAGATCAAGAGCAAGAACTTTACAAACAGAGCAAAAGAGACCCAACAAAACCTCTAAAACACTGAAATTGCAGCAAAAACTCTTCAAACAGAGTAACATAGCAATGGCGAAAACAGAACTAGACGAGGACCTAACAGAGCAAGCACGAATTAAGGTGTAGACCAAAAAAGCCAAAAATGCCAAACACTGAAATTGCAGCAAGAAAAGTAAGGTGTGGGCCTAACAGAGGAAGCACGAAGTAAGGGAACCTGAGATTGGAGAATTGAAGAGCGAGTTCCCACACTGCCACAGCCACCCCAATCCAACCACGGGCATGAACCAAAAAAACAAACTCCGCTTGGGGCTCCAAATTGTTCGATACCAGAGGTCACCCAGGTGACCGGTCCACAAATCTGAATCCCTAGTTTGATTGTTGTGCAAACTTGGGGGGAGTGTGTGCCGATTGCGGTGCTCGGGGACAGTGGGAAGGCGTTGCTATATGTGAGACCACGATGGTGCAGAGGCAGAGAATCAAACTATACCCTAGCAACAATCAAACGGGACGCGGGGAAAGCAGAGGAAAACTATTCCCAGTTGTAGAATTCTCACCAGAATCAGCAAGAATCAACCCAAAAACCACCAACCAAAGCAACAGAGTGGACTTACCAATCTAAGAAGATGGAGGTGAGACCTACCAATTAAAGCAGATTAACTTACCACCGAAGATGAAGGCTAAACTTGGCGGTGAGACTGACCAACCGCCCCAGGCAGCGAATGAATCAGGACTTGACGGTGCCCCGCGTCCGTCTGAGTCGTCGGGAGAAGCCGGCGGAGGTGGAGGTCACGGTGAGGCGCCTCCGACGGTCATGAAGGAACGGTCAGTGACCGTTCTGATTTGCAGCGAGAGAGAGTAGCAGAGAGTAGCAGATTTTTTTATTTAAATCTATAGTTACAAAAGTAATTGCTTAATAATTAACAGTAATTCTTATTAAAAAGGGAACTTATTCTAAATGATTTCCTTAATAATAGTGTTTAGAAGAGCATTTTTAATAATTTAGAGTGAATTATGCTTTACAAAAATAACTAATATTACATATTTGGTTAACTATCTTACAAGAAAATCAAATCTTATGTCCACTATTCTTTTCTTGATATGGGCAGCCCAGTGCACAAGCATCCCGCGTTCACGCAGGGTCTGGGGAAAGGCCCCACCCCAAGGGTGTATTGTAGGCAGCCTAATCTGACTTTGTCAATGGTTGATTCCAAGACTCGCTATTCTTTTCTTGATATAAACAAATTAATTTTAAGATTTTGTTGTCTAATTTTAAATATAAATTTAAAATTACACTTAAAATTTTCATTATAGTTCATTACTTGACAATTATCATTTTTTACTTTTCAGCTTATTTTATTAAGTTTATGATCTGATCATTTATTTTTATGTACTGTTATTGTTTTGAATGAAATTTAATCACTACTAAAAAGGAGCAATGTTAGAGAATAAAGCTATTCCTGAGCCTTCAACCATAAGTTTAAACTTTTGGTTGAAATGGTTCTTGATAGTATCAGAGCAAAGAATATGAAAGTGGGTACTGTCCCACATTGATAAAAATACAAAGAATATAAAAGAGGGTGTTGTCCCACATTGATAAAATCAAAGGGCTTGAGTATGTATATAAGTTTGTGAGTTACTCTACTTATTACCAATTGATTTTAGGATGGAACCTCATTTAGGCTTATATGCATGACTCATTGTTGAAAGCCTAATTAATATAAAAAATTTAACAAGCAAAATAACGACGGAACAGGCGACGGAAAGCAGAGGAAAATGATTCTCAAAATCTGAAAAGAGGTGGCGACAGAAAATCTGTTGCTGAGCTTAGTGAGCAATGCTCAGCGACGGAAATTTTATCGCTCAAAAAAAAGAAAAATGGTTTTTTAAGTTGGCGACGGAAATTCCGTCGCCACGTAACATGAAAAATTAACTTTAGTTTCCGTCGCCAGGCCGTCGCTTCCTTTTTTAAAGAAACCAGATCTGGTTTCTTTTCATCCATTTTCGCAACAAACACCCCAGAGAAGAGAGAGAGAGCGCGAGCGTGAGAAAGCAGAGGGGATTACGCCGCCCACTGCCGCCGCCGGTCGCGCCGCTAGTCTCCCGTGTGCCGCCTGCTGCCTCCTTCCCCAATTCCTAGCTTCATTTGGGTAAATTTTCTAACTCTAGATTTAGTTTGAACTACTACAAATTATAGTTTTGGTAATTGAAAATATGTTGTTAGTGTATGTTTATGTTGAATTGTTAGATATGTATTAATTAATTGTTTCAATTTAGTTGAAATTATGCATTATTGTAATTGAGGATTTAGGACTGTATGAGATTAGTAGCTTTATTTGTAAGTGAAGAATTGGTAGAAAAGTTTATGTGAAGTAATTATGTGAAAAATTGTGTGAGTTGTAGTGGGTGGTTTGCAAGAGTTCAAATATGTGTAAAGGAATTACGTGAAATTTATGGGAGTTATAGTGAGTGATTTGCCAGAGTTTACTGTAAATTGAAATTAATACTAATTCAATGTACTTAGATATATTTTTTAGTAAACAAATATATGTAATACATAAGTGAGAAATGATGTTAAATATTATTGTGTAAATTGAAATTAACACTAATTCAACGACTTTTATGAATATTGTTGCTTGAGCAAAATATGAGTGGCCCACTGCATCATTCGTGGATGTATAATATATTATTACCGGGCCGTAATGGTTGTATAGAGGAATTTCTAAATGGGGTAAATCAATTTGATGCATTTGCACGTAGGCAAGCAAACTTCCAAAGTAGGGGCAATGTAGAGGTCCATGTTCGAAATGTAAAAATAGAGTGTACTTAACATTCGATGAGGTAAAGATGTACCTAATATATAAGGGTTTCCTGAAAGGATATTGGTATTGGATAAATATGGAGAAGTAGAACCTCAATAATAAGATTTTGTATATTCTACTAGAGAAATGGGTAAAGCTGGTGGTTTAAGTCATACAAATTATGCCTACAATGAATGCTACATAGATCATATGGAGTACATGATTGGAGATGTCGTATTGGCAAATCAAAATGTAAGGTTCAGAAGGGAAGTAGTTCTCAAGAACCATTCTATAATATGGTTCAAGCTGATCGACAGTTCTTATATGATGGTTGTTGAACCCATAGTGAGTTCTTTACTGCTGCTCAGCTATTGAGGATCAAGTCTGATTATAATACGCCACAAAACTATTTCAATGAAGTTGTTCAGTTAATGAAAGAGAAGTATCTACCTAACAATCGTGTGACAAACAACTATGGCCAGACGAAGAAGATTGTTAAATATCTCAGCAACGATGTGATACACAATATTGATTGTTACCGTAAAGGGTGTATGCTCTTTTTAAGGAGGACTCAAACCTTGATGGATGCAAGTTTTGCGGGCATTTGAGATGGAAGAGGAAAAGCTCGCAGCAAAGGAATGAAAGGTCATTGCTATATGCAATGATGCATTACTTGCCTTTGAAGCCCCGACTGCAGGGGTTGTATGCATCAAGAAGCACTGCAGAGCACATGAGATGGTGTTATGAACATCAGTGAGAGAACAATTTTTTATGTCATCCATCAGATGGCGCAGTGTGAAAACATTTCAACAAATACCTCGATTTTGCTGTAGAGCCTCGAAATCTTAGACTCGGTTTATGTGCTGATGGATTTAATCCTCACACATTGTCCTCAAGATCTTATTCCTTTTGGTCGGTGGTGGTTGCACCTTATAACTTTCCCCAGAAATATGTATGACCACACCATTTATATTTCTCAGTTGTATAATCCCCGACTCTAAAAATCCCAAGAACAAAATAGATGTTTATTTACAACCGCTTACTGATGAGTTGAAGAAGTTGTGGGATATTGGAATTAAAACGTATGACATATCTACAGGTATAACATTTCAAATGAAAGCTATACTTATGTGGACCATCAATGATTTTCCGGCATATGGGATGTTATCTGGGTGGAGCACTAGTGGTTAGTTGGCACGTCTAGTACGTATGACACAACAGAAGGCTTTGAGACTCAGGAATGAAGGTAAATTCTCGTAGTTTGATTGTCATCGGTGTTTCTTACTAAGGAATCATGCATTTAGGAGGAAAAAAACTTCATTTAGAAAAGCAGAACAGTTACTGGGGGTTCTCCTTACCGCATAAGTGGGGAACAACTTTATGCTGAGGTGGAACACTACCAAATGGTACGAGAGATAGTGACTTTCAAATACTGGGATTTAAGGAGAACGAGCATAACTGGACGAAGAAAAATATCTTCTGGGAGTTGTCTTGCTGGCAACACCAATTGTTCCGCCATAATTTAGATGTGATACACATGGAGAAGAACTTCTTTGAGAACATCATTAACACTGTGATGGATGTTCAAGGAAGAATAAAGGACAATGTCAAATCAAGAATGGATATTGCAGATATTTGTGATAGAGAAGAATTACATTTGCAGCAAGGTCCTAATGGCAAAATAGTTAAACCAAAAGCAAAGTTCGTTCTTCCTGTAGATAAAAGAAGAGAGTTGTGTGAATGGGTTAAGGGACTTAACATGCCTGATGGATATTGCTCCAATTTGAGGAATATTGTGGATCCCAATGAAGCAAAGTTCAAGAATATGAAAAGTCATGATTATCATGTGTTCATGGAGACGCTATTGCCCATTGCATTTGGTGCTCTCCTGGATGATGTGTTGAAACCTCTGATTGAGTTAAGTAAGTTCTTTAAGAATTTGTGCTCCACAACACTTTGAGAGGATGTGCTTAAGAAAATGCATCGGAACATTGCAATTACTCTCTACAAGTTGGAGATGATATTTCCTCTAGGCTTCTTTAATGTCATGGATCACTTACTGGTGCATTTGGCAGAAGAGGCACAACTTGGTGGTCATGTCCAGTACTGATTGATGTATCCATTTAAGATGTAATATAGATTATATTTGTTGAAATCAGATTTAATAAACTAGGTAAAGTATACAAGTATTTACAAGACTTAATATTATTTTGTTAGGCACATCGGCCGGTTGAAGAGAAGAATTAAGCAACAAGCGTATCCTGAAGGTTCAATAACATAAGCTTACTTAGAAGCTAAGAGGACGTTCTTCGCCTCCTATAACTTCAGCTCTAATGTGCCCTCCGTGCTCAGTAGATGTCAAAGAAATAAGGATGGAGATGAACATACTAATCATTTACAAACTCTATCTGTGTTATTGGGAAGGAAAGATTAAGGTATCTCACAGATGCTGAATATATTGCTGCTCATCTTCACGTGCTACTAAATTGTGATGAAGTTAAGTCTTATATTTGGTGAGTGCTGCCTTCACCATAGTAAGGTATCCCTATGTTCGTGTTTCCCAAAAGATAGTTTCATTTACAATGTGCACACAATTGTGCAAAATTTTTATAGAACAAGTCTGAAATGCACAACCCCATCTTACTGATGCTGATGTTGATACTATCATTAAAACTCATTTTGCAGACTAGTTTAGTCAAAATGTAAGTAACTCAACTTCTTTAGTAATAAATGTTACGACACAATTGAGGTCCTTTTATTAACGAAAACCACATTGTGTCATCTTAGATGCATTGCATCCAACTATTCGATAGTCGTAAACATTGGTACTTGACACAATTAGCTGCGAAGCCTAATAGAAATGTGCCAACATGGACAACATACAGAGTTAATGGATTTAAATTCCACATAGAAGCCCGCAATGTTGGGAAGAAAACGTATAATTGTGCTATTGCTGTATGTGGGACCGGGGAAGGTGAAAATGAAAATGATTATTATAGCATACTGAAAGATATTATCGAACTAGAGTATATGGGTGAACCACTTAAAAGATTTGTGCTATTCAATTGTGAGTGGTTTAATTCCACATTTAATAGTGCGACACAACCTCAAAAACTAAGCAAACTTGTTAAGGTTCATTGCACAAGGAGGTACAGAAAGTATGATCCGTTCTTCTTGCCCAACACGACATCCCAAGTATACTTCATACCACATGCAGATCGCTCAAGGGATAGAGTCAATTGGCATGTTGTCATACTAACCAAACCAAAAGGCAGGGTAGATGTGTAGTACACTCTATCTATTACTTAATAGTAAATGGTGATGACAATGGTTGGTGAACCTACGAATGATGTTATCCCTACATTATTAGTGGATGAAAGTGCACCACTGGAGCTCCAGAAGAAGTTAATGATGATTTAGGTTTTTCATTTATTCTAGTGAATGACAACATAGATGAGGCAGACGGGGATGACAGTGATGAATAGGGTAAGTAAGATGACGGAAATGAAACAAATGAAGAAGAGGAAGATATACATTTATATCACGATGAAGACGATGATGATGATGAGAATGGTGATGAGGATGCTAATAAAGATGAAACAGACAATTGAATGCTTACAGAATGTTATATACTTCAGTACATAGTTTTGTAACCCACATGTGTACTCATGTACTTGTATTATATGTGTACGAATGTATTTGCGGTTCTGCCTATTGTGTTGTGTAATTAAATTGTTGCTATGTATACTTGTTATGTGTGTTTTTGTTTGTTGTGAACCATTTTAGGTATGGATCTCACCCCACGTCGAGCGAAGTCCTCTACTCGAGGTCGAGGAAGAGAGCGTAGGAGTTTTAGTAAACATCTTACTGTAATTGATATTGGTTCACTTTCCTCCCAAACCCCTCACATGCCAGCTATAATAGGAATAATCCCAACTTAATTTAGGAATGTTCCAATGGCTAGGTACCTCCTCGTACATTATACACCCCTAACCAGCCATTCATTGCCTAACAATTTACATATAACATTGCAACCAACACAACTTTTGCCACCACTAGCACCCCTGCTCCCCAAGCTATCGATCCTAACTTCTATCAGTCCCAACAAGATGTTAGAACTGGCAATGCTGAAGCGCAACTTAGTCACGAAAGCACCCGAACAAAAACAATCACTGTGCCAGATGGTAACGGGTAAGTGACATGTTGTTATGTGTTTGTGACTACAATTATTTAGCATAATGTCGTGTTAATTTGATGTTTTCTGCTGCATTAAGTTCATTCCAAATGACGGAACTGTTAGTAGGATTTTTCAGATCTTCCAAGGCAAATATGATGCACCTTGGCCTACTTGCGGTAAAGTGCCTAGACATGTTTGAGATTTGTGGTTTGGAGAGTTTAAGGTAAGTAAAATGACTACATATTAAGACTTCTTATAAGGCTATAGTTCATTTATAAGACATTATTTGATGTGTTTGTCATTTTCTAATTTGCAGAAGTGGTTCACTTGGGATCTTATCTATGAGGACCGTATCAAGAAGAATTTTGAAAACAGAGGCAATGCACATTTGAGGGACTTCCTCAGCAAAGCAAGGAAGCATAACAAGAAGGCTCAGTGGCTCTGTGATGATCAATGGAAAGGATTCTAAGAGCATTAGGCAAATGAATCATACAAAAAATTATGTGAAAAAACCCAAAAAAAATCAGCTTGATGATCCACAGAGTCTTAGACGATCTCTTCATACTTACAGCTTGATCCCTATGCATGAGCATAGGAGGCGTATGATAACAAACCCGACATCTTACAACGTTGTTTTACTTATTTGTCTCCTTGTGGTGTTTAATGTGTTTTCCTGAATTTGTTTAATTCGCACATAGAGGGAATAATTTGGGATGGATCCTGCAATTGTTGAGTTGTTCGCCCGCACTAACAGACTTAGAGGCAAACTAGATGAACCTTGGGTTAATAGGAAATTGCATCAAACTTACGTAAGTTATTCTCGATAATTAATCTTACGCTGTGATTCATATATTTTTATTAAGTCTAGAATATTTGATGTTTTGCAAATGTTGTGATATTGTAGGAGTCTTTTGAGCAAGAATTGTAGAAAATCATCAACACTTAACGGACCTCGCAGGACAACTTCCACGATCCACCTCAACCACTTCCAAACCCAAATGAGTTGTAAGTGAAGGCCTACATGAACAAAAAGGGGCGTATTTATGGCATTGGAGACAAGCCTGTCAACATAAGGGAATCCCCAACTTTAGTCCCTCTCAGCGAGCCGGTATACTAACATTTAACTTCAATTTCAGTCATTAATATGAAATTGTCCACAACGTCAGTTTAGGTTAAGTTACGTTATTCTGACTACATTCTTACTACATGCACATGATTGTTAGCAGGTACAGGTCCAACCGCAGTTCAGCAGGAGCTACATGATTTAAGAGAGAGGGTGGCCACCATGGGGAGTGAGCTCACCACACAAGCTGAGATGTATCGGATGATAATGGAAAGATAGAAGAATCTAAAGGAGTCCAACCAAATGCTGAGGCAAACTGTGCTGAGTATGAATCAGCAAATGCAGACTTTCTTCCAAATACAACAAGCCTCCAGTTCGGGATTGCAACATGTCATCCCTGCTAAGGATGACAATGGGGTGGGTTGGGGATAGGGGGCACAAGAGTCTAGAGTAGTTCCCAATTACCCGTTGTGGGGAAAAAATTCTCCCCCGTCCCCATCCCCAGTGGGGATCTGATCCCCGATAAGGCCCCAATGCAGATTTTTACCTGTCATTTTTCTCCTTTTTAGTGATATCTATATTACAAATCTTGGATGAAATCTCAATTTATCATCCCTAAATGCTAGCTCCAATTAATTTTACAATAAACTCTTGCATGCTCCATGTAACATAAGTCTAACAAATTTCATTAAAGTTTAATCTAACCTAAATTAAAGCTTAACAAGTGTATACAACATAGGTATAACAATACACAAATTACACAAAATAAGTCCATACAACCAAGAATTTTTTTCAACTTAATTTACTAATATAACCTTAGTATTATGTTCACAAATAAATGAATTATGTGTAATTTTAAATTATATGCAGGGACGTGGACGAGGATTTTTTTCCCAACTGGGGATGGGGAAATGGGGATGAGGATGGAGATATTTCCCTGAGTGGGGAATTGGGGACAGGGACGGGGTAAATTTTCGCCCCTTCCCCGCTCGGGGATTTGTTTCTGTCTCCATCCTCATCCCCATACCATTGGGGACAAGGAATTTTCCCCAATGGGGGGTGGGGCCTCGACGGGGATGGAGATTCTCTGCCTCACTAGCATCTCCAGTCCCTACTCGTCCACAGCATGATGAAGAGAATGAAGATGAGGATGAGGATGAGGATGAGGATGAGGAGTATGATTTCGATGATTGATCCCTGATGAGTTGCTTGTTTCTTTCCCTCTCTATTGCCTGCTTCCATATGTGAATATTTTTGCATTGCCTCTGCTTTTTCGTTGGCTATGTGCGGCGATGTTGAGAACTGCTAGAACTTTGTTTTGTGAATTGGTTTGTATGTGATGTATGGTGAGGACACGCTTGGATTACTTTGGTTTGAATGTGATATTTGAGTTGTTTGTGAATTGGCAATTGTTGAGAATGCTTCGAGTGAAACAATTGTATGAAATGGGTTGTTGAATACCCTCGATGTATTTTTTTGCTGGAAATCTAACGTATTGTATTTGGGGTACTTGAAAAAACAAAATTTTTATTTTAAAAAAACAAAAAATAGCAACGGATAGGCGACGGACAAGGATTTTTTCAAAAAAATGTAGTAGGTGGCGACGGAATGGAGCATCGGTCGCGGATGGCGATGAATGCTCAATTCCGTCGCCACCTACCGCGGGTTCTGTTACCGCCAAACTGAGATCTCTGTGCCATTTTTGTCACCACCTAGCGATGGATCCTGAAATTCCATCGCTGAATTCTTAGTGACAAGCCATATTGTGACTCTCGATGTCCGTCGCCAGTTTCGTCACTGATTTAAAATTTATGTCGCTGATATGCTATTTTCCGTCGCTGATTCTGTCTCTATATGACCTTTTTTTAGTGAATGTTTTAATTGAATTTTTAAAAGATGTTTCCACATTGTTGAAATATTTTTTGGATTTATTGATAATTTCTTCAAATTTTTCTTAACGTAGAGTCATTGGAAATTGTTAAAACATGTCCTAAAACCTATCCAAAAACTATTACGTTAAATGTGAAGTCCTTAATCATAAAACTTAAATGTTAAATTTCAAACCCTTAACCACAAAGCTTGAACTCTAAAATCCTGATCGTTGATAGTTGGCCCATGGAGTTCAACCTTAACCATAATTCCTAATTGATATTAAAGTATAAATCCTAGAGTTTTGTATCTTGTTCATTTGTATCATAATAGATATTATGTCTCATACTCATAAATTTCATAGCAAATATGATGTTATGTAACTTTTAAGCAATTTCTTGATCTAATAGCACAAAACAAAAAGTATTTTAACTTGAATAATGAAGAGTGGGAAATGAAAGATGTTTTCAAACTTTTCTTTTCATTGGTTTAGTAGTCTTTCTCTAATTCAAATAAGATTACCACTGAAGTAATTCTAATATTTAAAGGATTTGAAAGTCATATTGAATAGCTTTTTCCGTTCATGTATAAATTATTTTTCCCTGCTTTTAAGGATTTTATAATAAGAGAAACCAAAATAAGGAGTACTAAATAAAGGAACATGGAGTAAAGAAAGAAAAATTAGGTAATTTATAGTTTTGAGATAGGGTTTATCACAGAAACAAACATGATATGAAATCTTACGTTTTGTAGTTTAACATTTAGGTGTTTATGGTTTAGGTGTGAACTCTAAGACTAATATCAAGAACTAGGATTTAAGTGCGAACTCTATGAATAATATCAAGAAAACAATATTCATTGATAATTAGATAGACCCATAAGTATCTGGCTAAACTTGGATCTACTTGGTTTTGGAGTTCTCTCATCTTTCTGTCAAGTGCACTTAGGTTTCTTTGGTCAAAATTCATATAATATTGCCAAACACATCAAACTCAAATGTAAAGTAGAAAATGGGTGTGTGTGTGTGTGTATGTGTCTATATATATGTATGTATGTGTGTGTGTGTGTATATATATATATATATAAATATGTACACATATATATATATATTTATATACATATATATATATATATATATATATATATATATATATATATATATATATATATATATATATATATATATATATATATATATATATATATATATATAATATATATATATATATATATATATATATATATATATATATATATATATATATATATATATATATATATATATATATATATATATATCTATATATCTATATATCTATATATATATATATATATATATATATATATATATATATATATATATATATATATATATATATATATATATATATATATAATGTATGTATATATATACATATATATATGTACATATATATATATGTATATATATATATATACATATATATATATATATATATATATATATATATATATATATATATATATATGTATATATATATGATATATATATACATATATATATATATATACATATATATATATATATATATATATATATATATATATATATATATATAATATATATTTATATATATATATATGTTTGTAGATTTATATTTATGAAATTAACTCATAAGATAAGTAATTCAAATTTTCATAAAACAATAGGACGGTTGTCATGCATCAATGAAATAATATGCTAATCTAATTTTTTGTTTAACATAATGGCATGCTCACAATCCAATTGATTGGAAAATAAGGAAAAAAAAGGCACAAAAGAAAATAGGAAAAGACTAATATACCCAATGCCCCCATATTATAATTACAACATCACTATGAATTAATTTGTAAATAATTATTTTTTAATTTTTAATTAATTATATGTTTATAGGTTCAATCAAATACATAAGTCGCGGTGTTAGAATGTATAAGGTTTTGATAATAACAAATTCAAGTGTTGTAGTAGTTGTTGTTGTTCCAAACAGGCTTTACCAACAGGGCCTTACTGTTGTTTTTCAATATATTAAAACTGCTTGACTAATGGTTTATCAAGAACAGGCACTCAAGTCAGCGATGTAAGAACAACCATGAGGAACAGGCTCTGTAAGGTGTTTGAAACATGTCCTGTGAAGTGTTTGAAGTATATGATATAAGTGCAGCCGTGAGGAACAGGTTCTGTGAAGTGTTTGCAGCAGATTCGTCTCTCTACAAGATGACTAGTGGCTACAACAAGATGTCTTGATTTAATTTGGTTTCATATTTTTAGACTCTTGTTAATATGCCAATCAGAAAGTCTTAACTTACCACTTACTTGAAACGGTTTTGCTTTTTTGGAAAATATTTCGGATCACCCTTCGGAACAACTCTGGAAACAGGACGATCAGGGTGTTTCCAGAATAAGCTGCGAAAAACTGTTTTGCACGATTTTTATCTTTTGGATTTTGAGCAGCTTCTTCAAAGATTTGCAAGAAAGATTTTTCTATGGAGTATCTTACCCCTTATCCTAAAAACGGTTATTAAAATCTAAGGAGATTTGCAAAATCTTTTTGAATAAAAGAATATCCAATTTTTGGCAAGTGGATAAGGTTGTTGAGAAAAACATGGGCTAGTTGCTGAGAATCACCGCCTTATGCACACGGTTTAGGAAGTGTTTCCAGCTCATGTTTCCTCATCCCTTGTGGCTAAAGAATTCTATATTCTTTAGGGATTTTAGTTTCCAAAAATTTGATGAATTGTTTTCCAAGCACTATAAAAGGCGGCTTCTTACAACCTTAGAAGCATCGGTTTTCAAAAAGAAAAATTCAGTGTTTATGAGCTTAAAAGTTTGAAAAGAAAACCGTGTCTAGTGAGTGAGTTATTTGAGCTTTCAAAGTTGGCATACTAGGATTTCATTGTACCCTATATTAGCTTAGTTGAGAAGCATTGTAATAGGGTGTTTTTCTTTATACTCTTCTTTCACAAAAGTGAGTTGAGTGTGTGTCCAAATCAAGGGGATTTTGGACGTGGGGTAACCTGTCTCTGGGAAGACGGTTACGTGGGTTGCAATTTGTAACAAGGTGTGTTACTATTGTAACGTGATTAGCCCGTTTAGTGAAGTGTTTAAATCCTACAGGAGGTAGGTCGTGGTTTTTAACCTCAGTTGGGCTAGAGGTGTTTTCCACGTAAAAATCCTGTGTCCATTATTTCCGCATTCAATTTTGTTGGATTTTCGCTTCTGCTTATCTCAGAAACAACCTGTGCGAACAGGGCCTAAGACTGTTTGCCAGCAACTTGCGAAAATCGGACACCACAATTCACCCCCCTCTTGTGGTTGTGTACTCTCTAAATCAACAAGTGGTATCAGAGCAGGTTCTCCTTTGAAAGGCTAACACCTTGAGAGATCCTTGAAGATGAGTACCCCACAAGGCGTGCTTGAAGGTCAATCCATAACTCGACCACCATACTTCAATAGCCAACACTATGGTTGGTGGAAGAATAGGATGGAAAACTACATCCAAGCCGAGGACTATGAGTTGTGGATGCTCATCAAGAATGGACCACTCATCCCAAAGAAAATAACTGAAGATGGAAAGTCAATCCCCAAGGAGCCTAAAGAATTCAATACTGAAGATTACAAAATGATGGAGAAGAATGCCAAAGCCAAGAAACTTCTATATTTTGGCCTAGGCCCTGATGAATATACTCGCATATCTGAATGTGAGTCGGACAAAGAAATCTGGGATGCTTTGCAAGTAGCTCACGAAGGGACCAATCAAGTAAAGCAATCCCGGATTGAATTGCTTATGAGAAAATATGAGCTGTTTGAGATGGGTGATCGTGAAAGTGTGATGGACATGTACACTCGCTTCACTCACATAACGAATGAGCTAAAATCCTTGGGAAAATCCTTCACCACTGAAGAATTGGTGAGGAAGATCCTAAGAATTTTACCTCATTCTTGGGAAGCGAAAGTAACGACCATCCAAGAAGCTAAAGACATGAACAAGATCACCCTAGATGAGCTGATTGGCAACCTCCAAACGTATGAACTTAGTAAAAATTCTCAACAGAAAGATGAGACAAAGAGAGATCGAGGTCTTGCACTAAAGGCCTTAGAAGATGATTCTGATTCTGATGAGGAGGAGATTGCCATGATCACTCAAAAGTTCAAGAAGTTCTTCAAGAAAGTCAAAGAAAATAGCAAAAGGAAGGACTTCAGCAAGGCCAGGAACACCTCTCGGGAACAGTTCTCCGGGTGTTTCAAGTGTGGCAAACTGGACCACATTGTGAGAAACTGCCCACTGCACAAGGAAGAACAAGAACCCGAACACCCTAGAAAACAGGGGAGGAAACAGGGTGTAAGCAGCTCAGCGAAAAGGTTCTCAAAAGCTATGCTCGCGGCCTGGGGAGACTCAAGCGAGGATGAGGAAGGGTCTGAAGCTGGGGAAGCTGATGTAGCACTCATGGCAAGAAGTGACACTGATTCAGATGATGGATCAACAGATAGTCTGACTCAACTCAAGAACAAGGTACGTGGTCTAAATAAATCAACTCTTGAGGAATTAGTGTACACTATAATGGATATATGTGCTGAATTAAAAAGGGATGTTCGAGATCTAGAACTTGAAAATGAAACCCTTAAATTGGAAAAACTTGAAGTTGACAAAGAAACTCTTGCCTTGCATGAAAACATCAATGTGCTTAAAGAAACTCTACTCATGAAAGAAGAGACTTGTTCCACTAAATTGACTGAGCTGGAAAAAGAATCCCTTGACTTAAAAGGTAAGGTCGAGTCCTTGCTTGTAGAAAATAAAAACTTGCTTGAGAAAATGAAACAAATGGAATCAGACCTTGCCACAAACAAGCTCTGGAACAGGTCCTCACAAGCACTTGAATGGTTAAACACCCATCATAGTCGAAATAGAAGAGGACTAGGTTTTGTGCCTAAGATGACCTACCCAGTGAATAGAAAATATGTAGGATTATCTGAGAATATTGTATGTTATCACTGTGGTAAAACGGGTCATTACCGTTATACTTGTCCCACAAGAAAGTATGCCATTAAAAGGAACTCAGTGTACATAAAACAAATATGGGTTAGGAAAGATGAGATTTGTACCTCTAAAGGAATGGGACCCAAGTGGATCTGGGTTCCCAAAACTAACCCTTGATTTGTTTTGCAGGCTGAAGTGAGAGAGAACAACCCAGCAAACAACCCAGCAAACAGTGCAGGGAATAGTCTAGGGAACAAGCAGCTGTGGTATGTTGACAGTGGGTGTTCGAGGCATATGACTGGTGAAAGATCCAATTTTCTCTCACTTACAGCTTCAGAAGGTGGGAGTGTGGCATTTGGAAACGGTAAATCCGGGACAATTGTCGGCATAGGTAAGATAGGTGAGTCACTCTCCCATTCAATTGACAATGTTTATTTTGTGGATGGATTAAAACACAACTTGCTAAGTGTGTCCCAATTGTGCGACAAAGACAACCTAGTAGTGTTCTCACCAACACGTTGCTTGGTTGTGAATATGAACACAGGAGATGTTGTGTTGAGGGGGAAGCGACACAAGAATGTTTATAAAGTGTGTATCTCCACTCTTCCCCAAAATAATTTGACTTGTTTGAGTGCCCTAAATGATGATGTTATGCTTTGGCACAAAAGGCTAGGTCATGCAAGCCACTCACTTTTGAACAAACTTGTAACCAAAGACTTAGTGGTAGGCTTACCTTCCATCAAATTCAATGATGACAAGGTATGTGATGCATGTGCCAAAGGCAAACAAGTCAAAAATTCATTTAAATCTAAAAAATGTGTAAGCACTACTCGACCTCTTGAATTGATACATATGGATCTATGTGGTCCAATGAGGATCATGAGCCGAGGTGGCAAGAGGTATGTGCTTGTGATAGTGGATGACTACTCTCGTTTCACTTGGACTTTGTTTTTGGCTTCTAAAGATGAAACCTTTGAAAAATTTCTTGCTTTCATTAAAAAGATTGAAAAGAGAGTAGGACATTCCTTGGTATGCTTAAGGTCTGACCATGGGACAGAATTTGAAAATTCAAGCTTTATTGATTATTGTAATGAGCATGGTGTTGATCATAATTTTTCAGCTCCAAGAACACCCCAACAGAACGGGGTGGTAGAATGCAAAAATCGCACTCTAGAGGACATGACTAGAACAATGCTTGTTGCTAGTGGTCTTCCTAGAAACTTTTGGGCTGAAGCTTTTGAATACATCATGTTACATTATAAATAGATGCATGATTAGACCTATTCTTAACAAAACTCCTTATGAACTTTTCAAGGGAAGAAAACCTAATATTATGCATTTGAGAGTTTTTGGTTGTAAATGTTTTGTGCATAATAATGGAAAGGATGCCTTAGGGAAATTTGATCCAAGGAGTGATGAAGCAATATTCCTTGGTTACTCCTCGCATAGTAAGGCATAAAAAGTGTTTAATAAGAGAACCTTGTGTATTGAGGAAAGTGTGCATGTGCTTTTTGATGAAACTAACTCTCTAAGCGAGAATGATGCACAGGAAGAAGACTTCGAACTAGGTCTTGTTAGAAAAGACGTGCTGCTTCAAGGTGAACAAGGTAAGGATCAATCGGAGGAAGCAAGGTCTGAGGCTGTTCTTCAGGAAGGTAAGCAAGGTGTGAACCAAACAGGGGGAAACAGGGTGGAACCCTATTCGGGACAACACCAGCCGAATCCTTCAGGGATAAATCCAGGAACAAGCTCCCAAACAGGCTCGAGAACAGGTTCTGAACCTGTTTCACCGAGTATTCCAGCTAGGATGGAGAGCGAGTCTGTGAACCCACTTTCACCACGATCATGGAAATACCAAAGTTCACATCCTCTTGATCAAATTTTGTCTGATATTAATGCAGGAGTTCAAACTAGATCTAGACTCAAAAATTTCTGTGCTTTCTATGCTTTTCTCTCAAAAATTGAGCCTAAGAATATTAATGAAGCCCTTACAGATTCAGATTGGGTCACAGCCATGCAAGAAGAACTCCATCAGTTCGAAAGGAACAAGGTATGGCACCTTGTGCCACGGCCAGAGGATAGAACAATCATTGGAACCAAGTGGGTGTTCCGTAACAAGCTGGATGAGTGTGGAACAGTCACTAGAAACAAGGCCCAGCTAGTGGTTCAAGGCTACAACCAAGAAGAGGGAATTGATTATGAAGAAACCTTTGCACCTGTTGCAAGGATGGAGGCTATTCGAATCTTGATAGCATTTGCAGCCCATATGGAGATCAAGTTGTATCAAATGGATGTCAAAAGTGCATTTTTAAATGGGTACCTCAAAGAAGAAGTGTATGTCAAACAACCCCCTGGTTTTGAAAGTAATGAATTTCCTAACCATGTTTTCAAACTTGACAAAGCACTTTATGGTTTAAAACAAGCCCCTAGAGCTTGGTATGAGCGGTTGTCAAGCTTTTTATTAGAAAATGGTTTTACAAGAGGCAAGGTAGACAATACCTTGTTTCTAAAATCTAAGGGGGAACATTTGTTGATTGTCCAAGTATATGTCGATGACATCATATTTGGTGCAACTCATCATGATTTGTGCAATGAATTTTCAAAAATGATGAGGAGTGAGTTTGAAATGAGCATGATGGGTGAGCTTAATTTCTTTCTAGGCTTGCAAATCAAGCAAACTTCAAACGGCACCATGATCCATCAACAAAAGTATATCAAAGAGTTACTTAAGCGCTTTAAGATGGAGTCGGCCAAGCCCATTGATACTCCCATCTCTCCCTCAACCAGGCTGGTAATGGATGATGGTAGTCCCTCAGTTGAGGAGAAATCCTATAGGGGCATGATAGGGTCACTCCTATACCTGACGGCTAGTAGACCTAACATTGTTTTCAGTGTTGGTCTATGTGCACGTTTTCAGTCTAACCCTAAAGAAACTCATCTTAAGGCTGTAAAAAGGATTTTAAGATACTTAAAACATACACCTGATCTAGCCTTATGATCCTAGAGGTTGCAACTTTGATCTTGTTGGGTATGCTGATGCTGATTATGCAAGTTTCTTGGTTGATAGAAAAAGCACCTCAGGTATGGCTCACTTTCTTGGACCTTGTTTGGTATCTTAGGCAACCAAGAAACAACTCTCTGTTGCCTTGTCCACAGCAGAAGCTGAATATGTGGCAGCTACATCTTGCTGTGCTCAGTTATTTTGGATAAGACAACAACTCAAGGACTTTTATGTTGACATTGGATGCATTCCTATTTATTGTGACAATACAAGTGCAATTAACATTGCCAAAAATCCATGTCAACACAAAAGAACAAAACATATTGACATTCGTCATCATTTCTTAAGAGACAATGTTGAAAAAGGAGTGATCTCAATAAATTTCTGTGCCACTGACAATCAAATTGCTGACATATTCACCAAGGCATTGAGTAGAGAACAATTTGAAAGGAATAGACTCGAACTAGGCTTAATTAGAACAACCTGACCAACCTGTTCTCTCACCCTGTTTGCAATATTTAAAAGTTACGGGTACAACATGTTAAAATTTTTTGTTTGCAATCAACTTCTGTGCTATGTTTAGCATATGTGAGGTTTGCAACCTGCTGACACTTGTTGAGGTCTAATGAGATTGCCCTTATTGTCCCATGTTGCCGAGCAAGTAACCTCAAGAACAAGCACCAGGAACAGGTATGCCTCTTGTTTGTCAAATATGTGCAACAAATTGAAAATTGCTAATCTCTTCCCGAGGCGTGCACGGCCTAAATAAATGCAAAAGCCCGTTGCAAAACGGGTAAAATCTTTTAAAGATTTCGCATGTCTCTCTCTTTAAAGCTCTCTTGCTCAATCTCTCACCTCCACCGAAACTCTCTTGCTCTGAAACTCTGTTCAAGAAACCCTAATCTCTCTCCTTCCTCTGAAAAATGGCGTCTCCCATTAGCTTCAAGAGCTCCTCGACCTCGACTCAGGGCAACCAGACACAGAGCACAGCCTTACAAACAGCCACAGGCCTGTTTGCGCCTACACAATTTCTGACGGCCCTCATGGAAGGTAAAATTACTGAACCTTCTCGACCCATTGTCTATAAACCTTTTGGGTTTTTGAAAAGCATCGACCTTAGAACAGTGAATCTGAAATTGGAAGACATCCCTTACAAATTTGGGTGGGAATTGATTTTGTTTGGAGAAACGGGGGCATGTAAACCCCAAGAACCTGTTGGGGCATCTGAAAGAGAAATTGGGCCTTTAGATGAAATCTTTCGGTTCGATCATGGACTAGATGACATCAGTTCACTTGGGCTGTTCCCAGAGCAGGAAACAGGGGCCGAAACAGCGCCTGAAGTTTTTAGGGATGACCTAGGGGAGGATTTGTCAAAAGAAGAAGGGGGTAGTAGTGATCAAATGGAGGAGTCTCCTGTGAAACCTGAACAAGCCACACCGGTACCACCAACCAGTGAGAAACGTAAACGATACAAAATTGTGGCTCGGCATACTAAAATGCCAAGAACACGACCACCATCAAGGCCTAAAAGCGGCCAGACTGAAGAATCCTCAAAAAGTGAAACCCCTGTCAAACCAAAACCACAAATCTCCTCTTCGGCCAAACCCACAACCAGGCCAACTCGAAAATCAGCCCGAATTGCTTTCCACTCCACACCTCGTCCTGTCAAACAGTCATCCCCTGTTGTTGAGGAAATTGATTCCTCCTCTGAGCCTTCATCAGATAGCGACCCTGAGAACACCACCTTCAAACAGGGCACTCCCGTGTTCTCAGAGTCCTCAGAGGATAAGCCTCTGCCTGCACCAAAATCAACCTCCACTTTACCCTCCAAACCATCACCCCTCAAAACTCCCAAGAGAAAAGCCTCTCTCAAACACGCCTCCACCCAAGACCCTCCTACTGAGCCTCAACCTAAAATAGCCAAGAAGTCTACCCCGTCCGCAATCTTAGCCAAACTGACCCAACTGCTTCAGAGACGGGTAGTCAGGGGCAAAATTATCAAGGTAAAATATTTTGAGGAACAGGGTCTGGGGGTGTTTCTGCACAAGCTGCGTGCACAGGGGTGGTATGAGCTGTTTACAAACACCCAGTTGGGGTGTTCTGTACATGAGTTGGCAGAGTTCTATGCCAACTGCACTGTCACCGAAGGAGTGGTGACAAGTATTGTTAATGGGCAACAGCTTCGCTTTGATGCGAAGATATTAGGGGAAATTCTGGGGATTCCCTCCTCGGGCTTTGATATATATGTGAGAGAAGACAAGACTATTCTAGGGATAGCCAGGCTGCTGGAGCTCGCCCAAAAATTTAGCCAGCAATCAAGCCTCCAAGCACCCAAGTCCGTGAAGAAAGGGGACATGACACCGCTCCATCAATTGATATTCTGGTTTATCATCAAGAATGTCATCCCCAGGGGCCAGGGTCGCAATCTTGCTGATGCCATGGATCAATGTTTGATGGATCTGATGGACAAGGAAGAGCAAATCAACCTTCCTGCCATCATGATTTGCCACATAGCAAGAATTGCAAACACCTCCAGGGAACATGACCTGGGATACGGCTTCCTCCTGACTAGTGTGTTTGAGCACTTTGGGGTGACTCTGTAGAAGAAGGTGGGTGCTCAGTTCATTGATGAGATTGGGAGTAACACCCTTATGGGGTGTGGATACACTTTGGTTGAAGGGTCTGCCTCAGAATAGGGGACCAGAACACCCCGTCCTCCTGTTCCTGGCAGTTCCTCAGTCAAGCTTGAGGCTGCTTTGGAAGAAAACTCTCGACTCAGTGCTGAGCTTACTGCTATAAAGGCTGCCCTGGATGAGGAAAAGGCTCTCAATGCAAAACGCCATGAAGATATCCTCGCCTTTCTCTCTTCCCTCTCAGCAAAATTTTTCCCCTCCTCCTCTCTAATCACCCCCCATCTGTTGCTCTCATAGCCTGTTCTCACTTCTCTTGGTTATCCTCTCTTGCTAGTTTGTACTTTCTGTTGCACTCGTTTGGTGAATGACAGGTTATCTTGTTTTTTGATTGGCTTTGCCTTGCTTGTTTTCTATTGTGAATTGCTTGTGTGTGACTAGGATGGCCAATCTCATTACCGTTCCAACACACTTGAGTGTATCGCCTGTTGACTTTCCTCCCTTACCCAAGTGGTGGTGATAGCAAACACCCTATGTTTGACTATTCACCCCTACTTTTTAATGATGCCAAAAGGGGGAAGATAGGATGACTAATATATTGTTTTAGTTTTGCCATGGACGAGTTAAATTTCTTACACTTTTTCGATACTGACTGCTTCATGTGAATTGTCGGTCCTATAAATAATTGGCACTAATCACTTCAATTGTCCTTGAAAGTCAATATGGTCACTTGGTTTGTCATCATCAAAAAGGGGGAATTTGTTAGAATGTATAAGATTTTGATGATAACAAATCCAAGTGTTGTAGTAGTTGTTGTTGTTCCAAACAGGCTTTACCAACAGGGCCTTACTGTGTTTTTCAATATATTAAAACTGCTTGACTAATGGTTTATCAAGAACAGGTACTCAAGTCAGCGATGTAAGAACAACCATGAGGAACAGGCTCTGTAAGGTGTTTGAAACATGTCCTGTGAAGTGTTTGAAGCATATGATATAAGTGCAGCCGTGAGGAACAGGTTCTGTGAAGTGTTTGCAGCAGATTCGTCTCTCTACAAGATGACTAGTGGCTACAACAAGATGTCTTGATTTAATTTGGTTTCATATTTTTAGACTCTTGTTAATATGCCAATCAGAAAGTCTTAACTTACCACTTACTTGAAACGGTTTTGCTTTTTTAGAAAATATTTCGGATCACCCTTCGGAACAACTCTGGAAACAGGACGATCAGGGTATTTCCAGAATAAGCTGCGAAAAACTATTTTGCACGATTTTTATCTTTTGGATTTTAAGCAGCTTCTTCAAAGATTTGCAAGAAAGATTTTTCTATGGAGTATCTTACCCCTTATCCTAAAAACGGTTACTAAAATCTAAGGAGATTTGCAAAATCTTTTTGAATAAAAGAATATCCAATTTTTGGCAAGTGGATAAGGTTGTTGAGAAAAACATGGGCTAGTTGCTGAGAATCACCGCCTTATGCACACGGTTTAGGAAGTGTTTCCAGCTCATGTTTCCTCATCCCTTGTGGCTAAAGAATTCTATATTCTTTAGGGATTTTAGTTTCCAAAAATTTGATGAATTGTTTTCCAAGCACTATAAAAGGCGGCTTCTTACAACCTTAGAAGCATCGGTTTTCAAAAAGAAAAATTCAGTGTTCATGAGCTTAAAAGTTTGAAAAGAAAACCGTGTCTAGTGAGTGAGTTATTTGAGCTTTCAAAGTTGGCATACTAGGATTTCATTGTACCCTATATTAGCTTAGTTGAGAAGCATTATAATAGGGTGTTTTTCTTTATACTTTTCTTTCACAAAAGTGAGTTGAGTGTGTGTCCAAATCAAGAGGATTTTGGACATGGGGTAACCTGTCTCAGGGAAGATGGTTACGTGGGTTGCAATTTGTAACAAGGTGTGTTACTATTGTAACGTGATTAGCCCGTTTAGTGAAGTGTTTAAATCCTACTGGAGGTAGGTTGTGGTTTTTAACCTTAGTTGGGCTAGAGGTGTTTTCCACATAAAAATCCTGTGTCCATTATTTCCGCATTCAATTTTGTTGGATTTTCGGTTTTGCTTATCTCAGAAACAACCTGTGCGAACAGGGCCTAAGACTGTTCGCCAGCAATTTGCGAAAATCAGACACCACGATTCACCCCCTCTTGTGGTTGTGTACTCTCTAAATCAACACGCGGGAAATTACTGTATTATTAAAATGCTTATTCAAATTGAAGGATTTGTGTAAATATGAACTTATTTAACTCATTTTGGCACAAATAATTATATAATATAAATATTTATATACCCGTGTACATAAATAATGTAGGACTTCTAATCAAACATTTAATTAATTTATGTAGGATTTAACTATTTTTCTACCAAAATAATAAAACAAAATAAATTAGAATCTAACAAAATAAAATTGAATAAAAATAATAAAAAAAGATTCATTGGTGAGGAAGTAGGGCATGGGTTGGGGGGGGGTTTGGGCGTTGAGAGGGTGAAGCATTGGGCCTTCTTAGTGGAGGCATTTGAGTAACCCGCATTGATGGCTCATTTCTATTTCAGTGCCTTGCAAGAAACAACCCCCTTAGAAGAAACAATTGCTTGTATTGCTTGTAAAAGAAGCACCTTTTAGTAATTTTAAAACTGATGGAGCACGTATTGGTAATTATGTCTAAATAATAATTAATTATCTTGATAATTAATTATTACAATACACCTTTTGATAAATAATTAATTTGAATAATTATTTAAGAAGGGATACAAGTTAGTTTGAATATTTAACTAACTTATACCTTTTAATGAAAGGGTGTGATTACGAAGAGATATATCCATTCTTAAAATGGTATTCATGAAAGGATATTATCCTTCATGAAGAGGTATGATGAACTCTATAAATATAGAGGACTTTGCCATGCATCGACATGCCTTCATAGGCATGATTAAGAGATTATACTAACACCACAATCCCTCAAATTTCTATCACGTCTTAGACATTTATGGTCCTATCTTCGTAAGTGCAATACGCAAATAGGGGAGACTTTTTTGTATCCCAAAGATCTATTCTGATAGCTCTGTTACACGGAGAGGCGAATAGAGTCTCTAGGAATAGAGTAACTACACTTGCTTGGAAGTCTCAATTAATTTGACACTGAGTTTGTTTATGACAAACTGAGATATCTATCCATCAAACCTAATTTTTACACCAACAATCTAAAGACTCTATATCATCTCTTACAAAGCAGCCATTTTTATTGTGTCAAATTGATAGTTTGATAGAATGAGACATGGCAGTAGGGATGAATTTCTGTATAGTATAGTCTATAATTTCACTTGATGTAATCAACATTCTTGTGGTCAAATGTTGATTAGTTTGCACATTTTATGTACTGTAGTGGCCTTCGAAGGCTATGGTACCATGTATATAAAATTTGATTATCAGACTAAGAGTGGTGTATAATCATGTATGTAGTTCATTCAACTAAATTTATAATTAGTATGATGTTATATTGTCATATCGAAATTACTTCCACTTTATATTTGTGGTGGGTTAATTGGCGATGTGAACTTGCATATATAGTTAACTCATTATTGGAAAGATCATAAGTATAATTGCTGATGAATATATTATCGTACAATTTATCCATGAGTATAGTTACGAAATCCATGGCATTTGAAGATCACAGTTGTTTGACATTGGTCATTGTTCACAGCTCATGATTGTCTATGGTATATCTGTAATTTTCTTTGACTTTCTAATACTTGATGATCTACCCCTATTGAGATAGTATGGCACACCGATTTCTTTTTTCTGGTAATTAAACGTTTAATTGCTAAAAAGGACATTATTATCTTTCCTGATCAATGCCATTAATGAAAAGGCTTGTATCATGTGTTTAATCCTGATTTTTGTCATAATAAATATTCATGATAGTGTTTTACTGATTCTAGTGGTAGCAATGTTTTAGCTCATGTTTCTCGGAAGATTGATTACTTTCATATCAATCATATGGGAGAATTGAGAGTAATTATAAGGGTTGCATTATGCATAAAAATTTACTATTATGCATGTACCCTAACTTAATATGTCTTAAGGATGCATACTTTTATCCTCGATGGGATTACACTATTCCTATGTTTCTTTGTAAAGAAAAATAAATGTCCATGTATTAACATGGGTATTTGAATGTCATTTGTACAAAAAATATATACATTCACATGATATTTATGATCCATAAAATGTGGTTATGAATCGGTAATTAATGTGAATGTGAGGATAAATGATTCATCCATCACAGAAATAAATGTGAAATACAGTTTATTTATTTCTATGTAATTCTAATTTGCTGAATATGTATAAGTCCATGAATGTTTTTGTTGGGCTTGTAAATGTATATTTTAGCATGGTTTCTGAATATCTATGTTTTTTTTCCCTTAAAACTTAGATGTTATTTACTCGAAATTTGAGAATTAGCATTGTGGAAGAATAACTGTTTCATCCTTGATGAAAATAAATGTGGAGTTTCATTTTCTTTCAAGGGTTGTAGTATAATAAAATATGAAAGTCTATATAATGAACTTGTTGAAATATTTTAGTATAGCTAGGGGAAGTCCATATGTATAAATTTTGTTGTTGGACTTGGTTACGACAATGCCATGACACTTTTAGTATGGTTGTGAGAGAATTAAAGATAGATATAGATGGAATAAAAATGTGTAAGTATTTACATTAGTCCACACACACATACACGCACACACACAATATATATATATATATATGTATATATATATATATAACTTATAAATTTCATATGAGGAACCTACAATTATTTACTCTAGTTTAGAGTAAATGGTGGGGGTAACGTATACTTATGTGGTGATGAAATATGTTTTTAAGTCCGTTAATTGAAAATATAACTATAATTTCAAGTTGGACTTGTATGAAAATATGAAAATATATTAATGTATAAATCTTGTTTAGAGGTTGAGATGTCTAAGTTTTAATAGCTAGACTTCGATTTGATAGTTGGTATACTTTACAAGTCTTGGGGACCCATTATTAAGACTTACAAAGACAATGAATTCAGATGGATAAATAAATATACACATGTGTTTAATATAATAATTTAAAGGCTTGAGATGTTTGCAAAGTCATTGTTATTAAAGTCACGAAACACATTGATAATTCATATTTTATATGTAATTTTCTCCTTTATTTTACCTACTTTTAAGCCTTTGAAATATATTTTTATGAGTAAATAATGCATAATTTATGTGATTTTCAGGTAAAATAATATAGAAGAATTTGGGTGGAATTGATTAATTCTACTCAAACCTCCGACATGTGCGAGGCCTAAAGTCCACGCTCAAGCCCAAGAGAAAAGAAAAGGAAAAAAAAAAGAAGAAATCACAAGAGGTGAGGCGCGGCCCAGGCGTGGCAAGGCCCGCCCAACCAGCCTGCCCCTTATACCTCTCCTCTCGAGTGGGCTTCAATGCCAGCCACGGCCCAGGCTGCCATTCCCACTTCTTCTTTTCTCCTCACTCATCTCTTTTCCCAGCAACATGCGCCCTGTCCACGACCCATATCCTTAGCCCAGCAGCCCCTCATAGTCCCTCTCTCTCACCAACCCGAGTGGGCCTATTTTTCGCGGCCCACTACCCAGCTCCTCTTCTTCTATTCCTCTCACTCACAAATCAGTTGGACCTATCCTAGTAGCCCGTCAGCATTCATCCAACTCCTCCTTTGTAGCCTACTCCTTTCCCTAAATTTCCCACATGGCTAATTGTTAACCTAGTCAAAGCTAATTAAACTTGATTAATTTTAGCTTAAGACTAACCCTTTTTCATACAATGTGACAGCCAAATTAATTGAGAATTAATTATTTTCATTAATTTTTGGCATCAAAATAGGGGGAATTTTCACCATAAAAAGAGGTCATGGGTTGGATTCATGGGACATTGATACACTCATCCATTCATCCAAGCATTCTACCTTCCATCTTCTATTTTCCTTTATAGAATTAAGAGTATTTTATAAGACAAAACAATTTTGGGTTGAGGGGTTTGGAAGAAAATAAGATTTGTTGGCTATTTTTCTCTTCTCTTCTCATCTCATTTGTGAGTCAAATTTGAGAATGTTTACTTCATTAGTTTATAATTGAGTACAAAAGTTTGGACATAGATAGTGAAATATACCAATTATCATGGTGTTTTTACTAACTATGGTCGGCTAAACTACTCATTTCTAGGATTAGGATGGATCCTTGATAATAATTTTATTTTTGCTAATTTCTTTTGGGGTAATTTTTGTCTCTTTGATTGCATAATTTTCAGTATAAACTTAACCTTAACCTACTTATTATTCTAATACTATTGTTTAATCATGTTGATTACAATAGTTTAATTTGCTATCTCAAATAAATATTAGACCTTGTAGGCTAATATGACATTATGCAAATGGCCTTAAAATTGTAATTATTAAAATTGAATAATTTATGCTAGAAATCAGATAAGTTATGTCTAAAAAGAATAATTCATGCTAAGTCACTAGATAAATAATTTTATTTGATAATTATAATTCATCTTTTCAATTTATGACTTAATACTTGTAGCTTAAGTTGCAGAAGAGACAAATCAAATCCCCATTTGAATTAGCAATTCAATATTTGCATCAAAAGTGAAATCCAAAATCCTAGAACATTCTCTCATCTGAATTCTCTCTACTTGACACTTTTTCTCTTCTTTTTGCTTCTTTAGTCATTTTGGTAATTACACTCCTTATTCAACTTATTCTTTATAATTGGAAGCGTTGAAACTAAAAATTAATATTGTTTCTCGTGGGATCGACACCCCTACACTCACTTGTCTATAATTAACCTTGTGCACTTGCAAGTAAAAAGGGTTTTAAAACAAAATATAAAATCCACACTAAGTTTTTGGTGCCGTTACCAGGGAACGAATAGTGATTTTTGATTTTTTATCTTCTTTTTATTTTAGTTTCCCCCTTCGCGCTAATCTAACAATTTTGTTTATTTATTTGTTTCTCTATCCCCATCCCTTTTATTTTAGTTAATTTTTTTTCTTTCCCCAATCCCTTCTAATCTAACCATTTTGTTTTTGTTATTCTCTCTTCCCTTCTAATATAACTATTTTTCCTATCTCTTTTAATCTAACTCTTTTATTTCTGTTATTTTATTTATTGTATCTAATCTAACATTCCCCTCCCTTTTATTCCATTTTTTTCCTTTTATTTTTCCCCATCCCTTTTATTTCTGTTATTTTCTTTTGCTTTATTTTCTTCAATTTTTCCCTCTTCCCTTGGATCTTTTATTTATTTTTTATTATTTTTTCCCCCTTGTCGCTTCTTATCTCTCTCTTCACTTTTCTTCTTCTATTTGGTGATGATTATTATGGTGGTGGTTCCATTCTATTCTTTTGGTTGTTTGTGGGTATATGCATGGTAGACGTTCTTTGTGCTTAGATCTCATACCATATAATCCTGAAATTGAATACTCTCTTCGAAAGATAAGAGTTAAGAAAAAGAAATCTAAGAAAAAGATGGCTGAAGAACAAACCCCACCACCTAAGTAACTTAAGGAGTATTTCACTCCCGCCACTTATGACTTACATACAAGACCACGCATGCCCACTGTTACGGTGCCATTTGAGATAAAACATTCTCTTATCTAAATGTTACCGTCGTTTTATGGGCTAGAGTCTGAAAATCCTTTTAAGCACATTGATGCATTCTTAGAGATTTGTTCTACTGTATTCTTGAATAATATCTCTGATGATGTTCTTGGCTTGCAGCTTTTTCCTATTTCTTTGAACGATAAAGCTAAAGCTTGGGTGGATACTAAGATAAATATCACCACTTGGGATCAGTTGCAAAAGAAATTCTTAAAAAAGTTTTTCGCTGTTGAAAAACTAACTGCTTTAAGACGTGCTATAACCACTTTTTCACAGAATAAAAGTGAGCAATTGCATGAAAGTTGGGAAAGGTTTAAAGAGTTGTTGCGAAGTTGCCCTCACCACGAGGTACCTATGTGGCAACTTGTCCAGAGTTTTTACTCTAGTTTAGATGAGCATAATAGACAAATGGTTGATGTATCATGTGGTGGTAGTTTCTTGTACAAAACTCCTGAAGAAGCTTGGGAATTGTTTGAATATTTGAGTGAAAATTCACATTTGCATGCTACTTCTTTACATTCTGATTTGCCTAGGCAATTAGGAAGTAAAGGGGGGATTTATGAGGTTTCACATTCAGTTGACCTTTCTAGTAAAGTTGAAGCTTTAGCTAAAAATTTGATCAATTATTGTGCATGAACAAAGTGTCTAATGTCCCTTCTATGCAAGATGTGTGTTCAATTTGTGCTAGTCCCATGCATGCTTCTGTTGACTGTTCATGTATTAGTAAGTTTGACTGTGTGCCTGAACAAGTAAATGCTGCCCAAGGATTTCCTCTTTCTAACAATCCGTATTCGAATACCTATAACCATGGTTGGAGGAATCATCCTAATTTTTTTATGGAGGTCTCAAAATGTTGAGAATCCTCAAGCCCAGTCCAGTAGTCCTACCCCTCCTGATTTTCAAAACCAGAGATATGCTCCTCCTTCTTCCCATCCAGCTCCATCTAGGAGTTCTGAAATTGACAAGGTAATTTCTACCCTTGCTACCTTGACTTCTGTTGTGCAAAATGTTGATTCTAAAGTTCAAGGAATTGAGTCTAAAATGCATATTGTTGACTCCCACTCACAATCCATAGCTAAGTCAGAAACCCAACTTGAGCAACTAGCCATAGCTATATGTAAAAGAGAAGAAGGAAAACTTCTAAGTCATCCCATACAGAACCCTAAAGGCCAACAATTTGAATAATTAAAAGCTGTAATGGTTCTTAAGAGTGGTGAAGAAGTATATAACAAGGTGAGTGAGAAGGAACATGATAAAAAAGAAAGACTTAAGACCTTGGAGAGTGACCTTAAATCTGAAAAAGAGAATGACCCATCCCCTTCTCCTATTATGTTCGACTCTTCTGTGACATATAAGCCAAGGGTTCCTTACCCTCAAGCTTTGGATGCACCATTCCCTTCTAGGAAAGACAAGCAAAGAGATGACATCCGAGAGACCTTTAAGCAAGTTAAGGTCAATCTTCCTCTCTTGGAAGCGATTAGACAAATCCTTGCTTATGCTAAGCTCCTTAAAGACATGTGCACTTTTAAAAGGAATCTAAAGATGACAAGTATAAAAAGGTTCTTCTAAGTGAATAAGTGAGCTCGATTTTAAAATGTGACACTCTACCTAAGTTCAAAGATCCTGGTATCCCTACCATCTCATGTTATATTGGCAATCATAAAATTGAAAGGGCACTTTTGGATTTAGGTTCTAGTGTTAATTTGATACCATATTCTGTTTACTTAGAGTTGGGATTAGGTAAACTGAAACATTCCAACTGTACCCTTCATCTTGCTGATAGGTCAGTTGGGACTCCCAGGGGGCGGATAAATGATGTCTTGGTGCAAATTGATACAGGATTCTTTCCGGTTGATTTTGTTGTGTTAGACATGGACCCCAGTCATGCTTCTAAGCAAATCCCTCTTATTTTAGGATGTCCCTTCCTGGCCATAGCTAATGCCACCATTAACTGTAGGTTGGGAGTGATGGATGTCTCGGTCGTAAACATTAGGGTTAGACTTAATATTTTCAAAGCTTCTATTCAACTTGTGTTTGAAGATGAATCTGAATGCTTCTTTGTTGATGTGATTGATGAAATGATTGAAGAAGCTTTGCTTGCTATTCTAAGTAGTGATCCCTTGGGAATGTGCCTTTCCCATGGGGATTGGAGATTGTGTGATTTAGGAAGTGCAATAGATGAGATGGATTCTACTCTTGATTTCACTCCTCATCTTGAGTCTTCCTCTTGGGTGTCTACATATGAACCCCTTCCCCCTTTGGCTAGTTCTTCTATGCCACCTTTTGTTATGTCCCCACCTAAACTTGAGTTAAAACCTCTTCCTGATTCAATCAAGTATGTGTTTTTAGGCCCCAAAGAGACCCTACCTATTATTATATCTTATCTTTTATCTTATGATCAAGAGGAAGAGTTGATTCATGTCTTATCTGATCATAAGGGTGCTATGGGGTGGTCAGTGGCTGATTTGAAAGGGATTAGTCCTATAATTTGCATGCATAGGATTCATTTAGAGGACGACGCCAAACCTGTTCGGCAAATGCAATGTAGACTAAACTCTCATATGAAAGAAGTTGTTTAGAAAGAAGTAGTAAAGCTTTTAGATGCAGGCATTATCTACTCCTATTTCTGATAGTCAATGGGTTAGTCTGGTTTAAGCGGTCCCTAAGAAATCTGGCATAACTGTGGTCAAGAATAACGACAGTGAATTGACTCCCACTAGACAAACCACAGGGTGGAGAATGTGTATTGATTACAGAAAGTTGAATTCTGTAACTAGAAAGGACCATTTTCTCCTCCCATTCATTGATCAAATTTTGAAAAAATTGGCTAGATAGAGTTTTTATTGCTTTTTAGATGATTATTTTGGTTATAACTAAATACCTGTCTATCATGAGGACCAAGAGAAAACGACATTTACATGCCCATCAGGTACCTTTGCCTATCGGAGGATGTCTTTTGGGTTGTCTAATGCACCTTTCGCATTCCAGAGATGCATGATGGCCATATTGACTAATTATATTGATAATTTCATGGAGGTATTTATGGATGATTTCTCTATTTTTGGTTCTTCCTTTGATGTGTGCCTTACTAATCTATCCACTGTGCTAAAAAGATGTGAAGAAGTGATCTTATTTTGAGTTGGGAAAAAAGTCACTTCATAGTCCAAGAAGGGATTGTGTTGGGTCACAAAGTGTCTAAAAAAGGGATTGAGGTTGATAAAGCCAAGGTTGATTTGATTTCTAATCTACCTATGCCTTCTTCTGTGAAGTAAGTCAGATCTTTCCTTAGCCATGCAGGTTTTTATAGGAGGTTTATTAAGGATTTTAGTACAGTGGCTCGCCCACTTACTAATCTCCTTACTAAAGATGCTCCTTTTGTAATTGATGAGTCTTGTGTGAAAGCTTTTGAGAAGCTTCGGTCGGTCTTCATTGGTGTCAGCCCCTATTGTGCAGCCCCCTAATTTTTCTTTGCCATTTGAAATTATGTGTGATGCATCTGATTTTGCTATTGGGGCTATTTTGGGTCAAAGGGTGAATAGAATATCTCATGCCATTTACTATGCTAGTAAAACTCTTACTGATGCTCAAAAGAATTATTCAACTACTGAGAAAGAGTTGCTAGCTGTTGTATTTGCACATGATAAATTCCGTCCATATCTTTTGTGTTCAAAAGTGATTGTGTTTACTGATCATGCTGCATTAAGACACTTGTTGGCTAAGAATGACACTAAACTAAGACTTATTAGATGGATTTTGTTGCTCCAAGAGTTTGATATTGAAATGAAAGATAAGAAAGGTTCTGAAAATTTTGTTGCACACCACTTGTCTAGAGTCCTTACTGAGTGTATCGATGACTCAGTTGGATTTTCTGACTACTTTCTTGATGAGCAACTATTTGTTGTGTCACATACCCCTCTCCCTTGGTTTGCTTACATTATAAACTACCTTGCCATTAGGAAGATTCCTCCCCACTGATCCAAACAAGAGAAAGATAGGTTCTTCTCACAGGTAAGATATTACTATTGGGAAGACCCTTATCTTTTCAAACATTGCCCTGACCAAGTGGTATATAGATGTGTCCCAGAGAGTGAAATTCATAGTATTCTCACCTTCTATCATTCTTATGCTTGTGTGGTCAATTTGGAGGTTGTAGAACAGCTGCTAAAGTCCTACAAAGTGGGTTCTTCTAGCTTACTCTGTTTGGAGATGCTCACCGATTCTGTCTTGCTTGTGAGCGTTGCCAACGTACGGGTGCCCTGTCTCATCATGATATGATGCCCTTTTCCCCTATTCTGATTGCTGAAATATTTGATGTGTGGGGCATTGATTTCATGGGTCCCTTTCCCCCATCTTTTGGCTTTGTATACATGCTAGTTGCTGTTGATTATGTGTCAAAATGGGTGGAAGCTCAGGCTACTAGGCCAATGACCACAAGGTTGTGGTTAAGTTTGTGAAATAGTGTATTTTCTGTCGATATAGTACCCCTAGAACTCTTATTAGTGATAGAGGTAGTGATTTCTGTCATCGATCTTTTGAGGTTTTGCTTAGAAAGTATTCTGCGACTCATAAAGTAGCTACTCCTTATCATCCTCAGACTAGTGGTCAAGTTAAGGTGTCTAATGGTGAGATCAAGTCTATACCTGAGAAAACAGTTCGACCCAATAGGAAAAACTGGTTTTTGAGATTGCATGATACCCTTTAGGCCTATTGTACTGCTTTAAACACTCCCATTAGGATGTCTCCTTACCGACTTCTTTTTGGCAAGGTTTGTCATTTGCCAGTTGAATTAGAACACCGTGCTTTTTGGGCTATTACAGCTTTTAATTTTGATATGAAACAAGCAGGCTATAACCGTGGGCTTCAATTGAATGAATTAGATGAATTGCGTAATGAAGCCTATGAGAATGGTAAGATTTGTAAAGCCAAAACCAAAACTTTTCATGATAAAATGATTTCTCGTAAATCTTTTGAACCTAATCAGAAGGTTTGACTTTTTAATTCTAAGCTTAAGCTATTTTCTGGTAAGTTAAGATCTAGATGGGATGGTCCTTTTGTTGTCCAACAAGTGTTTCCCTCTGGGGCAATTCAAATTATGGATGCCCAAGATGGTGGAGTTCTTATGGTAAATGGTCAACGTTTGAAACCTGTTGTGACTTATGATGTTGACCCTGGTTTGATTGAACCCATCAATCTAGTAGACCCTGTCTACTATGATTAGTGGGTGAGACCTTGTCTAGCTGAAGACACAAAACTTAGCGCTTGTTGGGAGGCAACTCAATATTTTTAGGAAAGTTTGAGTCTTTTATTTTATTTATTTTCTTTTCTTTTTGGTGTGCTTGTGTTTTTGAGAGTGATTCTTCACTTGGTTTTTGGCTTTTATGGTTGGTGGTGGTTGTGAAGATACTTTGCAAGTTTGACTTATTGGGCTTATATGTATATGATTTCCTCGTACTGTCAAGTTGTGTTACTCTTTTCTCCATTTCCCTCTTTCTTATTGTTTTTTACATTGAGCGCAATGTAAGATTTAGGTGTGGGGGAAAGGCAAATTGAAAATTTTGAGAAAATTCAAACTTGAAAATCTTTGGGTGAATTTGATTTTGGGAAGAGCTTGAGTGCTATGATTATGCATGTTCTACTCTTATTATGTGGATTTGATTCATATGATCCAGATTATTTCTAGCTTTGACTAGTTGGAGGCTAAGATTTTTGCTGTGTTAATGTCATTATGTAGTCGATTTTGAGTTTAAGATGTACCCCATTTTCAATGTCACCTTGAGTATTTGATAAGCATTGAGTTCTCCTTTGACTTTTCATTCAATAATTAAAATAAATTGAATTATTTACGTTCTGATTCCGGTGCCCATGTTCAGGTTGTATCTTTATCCATATCTTTAATCACCTGAATATGTACTAAGTGTTTCTCTGAGTGTCATCTTTACTCATATTTTTATCCACTCAAGAAAGCACATAGAATCGGGTAACTTCTGAAAAATTCAAAGCCTAAAAAAAAAAAAGGAAAAAAAATCAAAAAAAAGGGTTGATAAGGTGACTTGGCATTGGGGACTTGATTTTAAGGATGCTCTCGTGATTTTTGTATGTGGGGTGAAGTTTTGCGCTTACGGTTTGCTACATGGTGTCGCTATGTGTTTAATTTGCTTGAATTTTGGCCTATTGACTTAGTTGAAATTAGAAGTATTTGATAATGTGTTGTGGGTTGGTAGTGAATTGAAATATATGATGTGAAGTAGACATTCATAGTTGGATCACTTGATTTTCTTCCTTGATCTTATTCTACCTAATGATTTAAATGAATATATGCATTAATGATATTCTTTGCTCGAGGATTAGCAAAGTTTTAGTGTAGGGGAGTTAATAATTCATATTTTATATATAATTTTCTCCTTTATTTTACCTACTTTTAAGTTTTTGAAATATATTTTTATGAGTAAATAATGCATAATTTATGTGATTTTTAGGTAAAATAAATATAGAAGAATTTGGGTGGAATTGATTAATTCTACTCAAACCTCCCACATGTGCAAGGCCTAAAGTCCAAGCTCAAGCCCAAGAGCAAAAAAAAAGAAAAAAAAAAGAAGAAATCACAAGACGTGAGGCGCGGCCCAGGCGTGGCAAGGCCCGCCCATCTAGCCTGCCCCTTACACCTCTCCTCTCGAGTGGGCTTCAGTCCCAGCCACGGACCAGGCTACCATTCCTACTTCTTCTTTTCTCCTCACTCATCTCTTTTCCCAGTGGCATGGGCCCTGTCCATGGCCTATATCCTTAGCCCAGCAGCCCCTCACTGTCCCTCTCTCTCACCAGCCCCAGTGGGCCTGTTTTCTGCGGCCCACTACCTAGCTCCTCTTCTTCTCTTCCTCTCACTCACAAATCAGTTGGGCCTATCCTAGCAGCCCGTTAGCATTCGTCCAACTCCTCCTTTGCAGCCCACTCCTTTCCCTAAATTTCCCACATGGCTAATTGTTAACCTAGTCAAAGATAATTAAACTTGATTAATTTTAACTTAAGACTAGCCTTTTTCATGCAATATAACAGCCAAATTAATTGAGAATTAATTATTTTCATTAATTTTTGGCACTAAAAGGGTGGGAATTTTCACTATAAAAAAGGGGTCATGGGTTAGATTCAGGGGACATTGATACACTCATCCGTTCATCTAAGCATTTTACCTTCCATCTTTTATTTTTCTTTATAGAGTTGAGAGTATTTTGTAAGATAAAACAATTTGGGTTGAGGGGTTTGGAAGACAATAAGCTATTTTCTCTTCTCTTCTCTTCTCATCTCATTTGTGAGTCAACTTTGAGAGTATTTACTTCATTAGTTTGCAATTGAGTACAAAAGTTTGAACATAGATAGTAAAATATACCAATTATCATGGTGTTTTCACTAATTATGGTCGGCTGAACTACTCATTTCTAGGATTAGGATGGATCCTTGATAATAATATCATTTTTGCTAATTTCTTTTGGGGTAATTTTTGCCTCTTTGATTGCATAATTTTGAGTGTAAACTTGACCTTAACCTACGTATGCATTCTAATACTATTGTTTAATCATGTTGATTACAGCAGCTTAATTTGCTATCTCAAATGAATATTAGACCTTGTAGACTAATATGACATTATGCAAATGGCCTTAAAATTATAATTGTTAAAATTGAATAATTTATGCTAGAAATTAGATGAGTTATATCTAAAAAGAATAACTCATGCTAAGCCACTAGATAAATAATTTTATTTGATGATTATAATTCATCTTTTCAATTTATGACTTAATGCTTGTAGCTTAAGTTGTACAAGAGACAAATCAAATCCCCATTTGAATTAGCAATTCAATATTTGAATCAAAAGTGAAATCCGAAATCCTAGAACATTCTCTCATCTAAATTCTTTCTACTTGACACCTTTTCTCTTCTTTTTGCTTCTTTAGTCATTTTGATAATTACACTCCTCATTCAACTTATTCTTTATAATTGGAAGAGTTGAAATTAAAAATCAATATTGTTCCTCATGGGATCGACACCTCTATACTCGCTTGTCTACAATTAAACTTATACACTTGCAAGTAAAAAGGGTTTTAAAACAAAATATAAAATCCACACTAAGTTTAATGGCTTTGGAATGGATGGTATAAATCTCACGCTAAGTCACTCATCGTGGAACCTCAACTCAATGCTTGTGGAAACATCGAGTTTTAAGTTCAATTAATCAAAGTACAACATCTTTGTGATGTGTTAGCACTCACCATTACAATTATTATCCAAGTGGAGTACTAAGTTACCCATATGTTTAAATGGAGGGTGAGTTGTTGCTTTTAATGAGTCTCAATGAAGAACATTTGAGTAGATATAGAAATAAGAATTTGATTAAGTTGTTTATACTTAATCAATGGTGTGACTTATTTCTTGTACTCAAATGATTCCTTTAATACTTTATGAGGGTATTGACGAGGTTTACCTAGTAAGTGTTAAGTTTGGCTACGTCTGTTGAGTTTGGGCTTGGCTTTTGATCACTCACAAAATGGATACAGGGACACATTACAATTAATAGTGTCAAATTACTAAGTGATCTGAGATGGAAGTTTTGTGTGTGACTTAGATGCAAGTGGTTAGAGTGGATAGCAGGTTCAAAGCATAGTCTACCATGTTATCCTGATCGTTTGACGGACAGATCACTAAAATGCGGGTTCAATCGGAAGACACATTCATTTATGCACGAGACATCCAGAAATTCGAAAAACCGTTTGTTATGGAAATGGTAGGGGGATTGTTGGAGTAATTTCCATAAAAATGAAAATTTAATAAAATAATTATTTCCATAAAAATGGTTATGGAGATATATTTTTGAATTATGCCTAAATAATAATTAATTATCTTCATAATTAATTATTGTAATACACATTTTGATAAATAATTAATTTGAGTAATTGTTTATGAAGGGGTACGAGTTATTTTAGATGATTAACTAACTTATGCCTTTTAATGAAAGGGTGTAATTATGAAGAGATATGTCCCTTTCTAAAATGGTATTCATAAAAGGATGTTATCTTTTATGAAGAGGCACAATGAACTCTATAAATATGGAGGATCGTGGCATGCATCGACATGCCTTGATGGGCATGATAAAGAGATTATACTAACACCACAATCCCTCGAATTTCTATCACGTCTTGGACACTTAGGGTCCTATCCTCATTTGTGCAATACGCAGATAGATAAGACTTCTTTATATCCCAAAGACCTTTTCTGGTAGCCCTGTTGCACGTGGGGGCAAATAGTGTCTTTAGGAAAAGAGTAATTGCACATGCCTAGAAGGTTCAGTTAATTTGACACTGACTTTGTTTATGACAAATTGGGATATATATCCATCAAATCTAATATTTACACCAGCACCAATCACATTATGATCCTACATTCATTGCAACCATGATTGGTACATGTACGTGATATAAAAGTAGTGGCTCCCAGGAGTTCCCAAAGTTGAAAACATGCCACTAATAATAGTAATAAACAACCACATGGATATGACTACGGGTGAACGTTGATGGTGACTGAAAGTGGCGGAGCCACATGCCTTTGATTTGGAGGAAAAAATTTGTACAATAGAAATTATGGAAAAAAAGAAACTAACATATATGAAGTAATTACTATATTAATTACTAGAGGTAAGGTAGCTAAGTGGTTTTTGTGCCTAACTGTTTCCCCCTTGTCTTGTGTAGTTGTGTGTTTGAATCCAAACTCCTCCATCTATCCATTTTTATTTTTAATTTTTCTGCTCGTTTAATTTTTAGGCCACTTAAGTTTTATTGCAAATTATTGTTGTTGTTGTTGCTGTTGTTGTTGTTATTAGTTTTCTTATTTTAGTCAAATGCATGTTAGGTAATCAGTGAATTTAGTGATTTACTCTCATGAATTAATAAATTAGGGTTCTTAATTGGGAAGTTAGGCTAATTTGCCCAGTAGTTGCTAGTTGCGGAAAATTGATTAATTAATTAATTTTGAATTCTTATGCTCTTGATTAATGAAAAACATTAGTTTCCTTCGTTTGTTGATGTTGGCACTAAGAATTAGAAATTTAAGAAAAAAGTAAATTGGTTTTAGTTTACTTTATTTCCAAAACATGAGTTCTCAGGTACAACCTTTTAAATATATTACTTTATGCACTTTTATTTTCAAAACTACTGTTAAATTTTACATTATGTGTATGTTTTGACACCCCTTACGTTGAAACTTGGCTACGCCTCTGGTGACAGAAGATGCAAGAGCATAGTCCGATAAGGCAAAGACTTTTCTTTAACGAATTTGGGGTTGTGCACTCTCTCTTGTCAACATTTGCACCAAAGTGGAATTGGTTATCTTTTGCATCATCAACATGCATTCACCGTGTCACACATTGCGAAAGAACAATTACAAGATTAGGCATTAAAAGAGGTGCATTGGACTGAGCTAATAGGATATGCTCAACATCGATTAACTGGTACTGGAAATTATAAGTTCTATGCATTTGTATGCATTAACGATAATTACAATACATTGTCAGAACGAACCAAACCAAAGCAAACCAAACCAGTATCCTGAAGTTGTACTTGATGTAGTTCTATGCGCTTAGGGATGAACTCAAGAGCAAGTAAGATAAAGAGCATTCCCAAATACAAAAGAGAAATAGGAACACTTGAAATTGAAACACAAATGCCTGGCTGTGGCTATGATCATTCCAAAAATGACAACATGGACATTAAGGAAGGATTGGAAGTTCAGCTTCAGCTGGATGAATAACTCACCACAGGAATAGAATCTTCATATTATTCAGATATTAGAGTGGATCAACTTACTATTGTAGATGCTTAGCAGCCTCCAATGCCACCCCTGCTTAGATCTGAAACTTTGATGTCTTTCCTTACCAACTCTAACTAATTGTGAAAAAAATACTACCTTTTAATTAACTAAATAATGAGAATGAGTTTATGCTAAAAATTACTCAACTTGCCTGAGGCAAAAATATCACTGCTGGATACCCTACTTTGTGTGAAAATCATAATTGGGGGACCATGTTATTAGAATATATTTAACAAGGTTAATATTCTATGGAAACTATTTTAAGGAAATCGTTCACTATTTTCATTTTCATTTTAACCTTTAAGCTTTTCATATTTACATTTTAAACTCCAATCCTTAAAAGCTTACTTCTGAAAATTTTAATTTTGTGCATGTGCAATTTTTCTTATAAGTACTACTCGAGGCCCTCTTTCAAGTGGTATCAGAACCGCGTGACAGAAAATAATTAAGATAATTAAGCTAATTAGTGATTAATTAAGCTAATTAAGTACGATTAATGCTTGAATCATCATTTGCTTGCCCTAGTCCGAATGATTCACATATTGTTCACTCATCGGAAGAAATTTCTTTAGTAGCACCTCAATTAAACTATATCATTGATATAATTTTAGAATTAAAAGCAAAATTAGCTAATTAAGACTGAAGTGAAGGAGCTTACGAAGCAATTATCTGTAATTTACATTTCTTTAGTTAACGAAGCCAGACATGGCCTAAAATCTACTTCAAGCATTAATGCTCCATTTCAGCATAAATATCCTTTCCAAAATCCAAAAAACAAAAATGTTTCTCCTTTGCATGATATAAAAATTTCAAAAGAAGTAGGAGAAAAATTAGGTGAAAAATCAGTTGAAAAAGCATAAAAAGAAGAAGAGCATGGAGTATAAGCAATATAGTCTTGAACAACTACATAATATTTTCAAAAGAGAACACAATCCAGAAGAATTAAACAAGATAATGGTCGCAATTAATGATAAACATGATATATTATCTGATGATAATAAAGAAACTAATAATTTTCGATTAGAAGAAGAAATGTATCAGCAGATGAACCTTATTAAACTAGAAGATCTGAATGTGTTACCTTTAGAAGAAATTAAAAGAAAATTCGATAAAAAAATATGGTAAAATGGCTATTGAAGATGGAATTAATGAAATTGGAGAAGAACTTGACTTAGGTGAAATAAAGGTCAATCTGGTTGACAATGTTGTTCCTAAACCTGAAGAATTTGATGAACCTTTTAGAAGAAATACTCATTTTACAAGACTAGGTACATTCCAGCGTGACGTACAACCAATTTTTCCTTTGGGTTTATTCCAAGGAAAATCACAACCTTTGAAGAAATTAGCTTTACTCCAATTAGTCAAACAGGATATATCTTAAATATAGATGGAGTTCGTAATAGAGAAGAAATATTTGAGCAATGGAAAAGAGGCATAAATGGTGCCTTAAACCTAAGTACTACATTGACTGCTGCAAATTTTCGAAATTACATCGAACACAGTTTTTATAGCACTGTAGCTCATTGGTATGATTCATTAAATGAAGACGGAAAAATACAGCAAGAATGATGGAAACACCAGCTGCAATGTTCAAAATTTATGCAAAGAAATCGGAACTGAGTTTATTGGAGCTAAACACGATTCTAAAGAAAAAGCAAGAGAATGGAAAAGAAAGATTAACAACATAAAATTATGGGATACGAGATATCTGAAAAATTATATTGCTAAATTTAGTCATATTATTACAAAATTGGGCATAATGAAACTAATCTTGGTATGTTTGATGACTAATTACTATATCTGATCAATTTCATACTTAATGAAAAATACATTACATGGCTAGGAAAAGCAGATGTGAAAGATACCCTTGGTTCAAGAATCTCTCATTTAAGAAAATGGGTTAATGATCAATGTATTGATCTCCAAAACAAAAGAAAATTAAGAAATAATTCCTGACTTGTTGGGATTCACCTCACTGTTGGGGAAAGGAACTTAAAAGGAGAAGAAAAAGAAATTTTATAGGAAAAAGAGTTTTAATAAGCAAAGGGGAGAAAAATATAGATAAAAGTATTATAACAAACTAAGTCCTAAAAAAACGAAGATTTTTTAGAAAAACAGTTTATTCTGCTGCAGGGAAAAACAACTATAAATGCTAGACATGTAGAGAAGTAGGACATTATGCCAATGAATGCAGAAATAAGAAGAATAACAAGCTTATTGAAACCTTGGGTAGCCTAGATTATGTTGAGATTAGTAAAGATAACCCTAAATAACAACAAAGGGATTGTTAAAATTATATTGGATGATGAATATACAGAAAGTGATTATGAAGAGACAAGTTATGTGATAGAAAGCAGCTCGATTAGTCCTAATAATCTTCAAGGAGAAGAGTTTGTTGTAGACAATGATAACAAGGAAGTTAAAGGAGACTGGGTCTTCCCATAATTCAGAAAGACATTATCTATAAAAAATTCATCTTTCAACTAAAAAGCAAATACGTATGTGAAATTATAGAAGGAGACCTGGAGATCAAGGATTGTGAGTATGGTCTGGGAGAAGCTCATCTCATTAATTGGGAAAACATCCTTAAGCATAACAAAGATAGAAAGTATAAGTATCTCCATGTTGGAAATGTCCAGGTTCAAATCACTACATTACAATATTATGTCAAAAATATTAATCTTTACACTTTGCTCTGTAATATTAGGCATACCAAATTTAATAATCAAATTATCACAGGGATTAAGACTAATTCATGTAATGGATCGGTAAGATTCAATTGTCGGCCTGCATATTATGTGAATCTAAACTTACTAAAAACTTCCTATCCCTTAACATAAAGATAGTTGGGATGGATATGAAAAGTGAAGGCTATCCATTAAGGATATTTTAAAAAATTATCTATAAATTAGATAATACTATAGATCCAAAGATTAAGGTCACCATGATAAAGGCAGAAAAATTTAAAAGTCCTACCTCTATGCAAAAAATCCAAGGGGTTAAATCCAATCCACAGAAGATAAAAATTGATCGTTCATGGATATCCAGCTTTACCAATCCTATAAAAATCCATAAGAAAAATGTGATAAAAATTGATGAGAATGGTAAAATTACCATTAAATCTCAATTATTAAGAAGTAAGAGTACAAGATCAGAATGGAGAGAAGGATCTTTATCAATTAAAGAAGAGCTTAAAGAAGATGATACAATTAGTATGACCAGAGAAATGAGTAGAATGAGTTTTGAACCCGCAAGACATAGTGTAGACAGAAGTATGAGTCTAGATATGAAAGTCATTGGGTGTGAAATAAGAACTATTAGTGAGCCAATTTATGAGGATGAATTGGTCAAAAATATAACTATGAAGATATGCTATGAAGTTACCAACACAAATATCCTAATAGTATTTATATCCTAACAAATGTATGCTTAGAAAGATATAATAAATATGAGTTGTATGCCTACATAGATAGTGGTTGTTCTATATGCTTTGGAAAAAGAGCACTATTTTTAGAATTTATGTGGAAAATAGCCAAAAATCCTTTACAAGTAAGGTAGCTGATAAAAGCATTATGAATCACAATGAAGCCATAGAAGGGCTATTCATAGAATTAGGAGTCCAATGTATTATACTAGTTCAATGAGTTATTGATTAATCCTCTCATGATATGATTATTAGAAATAATTTTTAGAGACTATATTCTCCATGCACACAAACTATAAATCAGATAATCTTCACAATCAATGGTCACTTAGTTCCTGTTGAAAAATTAAGCAAGGCTTACACTCATAAAAAAATTGAGTTTGCACGTAGCCAACATGGTGAGAAGGTAATGCATTTACAATGTGAGATAGCACTAACAATCTTATTACTTAAATTATCTATTAAAGAGTAGATTGTCGAATAACAAGAAAGATTATGCAATGAGCTCTACTCTGATAGTGCACTAAAATTCTGGGATAAAGATAAGACATTTGCAGAAATTACGTTGTTAAATCCCAATGCTATTATTCGAGCCAAACAAATGGTATATACACACTAGGATATCCAGAAATTTGATAAACAAATCAAAGAACTTTTGGATAAAGAATTAATCAAGGATAACAAGAGTCTTCACACCAGTCCTACTTTCATGGTGAGAAATCACACAGAAGAAAAAACTAGAAAAAGGACGGTAATCAATTATAAAAAGCTTAGGGATAATACTGTCTGTGATGGTTATTATATTCCTAACAAAACAACCATTTTGAATAGAATTCAAGGAGCCTCTTGGTTCTTAAAAAATGGATTGTAAAAGCGGATATTGTCATATAAAGATGGATGAGGAAATCATTCCTTTAACCGCATTTAGTGGCCCACCAGGACATTGTGAATGGATAGTAATGCCATTTGGTCTTAAAAATGCACCTCAAATATTCTAATGAAGAATGGATAACATATTCAAAGACCTTTATCACTGTTGTTTAGTTTACATTAATGATATCCTCGTCTTTTCCAAAACCATAGAATAGCACAAAGATGATCTCTTAGTTGTCACCTAAAGATGCATTGATCATGGTATTGTACTTGGCAAGAACAAGTGCATTTATATTGAACAAGAAATTGAGTTCCTAGGCTTAGAGATAAAAGCTCGATAAATCATCTTACAAAAACATATTCTGGCAAAAATAGAAAATTTTCCTGAAAAGATTTAAGATAGGAAGTAGTTAGAAAGGTTTCTTAGATGCCGTGCCTATGCTAAAGATTAAAGATTTTGCTAAACTAAAAAAACTATTACAACACAAACTCAAGAAAGACATAAGTTGGACATGGACCAGTATTAATTCAAAGATTGTTCAAAACTTCAAAAAGATGTGTAAAAATCTTCCTATTCTTAATTTACCTAATGAAGGAGATAATTTAATTCTTAAGACAGATGTCAGTAATGAGTATTAGAGTGTGGTACTCAAAACTAAGAAAGGAGAAACACTGTACAAATATTACAGTAGAAGTTTTAATAAGAGAGAATGCAATTATCCCACGATGTAAAAAGAAATCCTTGTAGTCATAAGGGAAATAGAAATGTTCTTAATCTTTTTAACCCTAAAGCCTTTTCTTATTCGAACTTATTGCAAAGAAATACTTGGTTTTCTGAAAAAGAATTTATCAAATATGCAAGCGTAAGGGTGACTTCTGCGTTAGAAATTATGGATTAACCAGTTTTCTTTCTCTGTTAAACAAACACAAGGATCGAAGAATTATCTGGCAGACAATTTAACTCGAGAACTCGCCAATAGTGATTATCAGAACAGAATTCCTGACAGAAAAAGAGGAAATCCATAATGAAATACCCTTGTTACTAGAACGGGTTTCTCATTCTAATAAAGTCCTTATTGATAATCTAGACTTCCATATGAAAACTAGATCATGTTTTGGTTAGCTATCTTCTGCCTATCTAATAGCCCAAAGATTTTCCTTTTAGAATTGCAAGTTAATACCTAAGGTGTCTTTATGATATCTAAGAAAAAATAAGTTCTCATGTTTAAGAAAAATGGTTCAATGAGTGGTATGCAGCCTGCATCGACTATTATCATAATTATTCCTATGATATTTGAGAGTCTTGGAGTACAACAATCTACGTTCCTTATAAATCTGGAGTTGGCAGTGTTAGCTTCCCAACAAACTTAACATCTCCTAATGACGCTATCATTAAAGCCTAAGAATAGGGAATGGTAGTTTACTTTATGGAATTCCTAGATCCAAAGTTCCCATTTTTCTTAACAATGCATGTTCAGAAAGATCCATTAGATTCTTACATCTCTTGATGGTCCAACAAAAATTCCATATAATAGATGCCTATATATAGAGGTATATTGTGCTTTAATCGAGTATGAAAATGGAAAAGGAAAACTAGCTCATTATCTTGTTCAAATAGTTGATTTCAACGACCCCAATGATCAATGACAAGAATGAAATCCAGAACGACGAGAATTAGTTACTGACCTTACTTTAGCAAGAGCCATTGAATTTTACAATAGTTATCATCAAAGTTGGAGATTGATTGAACGAGGGAAGACACTAATGTATTGTGGAAACATTACTTTCGCTTATCACAATGAGTTCAATGAATATATGAAAGTAGAGGGAGCAAATTCAGAAGACGTCTTTGATTATCTCTATGATGACGGTGTTGGAAAATTCTTATCGAAAAAAGAAAAGAAATATCTTCTTGAATTATTTATGAAATGGGATCCAAAGCATCTTCAATTTGATGAAGATTTTGATGATTATCTAGATAATCATGGTCTAAAAAATATTATTGGAGATGAAGGCATGTAGAATTTCAATAATGATGACTAGTCTTATCATCATTAAAAGCTCTGAAAAGTAGTTGCTCTATTATTGTACTATTTTGACAAGTATTAGTTCTGTAAAATAAAGCAGTCTACTATGAACGTAACTATAGCCATGTGAAAAATCAGTGTGTACTGTAGCCGTTAGGGCATCCTATGTACCCCCAACCATCTATAAAAGGAGATGTTGAGTACTGAGAAGGAACATGGTCATTTGAGTATTCGTGAGCAAAAGAGAAGTCGGTATTTTCAATTTTTCTATGAGCAAGCATCTCTAATGATCTTAGCTTAAGTCTTTTTTCAAGCTTCCTATTGAAATATTTGCACATTCAAGCTTTCAATAAAAGAAGTTTCCAGTAGGGAAGATTATTTAATTGAACTTTATATCTTAAATATTATAATTTCTTGATTAAAGTCTCACTATCCTTTAAAAATATATAAAACTTGATTAATAACTATGATCCAAGGTATGAAACAAAATGGATTTGTGCTGTGCCTAATCTAAGAAAGGTGTGGTTGAGATTAGCAATCTCTGTAAACCAGTGGCTAGAGAAGCGCCGGAATCCAGCACCGGCTAAGTTCAGGTAATGGTCAAAACTCTCTAATTAAGTTTTAATTATTTTGCTAAGCATGATGGGTCGTTAATCACAGAGAATATAATATCTATGATATAAGTAGTAGCTTGTAATAACTAGTACCAGTAAAGTTATTATAAGAGGTCCAAACAAAAATATAAGCTTAGTTTTATTAAAAAGCCCTAAAAACTTAGTATTTGCTCTTTGAACCTCATTTCGGCCAAAAATAGAAAATTCAAAAATTTCAAAATTTAAGTATTTCGTTAAATATCGACTCCTGCTAATAGTTTACCCAAAATAGCAGCTAGCTGGGAATATATTCTAAAAAAGTTGTCCTTAAAAACTATATCCATAGAATCAAGGGTACCCCACAGTTGGCAATTGGTACGAGACTGGCAAATAATGAGAATCCGTTTATGCTAAAAATTACACAACTTGCCTGAGAATGCCAAGCTTTGCCTAAGGCTAGTCTCGCCTGCAATTAACGCCCAGATCTCACCGACAACCAAGGCTCGCCGCTCAGCCACAACCAACGCCTCTGTCGAGAACACCAACCACCTGAACAACGTTATCGGAAATCGCACCGTCACCGCTTGCGACATACGCCTCTGCCCACAACACTACACAACCTGAACAATGTTGGCTGAAAGTGCATTGTCACCAGGCCCGGCACACGCCTCTGCCTAGAACACCAACTAATCCAAACAAAGCCGCTAGAAATTGCATCGTCACCTGCCACGATAAATGCCTCAACTCCCATGGCGGCCATCGGATTTTCCTCACCAGATGTGCTGGAGTTTTCAAGAGTGAGAAAGAAAACTAAAGGCTACAAACACAACAGACTCCTCTCCCTTCACTTATTCAAAGTTTGGACAGGGTTTCTAATGGGACCGTCAAAATTATTGCAAGTGGATGGAATCATTTCAAAGGTTTTGACTATTAGGGAAACGTTTTAATATTTATAAACCCCAAGTACAAGGTGCATCGTTGAGTACTCGGGGTGTCGTTCGTAGGGAATTGGGTTTCCATATACCAGAACTAACTAGAGCATCTCAAACTAGGCAAAACAGAAGAAGGATAGAAATAGAACTAAACTACTAAAGCAAACAAACAGACTATGATTAAACCCAAGATAAACCAAGTAATCAAGTTAAACTTTCACCATCCCAAGTTATACTAGGATTCAGAGATGGTCGGTTGCATCATTAAAGTCCACCTAAGCCCTCTCTTAAGGGTCATGAGATAGTTTAATTGTTCTAACATCCTATTTTTATGGGATTAGTTTAATTAAATGATAAGACTGACAACCTTTGACCTAACTAGCGACCGGGACTATTTTCATATCCGAATCCCAACTATTCTCTCTACCCACACTAAACAATCCACTTCACCTCTCAGCATAAGTCGATTGTCCCAAAACACGGATGAAAGCTCTTTCAAGCATTTCATTGAACACTTGGCGGACATGAAAGAAAACTCTAAATTCTAGTATAAACAAGATGGGTAAAAGCCTAACAACAATCAATTAGCCATCAAGAGACTAATTATAACCAAACATCACAAACCTAATTAAAACTAAACATCTATAGGCAATTCAAGGCAAGAGTTAACAAGCTAGAAAACAAAACAAGAAACATGACATCAAAGAGGAGGGAAGAAGAGAAACTTAGCCATTAAATCTTGAAATCAAACGTCTTGTACAAATTATACCCAGAACTAATCTAATTTAATCCCCCTAAAGGGGTTTGTATTGGCTAAACCTAAGCTAAGAACTCCCAAAAAGTCGCCAAAAGAGAGCCAGGGAGACCCCGAATAAAAATATTGAAGAAGCGTTAACTACAAAGAATTGGGCGAGGGAGTGGGAAGAGAGATGGCACAATTGTGCCAGGTGGCGGAGCCACCCTGTGCTGGGTTGGCACGGCCACACCGTGCCAATTTTCTGGCATGGTGATCGGGCCACCCCGTCATCCCTTCTTGTCTTTTTTTCACTTTTCTTGTCCGTCTTCCCTCCTTTTCACAACATTTGCTCAATTGAATTTATTACACAAAAGCAAATAAAACAAGTAAAATTTCTAAAGATAATATTATTATCCGAGCTAAAATTAGGTAAAGAGGCACGTAAAATACGATAAATTATCGCCTAACAGATACCCGCACACCTATCTTTTGCTTGTGCTTGAGCAAAACAAAGGAAAAACTAACCTAAGAACCTAACTCATTTTCGTAGGAATCACGGTTGCATTTAGCGTATGCAATAAGCCCTTTAAACCCCTTGGTTCACCCAAGTGGACGAGTAAGGTCTCATGAGGGTTTGTAGAAGATATACCAACAAAATCTTAAAAGTGAAAAATAAAAAGGAAAAGAGAAACAGAAACTTGAAAATAGTTTGGATGTACAAACAAAGCACAAATATGTACAAGGGAGAACTTTATACATATTCTAACTAACCAATGCACCCATGCAACAAAGATATTAACCTGTATATAAACAGAATATACACATCAAGACTCTTTATCCCCATCGATGACATCAAAGCACAAACTTTTCACTCCACTGTACATCAAAACTTGGAATCCATCCCAGTACTTAGTGTACTAGTGTATCATCATCTCAGGCCTTATGCTTACCAAAATCAAACTCAATCCCACGTGACTAACACAAACTACATTATTGGCTTATCAATATAGAAACAAGCATTCCCAATAGTAGTATTGCCTCAAAGAGATAACACCCAGTAGCAGTATTACCTCAAAGGGTAACGTCCAGTAGCGCATGCATCAAAGGGATGCTTGTCATTCTAAATTTTATTTTTTTCTTTTTGTTCCTTTTTTTTTGAATTGCAAACAAAGATCAAAGTAGCCATGTCAAAGACAAGTGGGAAAGCCAATTATGGAAGACTAAGATCCTAAGATAATGATGATGGTATAAATAAGGATTGGATTACACATTGATAATGAACAATTGGGGTTAGAATTAGGGCCTAGAATGAGACACTAAGGATGAAGAGCTATCATGCACATCATGCTTATGTACAAGCTAATAGTCAAGACACAGGGAATTTAAGCGGATCAGAATAGTGCGAACCTTCCCCAAAAACCAAAAAGAAAAATTATACAAAAGCGAAAAATTTTTCGTAAAAATATTCACAAAAGGGTATATGACTTCCCACCCCACACCTAAATCTCACAATGTCCTCATTGGAAGCCAAGAAGTTATTACCACCACAAAACACACACAAAAACAAAGAAAACAAAATCACACACATGACACACAAAACAAAACACACAAAAAAAAAAAAGCAAAGCAAAAAGGTGATCATAGCCATCAGTTAGCTCTACAACATCCCAAATTTCACCTTAAAATGATCACCAACAAAAACGTAACCTGATATCCACAACTAAATACAACCTAATATTCGTAACTAGACAAAAAGGAAAAGAAAGAAAATAAAAAGAAGGGAGAAGAGTGAGAACGATTATAACAGGTTGGGTACTGATTGTACCCAAACTAAGCCTCTCTAAAATGGTGCAATGGGAGGCTCGAGGAGCATCAGCCACTCCTCATCTCTCAAGATCTATGCTACCAATTCGGAAGCTGTCAAAGCTAGCAGGAGCTTATCGAACACCTGAGTATGCAACTCAAATGGATGTAAGTAGGAGCACAAAAACATGAACCCAAAAAATATTAGTGAGTGCTCTCCTAAACTTATTAAATGCCTTGGGAAGATCAGTAGAATAGTCAAAGGCAATAATCAACATGATTTTTCCAGGCAAATACTCTAGGTACAGATGGTAAGGATCAAGGGAGGGGTCATACCCTCTAAAGGTACCTAGAGTCTCATAATAGTTGACCTTATTTCCCTTAAGCACAACATGAGAATTAGCAAGTGGCCAATTGTGACACTTAGGGAAATGGGAGGGTAGTGAACCTGAAGGAGAAACATGAAAAATGTCGAGAGGATTGGGGGACATATATCATTATGATCAGGGCTAGGTAAAACTATAAACACAACATCTACACCAGGCCTCCCAACAAGAGTCTCATTAGGCTCATGGTCCTCAATAGCTATATTGTCTGACCTACAGCAGAAATCATCCTCATCAACACTGACATCAATACTAAATATCGCACCCACCCCAAACCCCGTCGACTGAGTTAAAAGGTAAGGTGTATTAGGAAAGGTCGTAATAGATGCAGTGTTGTCCCTAAGGGTGTTAGGTCAGGATGGAGCAACAGGGGTTAAAGTGGTTGAGGGAGGGTCAAATACTTCCTCTAGTCTAGACTCTAGAGTAGGAAAAGACTCACCATCATCAAACAAGTTGACATCAGGTTCAGGGGAATGAAACCTAGGGTCAGCCTCATGTGATATGTCATGCTCCCGCATAAAATTAGTAAGCTTAAGTTGTTGCCCATTCATTGCCTCAATCATGTTGGAAAGTTTAGCAAAACCATCAGCAGAAATATAATAAGGACAAGAATTACTGTCATGATCAGAACGATTACAATGCCCGCACACAGGGGGCATAGTCAAGGATACAAGGGGAGGGGATGCAAGAATCGACACAACTAGTGTTAAATTCATAAGTATCCCGAGCCAATGATACGGCCCGCAAGCGCACGGTGGCATTGTAGCAATCAAGGTCGATCCCAAAGATACTAGGTTCATCTATTAGGCTATATCCCTTTAAGTTATGCTAAGCAAAATTCCAATGCAAGTGGTTTTGATTAACGATTGCAAATAAACTTTTCTAAATCAAATATGGGAAAAACGCTAAGAAATTTTCATAGTATGAAAGGGAATTAAATCAAAATGATAAACATGTACCTTTCTCTAATTGGTTAATTTCAAGGAATTGCAATCTATATAGAAATTCAGTCTATTTTTCGAAATCAACCAAATTTGCCTAAACTAAGCAAAGGTTGCTCTTTCAGGCTAATTTGACTTAATCCAAGTTTAATATTTTTGATTACTTAACTTGAGTCCTCCCAACTTGACAGTCTCTCTTTCGAGACGATGCAACGATAGGTTCTAACAAGCAGTCCAACAACCAAATGTCGTCTTTCGAATATTCACTCGATTGTTTCAAGTGTGCAAGCAAATTTTGGCCAAAAATCAACTCACAACATATCAAACACTTGATAGAATGAAATCAAACCAATCGTGAAAATAAGCATAATTGAATAGATTAAAATATGATCCAATAACAATTTCCACAAACTACTAAATTCCTAGGCAAAAGTAAACTACTTACACATGATCAAAGATTAAACAACTAACTACTCTAAAATGATAAATCTAAAGAAGAAAGAGAAGAGAAGAATTGCTTGGCCAAAAATCGTACTTGAACTGTTGTGCAAACCTTGGATGGAATCCTTGCAAGTCTTCACTTCAACTTTATCTCACTCTCTGTCTAATCTAAACTAATCCTAATCTACTTGAAGAGAGAAAAGGAGTATAAGATGAGATGATGGGGTGTGTTTGAGGATGAGAGCCCCACTTTTGATAGTAAAATTCTAGAAGACGAACAACTGTGCATAATAATGGAATAATAACCGCTAGGAAATCGAAAAGCTTGCAAGAAAACAAAAAGTCTCGCAGGAAATGAAGACACCACAGACCGTGGGACTCACCACGGACCGACCGTGGTGTCTACTACCTTGGCATTCTTCTGTCCTTCTTTCTTTCATGTTAATGGCAACTCAGTGGTATCCGTGGAGAGTCAAAAAAACGCTCGCTTATGGGTCAAATCCCGAGTCAAATGGTTCCGAAACCTGCAAAATACAAAAAAGAGCCATACCCGAGTATAAAATGGGAAAAGGAGTATAAATTATAACATAAACCATATTATTTTTCCTAAAAATGCAGCAAAATAACCCTAAAATGATATACACTTTTGGCACTTATCAAACTCTCCCATGCTTAAACTGTTGCTTGTCCTCAAGCAAACACTAGAGAAAACCAACAAGGAGAGATGCATCTAGGACTCAAAACATCAAACCTCTTTAAAGTAGGCAAGTTATAGTATATCACAAGTAAGCATATCAATTAACGGCAACCCCAAATAGTGCGCAAAATATTTCAAAATCAGGAGGAGAAGGTTTTCAAAAAAGTATAAGACCACAAGCTCGATATCAAACTTGATCACCCCCCAAAGAACCACAAAGCATGTCATGCAAGCACATGAGATTGAGTAGAGTCAAATAGACTAGTAGAACCTCACTCTTGGGAAATGTGGAGCACTTCTGTGCATGTGTTTGATATATATCACAGGTTCTTTCAAGACTCATTCCAAAGATGCAATCTACCATAGGTTTGACAGGACTCTTAAATTCTCTACCACTAAAATGCAATATGCATAAGACAATTAAGAGCACTTTATTTGGGTTGTAATGTGGGCTAGAATCGTAAGGGAAATGAGTGGACAAATGTATTTGGGCAATATGGAGCTACTTAACCAAGTGACTAGGAAGTAACCAACCACCAAGAAACCATAAAAATCACTAACACTCCAAACCTCAAAGTACAATAAATATATCCTAACCAATCATGTAGGAAATAAGTTGACAAAGAGAGAAATTAAAGCTATGTATGTATCCAATGCCAATGACTTATTCAATTTTTTTGCTTTTTTTTTTCTTTGTTTTCTTTGTTTTCTTTTTTTTTAACATGATTTTTTTCTCTTTTTTTCCCCTTCAACATAACTTTTCCCCCCTTTTTTTCTTTTTGTTTTTTTAGGAAAACGAAACAAAAATTATAATTACTGAAAGGCATAGGATCACTAACTATGAACTCACAACCGAATGCATATACTCAACCCGAATAAGAGGGAACTAAAATAAATACTTAATATCATCAATCCCTCAACAAACCAACATATAAAAGCCACCTTAAACTCAATTACTCCCAAAACCACCCACCATAAAGATGAAGTAATGCTCCATAGACTTGGCTTAAAGGTAGGAATATGTGTTTGGCCAAGGGCTAATATGAAGGGATCACAACCAAGATGGATATAAGCTCAAAGGGGCTAGCAAGGAGAAAAAACATGTAATATAAGGGTAGGCTATTTGGCTATGTAGCTAAAATATTCAAAAAAAGAAATGTCTCTATCATCTCATCAACTATGCACATGTGATTTTGAACAAGAATCTAGGCAAGTTCTAGAGATGCAACATGGAAGAGTCACACACATGACAGAAACATAAGACTGAATATAATGAATTAGTCAAAATAAGACTCAAAATCTCATGGGACATCTACCAAAGTCGCATTAAGCTCATAAAATGACTCTAATTACCAACATTAGTGCTGAGGACTCTAAGGGATAAAAAAAGTTCTCAAACAAGACAAGTGTCCAAACAACAAGTATTGACAAAACCTTTACAAAGTTTAGAGCCAAAAAGGATACACATCAAAGGCTACTCAAGCTCATGAAAGCTATTTTACCTAACAAAAGCGTTGTTGGACGTTATCTTAAATCAATCCACACCATCCCTTCATGCAATCCTATATGCAAAACCTAAAAATCAGCTAAATGCAAAATACTAATGCAAACAAAAAGAAGCCTAAAAGTACATGCTCTAACATGTATGCAAACTAATAACTGAAATAGAAAACATAGAAAACTATCCTTCCCCCATGCTTGGATAAAGCATTATTATTCCAAGGAAAGAAAACAAAAGAAGGGAAATGGAAAACAAAAGAGAACAATCTTACCAACCTCTGCACCTAAGTTATGCGGCCTTGTAATAACTAGGGCACATGGAGCATCAACCACTCCATCATGTTGTCAAAACTCAGCTCATGAAAGCAGATGCCGTTAAAGCATGTAGGACCTTATCAAACTCCTGGGACCACAATTCAGCAAATAAAAGGTAAGAGGCAATAACCAAAATCACACTAAAGAGTATAAGTATCCTCTTAACCTTATCAATGGCCTTAGAAAAATCATAGGAAGGATTAAAGAATGTAGAGCACATGATTTTCTTAGGCAAGTCTCCTAGGCATATGCAATATGGGTCAAGTGAGGCATTATACCCACTACAATAACCTAGGGACAAATAATCATCAACATTCCCACCAAGCACATCAAACACGTTATTCTTATAGCCCAAATCATTATTAGCATCACAAATCTTAGGATTATCAATGGGCATATCTAAAGAATACTCGGGGGAATTAAATGGTTATGAACACATAGGGGAAACATGGGAATGTTCAAGTAGATTGGGGAAAAGAATATCATGAAGACCAAGGCTAGGAGACTCCTCATGCACAACACATCACGTGAATCCTCCAAAGGAGTCTCAACTAAATCATGCACCTTATCAAAAATATCTTCTAACTCAAAACTTGCATCAGCGAAATCAAACCGAGCGTCAAGCCCAAAAGGATCACCCTCCCCGAGCCTCATGCATTGAGCTAAAGGAAAGGATGAATCATTTAAGTTTAGGACAACTTCAGTATTGCCTATGGGTGATGCAAAATAAGGTTAAGTATAGCATGCATAATAAGGACACAAATTAGTAGCACAGTGAGAAGAATTATACAAATCACACCAAAAAAGGGCATAATAAGATCTAGAATAGAATGCGCAAGGATCAAGAAATAAATATTTAGAAATAATAGTAGCCTTGTCAAATTCAAATGAATTTCAAGCAATCCACTTAAGCAAATACCATGCATCATCAACATTTCTACCATAAAAATCCCAATACCCAAAAGAATACGGGTTTTACTATTCACACCCTCATCAACAATATCTAAAATTTTCCATTTATCCATACAATAACCACATGGAGTAAGAAAAGCATTTAAACGCTTAAAATAGCTCCAAAATAATTCACGCTTGAATTGGGTGATGAAAAATTACCATTGTTTTTTTTTTCAATTTGTTTTGTTAATTTTAAATTTTTTTTTCGGTTTTTTTCAAAGAAAAACAAAATGCTTAGTCAAGCCTATTCGGAAAAACCCAATATTCAACTCTAGTCCCCGGCAATGACACCGAAAACTTGATACAGCCACAAACGCATGGTGGTGTTGCAACAATCAAGATTGATCCCACAAAGACTAGGTTGATCTATTGGGCTATATCCCGTAAAGATATGCTCAGCACATTCTAATTCAAGTCATTTTGATTAACAACTGCAAATGAACTTTTCTAAATCAAATATGGAAAAAAGGCCAAGGAATTTTCGTAATTATGAAAGGAAATTGAATCAAAATCATAAACATGTACCTTTCTCTAATTGGTTAATTTTGAGAAATTGCAATCTATATAGAAATTCAGTCTATTATTTCGAAATCAACCAAATTTGCCTAAACTAAGCAAATATTGCTCTTTTAGGCTAATTTGACTTAATCCAAGTTTAATATTTTTGATTACTTAATTCTAGTCCTCCCAACTTGCCAATCTCTCTTTCGAAACGATGCAACGATAGGTTCTAACAAGCAGTCCAACAACTAAATGTCGTCTTTCAAATGTTCACTCGATTGTTTCAAGTGTGCAAGCAAGTTTTGGCCAAAAATCAACCCACAACATATCAAACACTTGATAGAATGAAATCAAACCAATCATGAAAATAAGCACAATTGAATAGATTAAAACATGATCCAATAACAATATCCAAAAACTACTAAATCCCTAGACAAAAGTAAACTACTCACACATGATCAAAGATTAAACAAGTAACTACTCTAACATGATAAATCTAAAGAGGAAAGAGAAGAGAAGAGAGAAGAATTGCTCAGCCAAAAATTGCGCTTGAACCGTCGTGCAAACCCGGGATGGAATCCTTGTGAGTCTTCACTTCAACTCTATCTCACTCTCTCTCTAATCTAAACTAATCCTAATCTACTTGAAGAGAGAAAATGTGTATAAGATGAGATGATGGGGTGTGTTTGAGGATGAGGGGCCCCTTTTTATAGTAAAAATTTAGAAGACGAACAGCCACGCGTAATAATGGAATAATAGCCAATAGGAAGTCGAAGAGCTTGCATGAAAACAAAAAGGCCTCGCGGGAAATGAAGACATCATGAACCGTGGGACTCACCACGGACTGACCGTGGTGTCCGCTGCCTCGACATTCTTCTGCCCTTCTTTCTTCTACGGGCATGACAACTTTGGGGTATCCGTGGAGAGTCAAAAATACACTCATTTATGGGTCAAATCTAGGGTCAAATGGTTTAGAAACCTACAAAACACAAAAAAGAACCATACGCGAGCGTAAAATGGGAAAAAGAGTATAAATTATAACATAAAGTATATAATTTTCCCGAAAAGTGTAGCAAAATGGCCCTAAAATGATATACCCTTTAAGCACTTATCAGCCAACCACTCAAGCAAATCCAAAGCTTTAATAACATTATGGGCACAAAAGTCCCAATGCTCGAGATGAGCATGGGTCTCATAATTCACATCTTCATCAACTATACTCAAAATTTCCCACTTATCCAAACAGTAACCACAATGAGCAAGAAAAGAATGTAATATGTCAAAATATATCCAAAATAGTTCATGCTCATACTAAGGAAAGCGAAAAACTGGCATTTTCCAATTTTTTTTATTGATTCAAATAAAGGCCTAGTCTCGAATGCTCAAGTAAGCTCCAATATTGAAAAGCAATAACTCACCGACAATGGCCCCAAAAACTTGTTAAGAAAAAAGTTTTATATTTATAAACCCCAAGTGAAAGGTGCATCAGTGAGTAATCGAGGTGTCGTCCGTAGGGAGTTGGGTTTCCAAGTACCAAAACTAACTAAAGCGTCTCAAGTTAGGTAAAATAGAAGAAGGATAGAAATAGAACTAAGCTACTAAAGCAAACAAAAGGACTATGACTAAACCCAAGATGAACCAAGTAATCAAGTTAAACTTTCACCTTTCCAAGTTATACTAGGATTCAGAGATGGTCGGTTGCATTATTAAAGAACACCTAAGCCCTCTCCCAAGGATCATGAGCTAGTCTAATTATTCTAACTTCTTGTTGTCATTGAATTAGTTCAATTAAACTACAAAACTGATAACCCTTTGCCTACCTAGTGACTGGGACTATTTTCATGTTCGAATCCCAGCTGTTCTCTCTACCCACACTATGCAATCCACCTCATCTCTCAGCATAGGTCGCTTGTCCCAAAACAGGGATGAAAGTTCTTTCAAGTATTTTATCTAACACTTGGCGGGTATGAAAGAAAACTCTAAATTCTAGTATAAACAAGATGGGTAAAAGCCTCACAGTAATCAATTAGCCATCAAGAGGCTAATTACAATCAAACATCACAAACTTAATTGAAACTAAACATCTATAAGTAATTCAAGGCAAGAGTTAACAAGCTAGACAACAAAACAAGAAACATGAAAGTAAAGAGAAGGGAAGAAGAAAAACTTAGCCATTAAATCTTGAAATCAAACGTCTTGTACAAATTATACGCAAAACTAATCTAATCTAATTCCCCTAAAGGGGTTTTTACTGGCTAAACCTAAGCTAAGAACTCCCAAAAAGTAGCCAAAAGAGAGTTGAAGAGCAAAAACGCCGAAGGACCATTAAATAGAAAAATCAGGCGAGCAAATGGGGAGAGGGGGTGGCACGACGTGCCAATTTTCTGGCATGGTGGTCGGGCCACCCCATCATCCCTTCTTGCCTTTTTTCGCTTTTCTTATCCATCTTCATTGTTTTTTTGGCGTTTGCTCGGTTGAAGTTATTACCTACAAAAGCAAATAAAACAAGTAAAAATTCTAAAGATTATATTATTATAGGAGCTAAAATTAGGTAAAAGAGGCATGTCAAATACGACAAATTATCGCCTAACATTGACGGGCCCATCACAATCACGTGGCAAAATTTAGATCTGTAAGTGATTTTGATGGATCCCGTCAAAATCTTTGCTGTTATTTTTAATTTTGAGCGAGATTCGATCAAAATTGCAACACACTCCGTCAAAATTCACTTTGAGATCTGCGTGTATAGTGTGTCCGTCAAAATGATCGCCTTTCCGTCAAAATTTTCGTCACACTTTTTAGCGGATTAAATTCCAGTCAAAAATTTGAGCTGATTTTGATGAAAAGTGGCGCTTTTGATGGAATGTATGATCGTCAAAAAAACGTTGGTCGAAATGGACTTTTCGACAGACCCCGCCATTATTACTGACTAATTGATTTTGACAGACTGACATCCGGTAAAAATTATATTGATGAAAAATCATGACGAATTGACAATCCGTCAGTGCACATTTTGATAGAAATTTTGATTGATTGACAGTCCATCAGTACTTATTTTGACGAAAATTTTGGCGGACTGCCAATTTGTCAGTGCTTATTTTGACGAAAATTTTGACGGAAACCACTACCAATCACAACGTGAACAAATTCTTAGTTTGGGCAGGTGGAACAAATTTGGACAGTAGTTGTGATGAACTCGGTCAAATCTTGTGATGAATGCTATTTTTTCCTACAAAATTAAGTGGCTAGTATGAAGTTTATGGGTGGTAATCTTTCCTTAGGGACTATGATTGCCTAATATGAAAGTAATATATAAATGCATGATATGTGACTATTATTGGTATTATTACTTGCAAATATTTTGATTTTAAGGAGTCGAAAAATACTCACTGAGCATGTAGTTACTTGTCCCATTACTATTTCCCATTTTCTGAGGTTTTTAATGTGACATGTAGAAGTCAATTTACTTATGCCGAGTTGAAGTCTACCCTCACCTTGAAAAAGTGTCATGTGTGCGCATATAGAGATAGCTTCAAGAGTTAAACGATATAATATGTTGTATCCCTAGAGTTATAAATGTATGTAAATAAAGTATCTTAGTTTATATAACGCATATTGTTTAAAAGTCACTCTGTATGACCATATGAGCCAACCATCTTATTAGCCAGATGTGTTTTTAGCTAAAGTTAATTACATTTTGGGATGTAAATCCCAATATTCTGGATGTGTGATCCGTCGAGTTGCATATTTGATTTCCTTCTCTATTAGAAACTTTATGGTTTTTGTGCACTCCGGGTGAGCGGCCTGTAGAGCTATGGACTCTGGCGTGCAGCCATTGAGTTTATTTTAGAGTTCTTTATGCTTTTATTCAATGCAGGGATTGATTGTAAGGCTTTTAGGCTGAGAAATAGTCAATTTTCAGGTGAAACTCTGTCTGTTTCACCCTAGAATTTAAGTAGGAGTTAAGGAGTCATTAATGCTCCTACCCCCTAGGGTTTGGGGGCGTTACAAGATGGTATCAGAGCAAGGTCCTGCGACCATAGGCTGCGACCTGGGTCTTACATTCATATAGTTAGATAGAAACGCGTTCATGATAATGTGATTTATGCCTACTTTTGTGTGCAAATGTGGGTTTTGTGTGAATGTTAGTGCATTTAGCTAGTTATGTGCGACTTGAGTGAGCTTATTGATTGAATGAATGAACCATTCGCTAAGAGTATAAGCTGAATGACTTGTATTCTCATGAATGAGCTAAGTGTTGGCTTATTCAATGATTGTTTGCATATATGCACGTTGGTGATTTTAATTGAAACTTTAAATTACATTTGGGTTGAATTCAGATGATTAGAAAAGTCTTAACTCTAAACTTATTTTTGCCCTTGTAGTACGATTTGCTCCTCCGGCCCCATAATAGAGTGAGCAGACTTATTCAAAGGTTGGTAGAGAAAGAGGTAGAAGCAGTTAAGCTATTCTTCTTTTGAAAACCTAAAAACTTCGAGAGTTAAAATCCATCATAAATTGTGAGTTATGGTTTTTCTTTCACATAAAAGACCTTTCTAATTGCATAGTTACGCCTTATTGTTGCGTCTGAAGACTTGCATTTACTTTACAATGATGTTCGAGCCGTTCTCTGAACATAAGTTTCTATGTGTAACTCGGTGTATCTAATACCTGCATGCTAAGATGCATTCGTTGCTTGATGTGACTTGATTGTCCAGATGATCTAAGTTTTTTAATTCATGGCACGACATGACCTCTGACTCATTATTTGCATTCCATGAATTCTATGATTCTATGTTATAACTGAATAACCACATACGCACATATTTAAGGTACGATACAGTGACCATAGGAACTTGTATTCACATATTGCCCTTGTATTCTATATTGACCAGAGTAGCACAGCGGAAGCGTGGTGGGCCCATGACCCACAGGCCCCAAGATTCATTTATGAGCATAACCCTTCACTTATATGAATCTATGACCTAGGAGGCAATCAGTTCCAGGTAGTGACCTTAGGGAAAGTCTCCCCACCATCAAAACCATCAACTTATATTCTTGCCTTAGCATTTTCTTCTCAATTTATACCTATCAATATGTTATGCTAGTTCATGCTATTCGTGATTCTTGATCTTTAGGGCTCTATCGTTGACTCTATGTGATATCAAGTGCTACTTCAAGTTCCATCGATGTCAATATGACGTATTATGATGCCTCTGCTACATTAATGTGATGTGGTAGCTTACTAGTTAATTGATTTAACCTTAGATTGATTTAACATCTTCATGTTTTTGAGTGAACCCGATTAAATTAACTCCCTTCATACGACTTTAATATGTCCTGTCTAAGTTGCCATGAATGAAAGGCCTAAAAGTTAGTTATGATTGATGTGTGAACATAGGAATGGCAGTTACATATTCTTCTCTTTTGTACATTGCTTGCTATATGCATATTAGACAGTTTATGTTGCTTATGATTCCTAGGCTTGAGAATGCTGAATTGTTGATTCTATGCGATGCCATGATGCTTAAGTGATGCTACGTGGTGCTATGTGATGTCCTTGTTACCCTAATCTGTTATAGGAGTCTGTACGTTAACTGTTTCAATTGTAAAAGTGATTGAATTCATGTTTTAGAATGAGACTACTTGTATATGACCTTGAGGTATCACTGCCCAATTGTCCTACCTTTAGATTTCAATTCATAACGATGCATGCACCTAGAGTTTTTGTTTACTATGCGGATTGAGTCTAGATAATTGAAAATCTATGTTCCTTTCTAAAATAAGCTTAATATGATTCCCCATGCCAACTCAATTGCCTCTCTTCTATGCGATTGCCCTCGGCGCCTCAATAAAGTGAGTAGTCGCTCGAACAGGATTGGCGAGGAGAAGACTGGATACCATAAACCCCTTTTTTTCGGTTTTGATTAACTGTAGAACAAGATTTTGGATTTTAGTGTGAGTTGTGTAGATCGTATTATGTGTGTGCGCGTCTTAGGTGTGGTTGAACATAGCTGGGAATTTCGGGGATGAAATTCTTTTAAGGGGGGAAGAATGTAACACCCGCATTCCCTATTTGTTCGTTAAGCTTACTGTCATACCTTTTTACGTTATGAATTTCGTATTTTATTTACTCTATAAGTTAAATTATTATCGACATGCTTATGTGAACGATAATTTCATTAAAAAGAATGTTATTGTTGTTATTATGATTGTTATTATTAGTTTTGGAAATTCTTCAATGATTTTTACTAAGCATTAGCAAAGATTTTCATCGGGTACTAAATCTAGTAGGAACCTGAATACGATTAGATTGTCAACTATAGAATTAGTTTCGTCATTTAATGAATCGAACCTTGATCTATATTTGGGAACGAGCAATCGATGAAAGATCGTATTATCGATTTGGTTTTAGAGTATGAAGTACGAGATCAGACTAGCCGCGTTAATTATTGAGCAAGCTTGAGACAAAAAAAAAAGGAATAGAAAAGGGCACGAGGGGCATTTTTTTAGAAAAGGCGCCGGCCCTTTCTTCCTCCTCATTTTGCGATAACCCTGCCCTTCGAGCTCACCTCTCTCTCTTTCATCTTCTTCATCTCCTCCATCTCCATACACAGACACAAAGCTCCCCAAAACCCCTAATTTCTCCTGAATCCAACTAGAAATCCCTCCCATTCGACCTCCCCTAGAACCAAATAAAACTTTAGTGTGCATTTGGGAGAAAATCTAAAGCCTTCGCCACGTTTTGGGTTGAATTGGCGGTGATTCGAAGCTCTAAATGCATGATGAAGCTCGACCATGCAATGACATCTTTAGCCACTCCAATTCCTCCATAACTTAGGGTTGAATTTGCAGCACAAACATCCCCCACAATTTTAAGTCAGTGAGTGAACATTTAGGGTGAATTTGGGATTTGAATTGTGTGATTTCAGCGTGGTTGGAGCAGATTCGCGTGGGTCTGGGTGAGGTTGCAATGAGGGGGTCGAAGATTGGAGTTTTCAAGCACCTAAAGTAGAGCCCAAAGCCCTTTGAACGAGTCTCGAGCTTAGATTCGAGGTAGGTGTTTCTCACCCCTAAATTATAGTAATTTCAAATGAATTTAATGATTTTAGGTAGTTTATGTTAGATTCTGAAATTGTATTGGTAGTAATTGGAATATTTGAGGTTGAATTATGTGAAAATGGTGATGATATTGATTTAGAGTTCATGCATATAAATGAACACCCAATTTGCTAACTGGGCAATTTTAGGAATTTGTAAAGCAACAAGAAACGTGTGTTAATACCATTGCTCAATCAGTTTAATATGTCTAAAATCTATTTTGAGGGCTGCACATGAACACTATGCTTATGGATGTTGGTTTCGTATATTAATCGATCGAATTATTATGATGTTACACCGAGCTTGGTAGTTGGATCATCTGAGGTGAAACTAATGAGTGACTCGAGGCTTTTGTGGTCGGTGCTACGTGAGGAGGGAGCTTGGGTTTGGGATTAACCGCAATCGTGTGGATTGCAAGGTTTATGAAATGTTAAAGTAGATTATGCTGAAACTGTTCCTGCGAAGTATTACGAATGTGCTACTTGTGAACCCTCTCCCCCTTGAAAATGTTAAATGATACTATGTGATTGATTTTGTACTTAGACATCTTTAAAAAGGGTCCTTAAAGGCTTGTTTTCATAATTGCGAATGTTTTGCTCATTTACCGATTGTCTATTAGTTTGTTAAGATATTTGAAGCGTAAAAAGGTCCTAATTTGTCGAACTACTTAGTAAGTAACTTAACTGAATGGTCGATAGGTTTAGGAAGTTAAAAAGCAAACCAGTAACGAGTTCAAAAATGTTTAAGGTTTCAGTTTGTTCATACCCCCTTTTTGTGTTTAAAAGTATTGAAATGAATTGGAAAGTAAAAAACTGAAGATGTCTATTACGAAACTTAGAAATGTATGCTAGCTAAGTACTTTAAGTTTTGAATGAGTTCCGATTTGCGAGTTAGCAAATTCATTACAATTTTAAGAGGTTTTCAAGTTGGATTATGAAGTGTTTGGAATGTGTTACGTGTGAACCCCTCCCCTTCCAAGTCATTAAGCTTTATCATGTATGTGAGGGTGAGGTTTTGAAAAAGAATGTTTTTCGTGGTTGAAAATAAAGGTAGCCATAACTATTAGCGAACGACGGCCTATTTTTAACTATACGAATGCAGTTTTTAAGCGTAAAGAACTTTAGAAAGGAATGAATTGTATGATAAATTATTTCGCTGTGAGGGACAGCAAACTTATTAGCCGCTGTGGCTATACGCTTTAAATTAGCTAAGATAACGTGCTTAGGGACATATGTAAGATGTGAGTAGACCTTCTAGAATAGGGGAATCCCTAGCCTAGGGAGTAAGTCCCAGTAGTGGGAGACCTTAGAAGACCCTGACGAGGGTACAGGTCTACTTATATTGCCATCCCAAGAGTAAGAGCTTATGAGTAACAATAGTCTCACTAGGAGTTGAGAATAGATCTCACCCCATCAGCACATTATGATGATTTTATGGCAAGAGTATCATATATACATGCATACATACATATATATATATATATATATATATATATATATATATATATATATATATCTATATATATATATATATATATATATATAAAAGTTGGATCGAACTCATGTATGAGCGAAACGTGGGATGCCACATAGGATGCCATTTATGGTGCCACTTGGGATAAGAATGCCATAGCAACATAAAAATCTTCTATTATGTAATTAAGATGGATGTAGGTTATCAATGCAATTTTAATTCAATTTAATGTTAACTTTTCTCATGTGTTATGACTAATTAGTAATTGAATTTTATCTTAAAAAACTTAAATATAGAGTAAAGAAATGATTTAGATATTACCCAAGAAAAAAAAAATTTAAGTGTGTTAGACATTATTTTGAGGTAAGCATACATTAGACATTTAAATATAGATATATTAGTTTTAAATTTAAGTGTGTTACGACTACTTTAAGTTGGTACAATGTTTAGTTTCTTTTCACATTTGTAACTAACATTCATGATATTAAAAAAAAATGTTTCAGTGATTTATTCAATTTATATTTCACTTGAAATTATATTTTACACTCAAAAATTGCATAGTACAATTAGTTCGTTTAGTAAATTTAAATTAAAATTTAATACGTAAATTAATATATAGAAGTAGTTTGTCTACATCCCCGCAATATATCATGATTGTTCATAAATTAGTAGTACTTCCCTCCCTCCCCCCCTCCCCAAAAAAGAACGTTAAAAGTTTTCCTAAATTCAAATTGCAGTAAAATTTCTTCATCTGTTACTAATCTCCCTTTCTTCTTTTTTAAAATTTTTTATTTTTCTTTGTTGGTTTTATTATAAATAATTATACACTGAAGAGATAAGATTTTGTCAAAGACTTATATGTCTTTTTGTTACTATTGTCAACAATTTTTCCATGCTTTATTGATCATGAGAATAATTAATCAAATCTATTTTTATTCAAATCATGGGTTGAATAGTTGGAAGAACCATGATCACTATTAAATAATATTAAAGGTGTTGTTAAACTATTGAAATAATCTTTAATGGACATATAATGTAAGTGCATGCATAATGGATACAATTAAACTAATAGGAATCTCTAGGGAAAAAAACACTCCTTTTGTGATGATTATTAGTTTTAAATGGCATGCACGACCTTACGAATTTGACATTTGTCTCACATATGCTAAATAATCTTTCACTAATTTATTCTTATTGGTAAATTACCTTATTATTTCATTTGAATGTTGTCTTTAATATTATACAACATTTGCTAGATACCTCATTATTTTATTTTAATGCTCACCTTTAATTATTATATTATATATTATTTTTGAAATTAATTACCTCATTATCCCGACAGCTGTTCATTTTACTATGAGTTTATCTTAATTTGCAATTCCTATAAAGAAGGACTTAATTTTGTAGTATCTCATTTAAGTATGTGATGAAAAAGAAAATTTGTGTCCCCATATAATTCTTAGTTGTGGAAGGATACACAAATGAATCATAACAAATACTGATTGACTAAAATAGAAGAATCGTATTCTTTTCGCAATCAATGTCAAGATGAAAGTTACAACTGCTAGAATTATTTTGCACTCATCTTAGACAAAGTGACCATTTGTATTTTAAAAAAAAAGGCAATTTTCTATTCATGTTTGCTGTGCAATGACTATAAATAAAAGTCAAGGACAATCATAAAAATATGTAGGAGTTTACCTTCTAAAATCGGTATTAAGTCATGGACAATTGAATTGTAGTATCACTGGTGACTTGACACAAGAAACATTGTCTACCAAGGAGTGTCTAACAATTTACCAACAGTTATATGTATGCACTCAAAATAACTTAGCTACTGTAAATTATCAACAAAAAAAAAAAAACAAATTGGCACTATGCATCTTTTAGTGTTGGTAAATTCCTACAAAATGTTAGTTCTAATTATGCAAATACCATGACATATTACGATTCTTAGAATTAAATATAATCGGAGATTAAAATAATAACAATAAATAAATTTCTCCAATATTGTGCAGGCAACTCCAGGAAGATGAAATATACCAGAAGTCTAGGGCATCCTTTCTTGGCCACCACCAATGCCCTGATTAATTACAAAAATGGCATGATGAAACTGTCTTTTGGTAACATGACATTGGAGTTAAAAATATTATTATGCAAAGACGGCCTTCTGGTCTTCATGATATGCAGTTTTTTACTCTTAACTAGGTAAAAGATTATGTATTTTTTCATAATTTTGATGATATGTTTGTTGCTGAGTATGAGTCTTTCCTTATAGATGATAAGCCTGAGTATGATGTATTTAAATTTGATAACTTGTGCTCTTTTGCTGACAATGTGCTTACTAATGCTTCTGAAACTGCTTCTAAGTGCATTTTCACTTCTGCTGTTCTTAAATTGAAACCTCTTTCTGACTTTCTTAAGTACTTATTTCTAGGACCTAATGAACCTTACCTTTCATTATTGCTTCTAACCAAGATCGGGACCATTAGGATAAATTGATTGCCTTACTTAGAGAGAATGAGGAAGCCATCAATTGGACTTTAGGGGATATCAAGGGTATTAGTCCCTCCATTGTGTATCATAGAATTCATTTAGAGGATATTACTAAGCCCTACTTAGATCGTAAAAGGCATTTGAGCCCAACCCTACAGAAAGTAGTTAGGAAGGATGTGCTTTAGTGGTTAGACTATGGGACTATTTAATCCATTTCTGATAGTGAGTGGCTTAACCTAGTTCAGCTTGTTCCTAACAAGACCGATATTACCGTGATCAGGATTAATAAGAATGAGTTAGTCTCTACTTAAGTCCAATCTGGGTGGGGTATTTGTATTGACTATAGGAAAGTAAATGTTGCCAGTAGAAAAGACCATTTTTCCCTTCCTTTCCTTGACTGGATATTAGCGAGGTTGGCTGGACATTCTTTCTATTGCTTTTTAAGATGGATATTTTAGCTAGACCCAGATCTCTATTACTCTTGGGGATGAGGAGAAGACTACTTTCATCTCTTCGTTTGGGAGATATGCCAGTAGAAGAATGCCTTTGGAGTGTGCAATGCCCCTGCTACCGTGTAGAGGTGCATGATTTCTATTTTTTTATATTTAGTTGAGCAGAGTATGGAAATTTCATAGATGACTTTTCTATGTTTAGGTCTTCGTTTGATGATTGTCTGTCTAATCTGAGAAAAGTTTTGCAAAGGTGTATAGAGAAAAACTTGACTTTGAACTAGGAAAAATGTCATTTTATGGTTAAAAAAGGGATAGTCTTAGGCTACATTATTTCTAGAGATGTAATTGAGATAGACAAGGCCAAGACTGATCTGATTGTTAATCTTTTTCCTCCCACTTGTGTAAAAGAGGTGAGGTCTTTTCTTAGACATTCTGGCTTCTATTGTTATTTCATTAAGGATTTTAGTAAGATAACTAAACCTTTGACCAACCTTTTAGCTAAGGATGTGCTATTTTACTTCTATAAAGAGTGTATTGGGGTATTTACTAAGCTTAAGGAAGCTTTAACCTCTGCTCCTATTCTTCATCCTCTTATCTGAGGAGAGCCATTTGTGTTGATGTGTGATGCATCCAATTATGCTGGGTAAAAAGACTAAAAATCTTGTAAAACACATCAAACAACTATACCCAAGCATAAATCGAGAATATGAGAGTAAATAATAACAATAAGCACAATATTTTCCTAAAAAGGACACAAAATAGCCCTAAAATGATATACATATTTAGCACTTATTAGTGCATTTTGTTAGCTATGGACTATGTTTCTAACTGGGTAGAGGCCATCCCTACTAGGACAAATGATGCTAAGATAGTTGTGAAGTTCCTTAGAGAGTATTTTTGCTAGATTTGGCACGCCGAGAGCTATCATTAGTGACCAAGGTATGCACTTTACTAATAGGTCCTTTGATATCTTGTTGAGGAGGTACTCCATAGTTCATAGGCTTGCTACCCCTATCATCCCTGGACCATGGCCAGGTTGAAGTGTCCAATGGGCAAATTAAGTAGATTCTTGAGAAGACTATGAGCAAGAATAGAAATGATTGGGCCGATAAGCTTATAGATGTTCTTTGAGCCTATAGGACGGCTTTCAAAACTCCCTTGAGTATTTCACCTAATAGGGTTGTTTATAGTAAGCCTTGTCATCTCCTTGTTGAGATAAAGCATAGAGCTTGGTGGGCCATAAAGATGCTTAATTATGACTTGATTAAGTCTGGTGAGGAGAGGAGACTGCAATTGAGTGAGCTAGAAGAGATAAGAGCTGAGGCTTATGAGAGAGCTTGATCTAACAAAGAGAAGGCTAAGTTGTTTCATGACAAACATATTCTTAGGAAAAAGTGTGCCCCAACCATAAAAGTACTCTTATATCGTTCTAAGCTTGATTTCTTTACAAAGAAATTGAGGTTCCAATGGACGGGTCCCTATATTGTTACGTGTGTATTTTCCTATGGCGCAATTGAAATTCAGGATCCTGAAAGTGGTTCCCAATTCAAGGTAAGTGGTTAGAGGTTAAATCAATTTATGGAGCTGTCAAGTAAAGAAGATGTTTAGTGTCCAATAATCAATGAGCCGAGCCCTGATCAGGTATGTGCTTATGGGATAGCTTAGGTGCACCTAGCACTCGAGTTGATTTGCTTGAGATTTCTTTCCTTCATTTCTTTTTTTCTCATTTTTCTTTTCTATCCTTTTTGTATATTTAGATGCTTTTTGTTTTATTTCTCTTGTGTGTACATGTTTGTACATTTGTTTTTAAGTTGTCCACTTTTTATTTTCTAATCTTGTTTATCTTTTTGTATATTTTTTTTTTGTTTTTCATTTTAATTTTGTGCTTTATGTTTCTTTCCACTTTCAGTGTGAACATTGTCTGATTTAGGTGTGGGTGTGGGGAAACTTTGTTTCAAAATTTTAGGACAATAAAAAAAAGTTGAAAACAAATTATTTCTGTTTTGTTTTTGGGGAATATATGTGCTATTTTGATTAGTTATGATCTCTTCTACCTGAGTATTAGGCTATATATAGATGTGGTGTGCATTGATAGAACTTAGCCCAAAGTGTAATATTTGTGTACAATCCTAACCTACACTGTTATTTAAGCAAGCTTGATTTTGGTAGGCGAACCCATGAGATTTTGCGCTTTAAAGACTAATTCATCATTTTTTTTATTTTTACATTTTCTTTCATGTGTGTCTCGTCGATGATTATATCTCTAAAACTTCCTTTGATTCTCTTTGAAATCACATTTAACATATCCATTATGATAAAATGACAGAGGTATTCATTTCATCTTGTGATCCCCATAGCCAAATTGCCACCCTGATTCGACTGTTTTACCCTTTGTTAGCCCTTTGAGCTTTGACACTTTTGTTGTGAATCCTCCATTTTAGCCCTTGGCCAAAATACATTTCCTATACCTAAGCCAAAATTAAAGGAGTGACACTTTGTTATATGTTGGGTAGCTTTTGGGTGCTTATGTAGTTGGTGGTTGATTTTGGTCATATGATGGAGTGTATCATTATGACTATTTAGAAATTGAGTTGAGTTATTTTTGACATTCCATTCATTTATTTTCTTAGGGGGAAAAAGGGAAAATAAAGCAACAAAAATGGAAAACATGGAAAAAGATTGAAAACAAATCAAGAAATTCAAAAGAGTTATGAATAAGAATGATTGGCATAGATGCTATCATTATATGCACTCATTTCCAACGGTCCAATTTTGTGGGGTGTGATTTTATTTTGTTTTGAGAGAATATGTGATACAGTTGATGTAAATGTTGGTTCTTAAGTCACTTGGCTTGTAATAGCCCGACCCTAACCCATGCTTACTAATTTAAATCATGTTTATTTACTTAATTAATCATGTTTATCTATGTAACTCATGTTTACTCATTTTTTTATCATTTAAGGTTATTTATTTAACCAAACCATGTCTAATGAATCAATTGCACCTCAATTTACTTATTCAACGAATTCCATTATGTTATGTAAATTTTTTGCATTCAATTATTGTATTTAATAATCCCAACTGGAAGATATTTCATTTTAGGACCCACTTTGCAATCCAAGTTTTATTTACCGTTTAAATCGGGTGAATCGATAGTAGGCCTCGATCATTATGGTTTAAGAAATTATAACAACAATAATAATAATAATAATAATTATTATTATTATTATTATTATTGTTGTTGTTGTTGTTGTTGTTGTTATTATTATTATTATTATCACTACTATTATTATTATTATTATTATTATTATTATTATTATTATTATTATTATAACATCATAAAATTTAATTTCGAGCTACGAAAATTTAATCGCATACAGTTTAATTTTCTTTCTGGGCCCAAACCTTATAAGCCAATTATAGCCCAACAAGTGTGTGCCTTTGGTTGAGCTAGATTTCTTGATTACATCTAATTATAATTCGCTAAAGCTAATTTTGGAGGGTGAATATAAGCCAAGTATAAGAGGTGAGTCACAAGACAACATCAAGCAAACCTAACCATACACACATCTCTCTCTCTTCCTTCTTTCTCTAGCCCACGGCCCCCCCTCCAGTTGCTGCCTTGGTGTTTTCTGGCCACCAATCAACCACCAGCCGGCCACCCATCGCCACCCCTAGCCTTCCCCTAGCCACGCTAGCCCCTTGCGCTGTCCAAGCACAACCCCAACTCTTTCATTAAAGCATCCAAGTGAGGTAACCCTAACCTCAACCCATGGATTGTTTTTGAGTTTTATTGATTGTTTAAGTATAGCTTATGTTTATATGAACCAAGTGATGGCTGTTGTACAATTTGTATTGAGTTTAGTGATGTCTAAAGTTGTGGGTGATGAATTGGAAGTTTGATCAAATGAATTGAATCATGAAAGTTGAATCCAAGCTTGCTTATTCATTTGTTGTGATTTTGATATGGGTTATGTATATGAGGCCTTAAATGATCTTTTTATATATGATTGTGGTGATTTGGAATGATTTCAAGTGAGGATTTATGTGAAAAAGGAAGAGAAAGCTAAAACAGTGAAGGCTGAAAATTACAGAAAAATAGGGCAGACTTTAGTATTAAAGTGGTAATGATCAACCCATAGAAAAATTATATTTTTGGGATTAGATAGTTCAGTGTGTTAGCTTTCAAATGGCATTTGAATTGCCTTAATCCAAGGTCTGTGGAAAAAGTTATGGGTATTTTACCAAAACTGTCCAGAATAGATCGAACATGACACCCTTGTATTTTAGCCTCATTTTGGGAACCCTATTGTGGGAATCATGTTTTGTATTGAAAATGAAAGTTCTTTGGGACTTCTTAGTCTTTTTATATTGGCATTTTAGGTCTCCATTTGAGGTTAAGGGTGAAAGTTATGAATTTTTGAAGTGAACTGACCTGCTTTGGTGCAAATTAGGCTATTATTGTAATTTCTGTGCAGCGTATACTTGGAGGGACATTCAGAAAATTGTACTGTAGATTGTCCATATTATTTTCAAATTTCCTATAAGATTTCACGAATTTTTGATTGAGTATTTTGAGTTTGATGATTTTTGGAAGCATTTTGAGTAATTGTGCAAAGAGCAATAATAAAGATTGAGAGAGATTGATCATGCAGTCATTTTGTATATTTTGGGCGAAGCAGGGTCATTTAAGGGGGAAATGAATATTCATGGACTTACATGGAGCTTTTACCTTGATTAATGAGAAAGAAGGAGACAAGTATACAATTTGAGAGCTTATTTATGAGCTTTGAATCATTTATGGATTTTACAAAGAAAATATCAAGTTTAGTGAGCTTAATCGCTTCTATTGAGTTCAATAAATCATTTGGGGTGGAATTCTATATTTAATGGATTTATGAAGGAAATGTGAGAAGAGGGGAGAATTGTGACTCAGAAACCATATTTATTATACCAAGTTATTGCAATTTATGCTATTTTGAACCAAGATATATCTCTCTTGGCCTCAAATTTATTACTTACTCAATTCAGAATGTATCAAATGTATTTATCAAGCAAATCTTATGTACTCGCTATTATCTTAAACCAAGCTATCCATCAGCGAGCCTTAAATACGTATTAGCAACCTATCTCAAAACAGGCCAAAACCATTTGTCATCGTCAAGGCCTTTTCCTTTGTAATCTCATTTATCTCATTGAGGTTTATTTTACTTTCATTTACTTTATATCGGATTTAATTACTTTCATTAATTCAGTTTTGAAGTTATATTGAAATACTCAAGTTATGTATACCATTTAATTACTCAATTTCTGTTACACATATTTTTGCTTACTCAATTATGTGAGTATTGATCATTTACTGACTACACATACTTACGATGACATTTATGAAATTGAGTCGAGGCCTAGTTATCGTTCCTCGTTATTCATAAGTGTTATCAAGTCAGAACATATTTATCAAGTCAGATGATATTTATGAAACAGTTGACTTTTATCAAGTCAGATGACATTTTTAAAGACTCAAGTTACGTCTATTGACTGTATCTTCAGAATGCAGAACATGTTTATGAAGTTACAACTCTTAATGAGTTTACCAATGAATCAGCTCATACTGTGATTTGCTATTTAACTTGTAACCCTATCAGTTATCATCTATCGGGCATTAGCCCATCATTTATCCACATGACTTTAGGCTAACTCTTGATCGGATTGGCAGGTGTACCTATGTGTAGATCATATTATTGCAAGGAGTTCACATCCAGATAATAATAAGCAATTCAGTTTCATATTACTTTCATTTTCATTGTTATTGCCAACTAACTAAATGAATTGCAAAGTCGGGTACCCATCGATAGTATTTCTACGCTCATTTTATTATATAAGAATGTATGTATTGAGTTTTAGTTCACATTTTCGAGTTGTTTTCATGTTTTTCATTTTAGGTGATGAAATATCACATGTTTCTCCATTTAGCAAGCCCTTTTGGAAGTCAACAGATGCTCACAGTGGATTCAGCATCCCATGAATGTTGGGATCGACCTTAGGGTCAAGTTAGGTCTATATTCAATATACTTGTCTAGTGTGGAGTACGAGCTAGCACATGGTACGATTAAGTCGATGGCATTGAAGTTGAACTATTATAGACTTTGGTCTTGAAGTGTTTAAGTTTAATAAATTTTGTGGTTGTGAATATGAGTTGCAAGATTAAATAGTTTCAATAAGTCTTGTCCTTATCAGGATGGCGGTAGCGCCTTCTATTATTAAGTCTTCCACTGCAATTTTCTGTAAATCATGTCATTAGCATTTTGGGGGCGTTACGGATTTGGTATCAGAGCTAAGGTTTTAAGAGCCACTGTGTGCTATCAAGTGTTTATGAGTTAGCTATCAAGGTGTGTATGAGTTATGTTGGACCAGTTAAACGAGCCATTGACTAGAAGTTCATATGTATGGGCATATAAGGAGGAACCATTTTCTTTTGGGTGACCTAATCATTTGGTAATATCTTGAGATTCAAGCATTAGTAAAGTGGAGTGTGGAACCGTTTAGTGGGCCTGTTAGTGAGGCATGCTCTCATTTATCTGGAAGTTATATTGTATGTTTCATTTCTCTCATTTGTTTAAATTTTTACAATCATGCACTCCGAGTGTGTGACCCGTTGAGTTATGAACTCCGGCGTGTGGCCGTTGAGCTATTAAAGGGTTTCTCTCTATTTCAGGTATCTATTGTAAGGCTTTAAGCTAGGTTTTAGTTAGGTTTTAGGCGGAACTCTGTCCGTTTTGCCCCAGGATTTGAGAGTTTTATTGAAGTGGATTAATATACCTGATCTTGGGCACAGTAATAGTTGAAACCCGATGTGGGGATGCCATTTGCAACTTCTTAAAGGATTAATACAGTGTCAAATTAGATGTAAACCTCTAGATGAGGAAATACCTTGTGGGGCAATATCTTTAAGGTGAACCAGTATGAGATGATCACTACAATGAGTGCTTATGTATGGTGATAATAATTAGTAGCTTATGGTGTGCTACTTGGCATTATATGTATGGTACAAGTAACATTAAGCTACCATGTATAGGGATTATCTGGTTTTGGCTCTAATACCTTACATCAGCAATGCTCCCATTACTTCCTATCGTTAACTTATTTCTACCCTAATTACCTTGAATTGTTCAGAGGCATCATTTCTTTACCACTAACACTCTCTTGATTTGTAATGGTGTGTTTATGAAAATTCTCATATGTGGTCTATGGGGAGTTCTTCAAGCACATCTGAGCAACCTTTCTAATAGGCAATTCAAAGCCTAACAATCATAGTTATTTAATTCTTTATTTCCATAGTGGAGCCTATAATGACCCCCAGTATGCATTACTCTATGATTTGCAGTTCTTCCTAAGCATATTTGACCCATTCTACTTACAGTTCAGTCACCACTATGTTTATATTTTTACTGTCACCTACTTAAACTCGTTGCTTCTTTTTGAGCACTATTCAGTTGTTGCTTACAAAGCCTTTGGTTGCTTCAGACCCAGTCATTATATGCCTTTTCAATAATTAAATGTATCCATATCATTCATGTTTTTGTAGCACCGTAATGTTATGTTGGCATTGCGTGTCATTACTCAAGTTATTTTGGTAATCCTTTCTTTTCTAGTACAACCTATCTTATTAATGATAAACAATGATTTGTGCTATTTCGATTTGCCAGCAGTTTTGAAGTTTATATGCCTACCTAAGGCTTCCATTTACTGCAAAAGGTGTTATTGATGGATGTTATCATGTTCAGTCATAAAACTGACTCTTTCATCTTGACGTATTAGCCTTCCAAACACCAGATGAATAAAATTTCCCTTCCGGTGGTGTGGACCCTCATCTTCATCAATTTACTCACATACGAGTATCGCATGACTTTTCAAATGCCTCTTTGGTAATCTGTTAGATATCTTCACCTTCAGTACTTAATACTCCCTCTCAACTTTATAACATCGTTCATTTACTTTACTATAATGACCATCATGAATAAACTGCATATCTTGTATATACAAGTCATTTATATGCCTTACCTCTTTCATTACGAATCTTCTTTCATTCATTCAGCCCATATGCCTATCTTTTATAACCAATAAAGAAATATCTTTGTAAGAGTTTATGGTATTGTTACATCTCTTTACACTTTAGATCGTTCTCCTGTCTTTTAAATTTACTGAGACCAGTAAGCTGTTGAACGTGTTATCTTTTATAAATATATCTCTATTAGTATTGCTGGAAACATATTCATTGGGCATTCAATCCAGTTTGATTGACAGACCTTGTTGTCATTATGGGGATGAACTGATTGTGTACTTATAGAAGATGACTTATAAAGATCTTATGGCTAGTTTGAGAAATGTGGAAAGACTACACGTGCGCTTCTAAGGACCGAGAGAAGAAAAACTCCATTTCCGCCCTAATTACACTATGCAAGCAAGTAAGTTATCGTGTCAGTAATGAATTGAATATTAGCGATATGCCAACCACACTCGGTATATACATATCCATAATTACAGTTTGTGAATTTAGAGATGTTTCTCTGAGGACTTTGAGGACTATTTTTCCCTAAGAAACATTGATTTTCAGATCAACCTAGTTCTAGATGTTCAATCCATTTTCAGAGCCCCTATCATATGACTCCCAACAGACTTCAAAGAACTAAAAATTTAGTAAGATGAGTTTTTATAGAAGAGAGTTCTTTGTCCAAGTGTGTTACCATGGGAAACCCTAGTTTTATATGCGTGAAGAAGGAAGGCAGAACCTTATGGTTGTGTACTGCGTACAGAGAGTTCAACAAGATAACTATCAAAAATAAGTTCCCTATATCTTGAATAAATGATTTATGGGATTAACTGTTAACAACAAATGTCTTTCCCAGCAATGATTTTAGGTCCGGATATCTCTCCTAAACCATGTAACCACAATTTATCTTTTACAAGAATGCCCTTTTGTAGTAATTCTTGAAATTGTTTGCTTGTTTCATCTTCAAAACTTGATACTATCCAATGTTGCTTAATCTCCCTTGCTTTTCAACCCGATATTTCCTATTAGCGTGATCTTCCATGCCTTTACAAACCCATTGTTAAATGTGCAATACATTTTTTGTTCAACCTTATATGGTTGTCAACATGCCAGTACTCTCGACCTTCACCATCTTTATTTTATGATCATGAGCTGTAGTTCATTCCGTTGAGAGCTGATTTACACATCTGCCTTACATCTCATTTATTCATAATGATAAGCTCGTATAACTTATTTTGAATTTATAATGTAATGCAGCTCTCACTGGTATGGGTGATTGCGATTGTCATAATCCCCTTACTCTCTTTATTTTGAACTTCAACTCCCACACATATATCTTATATTCTGATAAACAAAGTTCTGCATTCTATATTTAATCTTATTGTTGTACTCAAATTGACTTCATATGAGTAAAGGCATGTTCCTATTGTAGCTTGCTCAATCTATTTATCTATCCATTGGCACTTTGCTCGCTCAATCCATTTACCTATCCATTACACGTTACTTGTCCAATCTATTTGTCTATTTATTGCACTTTGCTTATCTAATCTATCTATCTATTTATTGCACATTGCTTGTCCCATTTGTCTATTGCACTTATCTTGTTGCTTGTGGCTGTAAAGTCACCTAGTTGAAGCTCAGTTGCTTGTCATCTTGTTTCTAATTCATCAGTTAAACCCGAGCATAATCGTGCCATCTTTCTCCTTGATTGATTATTTATTGGACCGTTTATGATCCATATTTATAAATCACAATTCTTGTGGTATTACATTTCAGAATTCATGATACACTATGGTTATCTTTATTCTAACCACCCCATGATAATCTCTCCTTTATTAGCCTTTTCTAGTCTCATTGTTCATTTCTTTTATATGCAATGATTCGCTTGGCTAAGAATTTCATCACTCTCATCCCTAACCATGGTCATTTCATTGCCCATTATCGATCGGGAGCAGATCCTTGAGTAGTCTGATGAGGGAAGATCATGTGATGGATTAGGAATATCAGATGAGGACATTTTGATAAGGGCATAATCTCAAGTACTGTCTAATTATATTGGAATGAGCTAGAAGAAACATTGAGTATAAGTCAAAGCTAACCCAAGCAAGCATTAAGAGGGAAAATTCAAGTACATGTTGAGGTGATACAAGGTCGACAAAAGAGTTGTTCTGGCAAAACAAAGAAATAACTAAAGTCACAAATGGGTTATGAAGTATTTCAAAAGGCTTTTTTAGTCAAGATAGTAAGAGACTGACCATCTAAGGACAATTAGGGACTAGTTATATGGGGCCTTATGATTCATTGAAAGGTTAAATCCTACAACTTGTTGACTGCACCTACCTGTTGAACCCGAACACGTATATAACGTGTTTCATAGCTCGTAATAGTATCAGAGTACTTATCAGGGTATACAACAGTTTCCATTAATGGACAAGGTGATGAACCAGTAGTAAGCACCTTCTCACCAGTAACAAGATTCTTTTGTTTCAAAGAGAATATCAATTTTGATCCAAATTATTTGAGTTCAATGAAAGTAGTGTGTCAGAAGTATCCAGATCTGTTATTGAAACAAGGGATTAAGCAGTTATACAATACGTAAACACCCTTAGTACGAGTACATTGGACAAATTATACCTCTTCAAAGGGAAATCATGAGAACCAACGGCCTACGCGTATTCAAAGTAGCATCGCATACATTGGAAAACATCATACATTTTGAGAACGAAACTCTTAAAGAGGGGAAGGCTGTAACAGCCCGACCCCAACCCATGCTTACTTATTTAAATCATGTTTATTTACTTAATTAATCATAATTATTTATGTAACTCATGTTTATCATTTTTTATCGTTTAAGGTTATTTATTTAACCAAATCATGTCTAATAAGTCAATTGCACCCAATTTACTTATTTAACAAATTCCATTACGTTATCTAAATTTTCTACATTCAATTTTTGTATTTAATCATCCCAGTTAGGAGATATTTTATTTTAGAACCCACTTTGCAATTTAAGTTTTATTTATCGTTTAAATCGGGGTGAATCGGTAGTAGGCCTCGATAATTATGGTTTAAGAAATAATAATAATAATAATAATAATAATAATAATAATAATAATAATAATAACAATAATAATAATAATAATAATAATAATTATTATTATTATTATTATTATTATTACTATTATTATTATTATTATTATTATCATCATCATCATCATCATTATTATAACCTCGTAAAATTTAATTTTGAGCTGCGGAAATTTAATCGCATACACTTTAATTTTCTTCCTGGGCCCAAACCTTACAAGCCCAATTATAGCCCAACAAGTGTGTGCCTTAAATTTAGCTAGTTTTCTTGATTACATCTCATTATAATTAGCCAAAGCTAATTTTCGAGGGTGAATATAAGCCAAATATAAGAGGTGAGTGATAAGACAACTTCAAGCAAACCCAACCACACACACATTTCTCTCTCTTCCTTCTTTCTCTAGCCCACGGTCGCCCTCCATTCAGCCACCAGCCAGCCACCCATAGCCACCCCTAGCCTTCCCCTAGCCACAACAGCTCCCTCTCCTGCCCAAGCACAACCCCAACTCCTTCATTCAAGCATCCAAGTGACGTAACCCTAACCTTAACCTATGAATTTTTTTTGTGTTTTGTTGATTGTTTAAGTATGGCTTATGTTTATATGAACCAAGTGATGGTTTTTATGCAATTTTTATTGAATTTAGTGATGTTTAAAGTTGTGGGTGATGAATTGGAAGTGTGATCAAATGAGTTGAATCATGAAAGTTGAATCCAAGCTTGCTTGTTTCATTTGTTGTGATTTTGATATAGGTTATGTATATGAGGCCTTAAATGATCTTTTTATATCTAATTGTGGTGAATTGGAATGATTTCAAGTGAGGATTTCTGTGAAAAAGGAAGAAAAAGCTAAAACAGTGAAGGCTAGAAATTTTAGGAAAACATGGCAGATTTTAGGATTAAATTCGTAATGCTCGGCCCATGGAAAAATTATTATTTTTGGTGGGTAGATAGTTCAGTGTGTTAGCTTTCAAATGGCTTTTGAATCGCCTCAATCCGAGGTATGCGGAAAAAGTTATGGTCGTTTTACCAAAATAGTGCAGAATAGATCAAAACTGACACACTTATGTTTTAACCCCATTTTAGAATTCCTATTGTGGAAATCATATTTTGTATTATGAATGAAAGTTCTTTGGGGCTTCGTAATATTTTCATATTGGGTTGTAGGTCTTTATTTAAGGTCAAGGGTGAAAGTTATAAATTTTTTAAGAGAACTGACCAGCTTAAGTGCAAATTGGGCTGTTACTGCAATTTCTGTGTAGCGTATACTTGGAGGGAAATTCAAGAAATTGTACTTTGGATTGTCCATATTATTTTCGAATTTTCTATAAGATTTCATGAATTTTTGGTTGAGTATTTTGAGTTTGGTATTTTTGGAAGCATTTTGAGTAATTGCGTAAGGAGCAGTAATAAAGATTGAGTGAGATTGATCATTGCAATCATTTTGTGTATTCTGGGCCAACTAACGTCATTTAAGAGGGAAATGGATATTCCTGGACTTTCATGGAGTGTTTAACTTGATTAATGAGAAAGAAGAAGACAAGTACACAATTTGAGAGCTTGTTTATGAGTTTTGAATCATTTATGAATTTTACAAAGAAAATACCAAGTTTAGTGAGTTTAATGGCCTCTATTGAGTTCAATAAATCACTTGGGATGGAATTCTATATCTAGTGGATTTATAAATGAAATATGAGAAGTGAGGAGAATTGTAACTCAGAAACCATATTTATCAGACCAAGTTATTGCAGTCTATACTATTTTGAACCTGGATATATCTCTCTTGGCCTCAAACCTTTATTACGTACTCAGTTCAGAATATATCAAATGTATTTATCAGGCCAATCTAGTGTACTCGTTGTTATCTTGAACCAAGCTATACATTAGCGAGCCTTAAACTCGTATTAGCAACCTATCTCAGAAAAGGCTAAAACCACTCTCCCATTTGTCACCATCAAGCCCTTTTCCTTTGTAATGTGATTTAGCTCATGGTGGTCTATTTTACTTTCATTTACTTTATATCGAATTTAATTACTTTCATTAATTCAGTTTTGAAGCTATATTGAAATACCCAAGTTACGTATACATTTAATTACTCAATTTCTATTACACATATTTTTACTTACTCAATTATGTGAGTAAAGATCATTTACTAACTACACATACTTACAATAACATTTATAAAATAGAGTCGAGGTCTAATTATCGTTCCCCATTATGCATAAGTGTTATCACGTCAGAACATAATTATCAAATCAGATGACCTTTGTTAAACAGCTGACTTTTATCACGTCATATGACATTTTTAAAGACTCAAGGTACGTCCATTGCTTGTATCTTCAGAAAGCAGAATATGTTTATCAAGTTACTATTCTTAATGAGTTTATCAATGAATCAGTTTATACAGTAATTTACCATTTAACTTGTGACCCTGTCAGTTATTATCTATAAGGCATCAGCCCATTATTTACCCGCACGGCTTCAGGCCAACTCTTGATCAGATTGGTGGGTGTACACCTATGTTAGATCATATCATTGCAAGGGGTGCACATCTAGATAATAATGAGCAATTCAGTTTCATATTACTTTCATTTTCATTGTCATTGCCAACTAAATGAATTGCAAAGTTGGGTACCCATCAACAGTGCTTCTACGCTCATTTTACAATACAAGAATACATGTACTGAGTTTTAACTCGCATTTTCGAATTTTTTTTTTCATGTTTTCCATTTTAGGTGATGAAGTATCACATGTTTCTCCATTTAGCAAGCCCTTTTGGAAGTCAACAGATGCTCACAGTGGATTCAACATAGCATGAATGTTGGGATCGACCTCAGTGTCAAGTTGGGTCTATATTCAATGTACTTGTGTAGTATAGAGCGTGAGTTAGCACATGGTATGATTAAGTCGATGGTATTGATGTTGAACTATTATGGACTTTGGTCTTGAAGCATTTCACCTTAATAGATTTTGTGATTGTGAACATGAGTTGCAAGATTAAATGGTTTCAGTGAACTTTGTCCTTATTAGGATGGAAGTAGCACCTTCTATTATTAAGTCTTCCGCTGTAGTCTTTCATAAATCATGTAATTAGCATTTTGGGGGTGTTACATGGCTTTTAGCTCCTCATTTTTCAAATTGATTGTCCCCCTCCTAACCCTTTGCTCATATCCCCATTACAACCTGTGAAAGTCCTCTTGATTATTGTGTTGCATGTTACATTTTAGTGATGGAGAATTGAGAATCTTAATAAGCTTATCGTAGTTTGTTTGATTGGAAGATGAGTTAAGTGAATCTCGTTATAATTTGAATACATGAGTGGGAGTGTTCCACATTTTCCTAAAGTGAGGTTCTACCAGTTACGCATATACATAATTCTTAAGTGTGGTGAAAGACAGTGTATAGATATCATCAGTGGGGAATAAGGGTTTGTTGATGTGTACATTGTGTTTATATGCGATATAATCCTTAGGCTACTTGAGTTTTGTAGTTGATTGGAATGTGTATTTATTCTTCCTCGATGGTGCGTATTTGAGTCTTTGAAAACCAAAAAGATTTTTGATTTTCTTTTTCTTTTTATAGATTCTGTGGGTGTATCTTCCGTACTTTCTCATGAGACCTTCCTCATCCACTAGGAGTGACCTAAGGCTTTAAAGGGCTTCTTGCACATGCTAAGTGCAACCGCGATTCCTACGAAAGTGAGTTAATGTTTTATTTTCTTTTTCTAGGATTTTAGTTTCGTTTTACTCAAGGACTAGTAAAATTTAGATGTGGAGGTATTTGTTCAATCTCAAAATAATCCATTTCATACCCTTTTGTTATCTGATATTTGCTTAAAATGAATTAATACATTACAATTTTAATATGATTTTTATTTATTTTTGTAGGAATGGAAGTGAAATTTGAAAGCATAAATAAAATACTTAAGTTACAAGAGGGATGTGTTCAACCGAAAATTATAATGATTTATACCTTTTTACTATCTAATAATTGCTCGAAATAAGTTATTAAATTAGAATTTTAATATTGTTTTGTTTATTTTGTAAGAATTGAAAATTTTAGACAATAAATGATTAGCACAAATGGGGCTTTGGATCAAGTAGAAGATGAAAAAAGAAGAAAGTGAAGCAGACTGAGCCCAAGCCCAATATTCGTCCAGCTCGTCCTTGTTTTTCCTCTTCATTTCGAGCTTTTTTGCCCCTTCTTCTCCGCGGCCCAGTCAGAACCCGCCTCACCAGGTCTCTCTCTTCCCTTTACTGTTTCTTCCACAGGCCAGGTTGAAGCCCACATGCGACCCCAGTCTCTTCCACTTTCCCAGTTCTCTCTCTACTTACTCTTTTTTCGGGGGCCATTGTCTTCATTTCTCCCACACAAGCCCAATAGCGCATTAAGCCCAGACAACAACTCCTCTCTTTTCACTTAAAGTATCACGTGAACATCACATGATCTCCGGCCTTCTCCCCCCTTCTTCTTCCTTCTTCCTTCTTCCTCCGCCTCAACCCAAAGCCCGTTTGTCTTCTCCAACCAATCATAACTATAGCTGGAGCATCTCTCTCTCCTGCATCATTCATCACACTAATACTAGTTACCGTTATCCTTCAACATCACCATCATTTTCGGCGGTTTCAAGAGATTAATTCCGTAACTAAGACAGGTAATTAGGCTATGCATTCTTTAGGGGGTCTTCAAATGTCGTTGAAGCCGTAGCGAAGCAAAGAAGATAGCGGAGGCCAATCGAGAGCAGGGAGCAGATTGTTTTTTTTTTTTTTTTTCCCGAGTCTTCAATTTTTGTTTTTCCGGTTTCAGATCGAGGAGTTCCAGTTCCAATTTTTCATTCTTGTTTTCGTATTTTTAGTTACAGATCCTATCCCTTGCTTCACGATTTTGATGTTATTGACTCAAGAATGATTGAATTCGAGTTAAACATTTGACATTTGACTTAGAATAGAGTTCGATTTGGGATTGAAGTGCACAATCTAGCATGAATTAACTAGATTTTTGAGTGGAATGTTGGCTCTGTTTCTTCCCCTGTTCTGTTATTATTATGCTCTCCGTGGTTCATTCATGGCCTTGCACCTATGTTCTGGGTTCTGGATGCATGGTTTTTCAACCGGGTTCTCTCAGTTCATTTCCCTCTCTGATTTCCTTAATTTTTTATTTTCAGGAACAGTAGATGAGTTTAGTTGTTGTTATTATTATTGTAATGAGTTTATAATTAATTTCAGTTTTCTTTGTTTGAGTTTGTTGTAATAGCATAGACAATTAGTAATCTAATTTTGCAAATCATCCCTGAGGACGACATCCGTAATTCTTGTAACAATAAACAGTGCGCTTGTAGAAAATTACAATAGGATGGTATTGGATCAAACTAAAGAAGAAAAAGAAAAACAAGGAAGAAGAAGCGGCCGATTCATGTGCCCAGTGGCCCAAGCAAGTTTCCGGAGCCTAGCTAGGGTAGCCTTTTGCCCTCCATTTCCTTTTCTTCTATGCGGGCCTAATTTCCCAAACTAGAGCGCAGCCCAAACGCCCTCATTTCCTAGACCCGACTTGCTTTCCCTTTCATTAATCAATCTGTACGGATTACGTGACTCCTGGATCCTCCCCCTCCTTCATTTCTTCATCCCCAGCGTTGCCTGAGGTAAACGAAGCATTGCTACTTCCAATGCTTTCTCCCCCCTTTGTGATGTCATGGCCATTTCCTTTCTCTATCCTCCTTCAATCATTTAATTAATTCCCTATAAATTCTAGTGGTTTCACCATCATCAACATCTCAACGGTTACCAGATTGGGTTTAACTCAAGTGTTGAAGTAATGATTAGGGCCTATAAGGGGAGCAACGAAGTAGCAACAAGGGCAGTGAGGTGTTGCATTTAGATTCCTTTTTCTCATTTTTCAATTTCATGGCAATGATTTCAGATCTAAGAATTTAGTTCTCAAACTGGTGCAATGAGGACTTTGGGCTAGCGCTTTTAGGTTAAAATTGTCATATTCAGATTCAATTTTCACGGAGCAACTAGTTCAAGCTTCATATTAGTTTCTAATTTTGGTACTATTAGTTTCGCAATTAAAATTTAGAAAATACAATAAGAAATTCCCTTTTATTTTTAGAGTAGACCTAATTTTCATAATCCATCCCTGTGGATTGACCCTTAAGTGCTACGATGAAAACTGTGCACTTGCAGTTAAAACTAATCTTTGCCCAAAAAAAAAAAAAATCACAATAACTCGGCCAACAAAAAGGTCCATTTGCCAATGATATGGATAAATTCATGAATTCTCTCTACCGGCAAAAATGTTGGCTATTACAGTGATGTGGAAGCATGCTAAAGGATAAATTCATGAATTTTCTTGACCATCAAAAAGGTCCACTATGCTAGCATTAGGGAACCTGCTTGACCGGCAAAAAGACCCAACATTCCAGCAATGCAGATAAATTCACAAATTTACCTTACCAACAAAAGAGTTTGCTACTCTAGCGATACGAAAACCTACTCGATCAACAAATAAGTTCCCTACTTCAGTGATAAAGATATCCACTAATCCGCCAAGTCAAGGATTAAATTCCTTGGCCACTGTCGTGACAAATCAGGAATCCTTACCTGCTAGTCATGGATTCTATGCCATCGTAGCTAGACAGATAACTAAAAGAAGCCACTCATACTTTGACCTTTCCCGTATTCCAGCATGCCCAAAGTGAGGGCTAACTGTAGAACCCTAAAAATGACATCTTAGTTTAATAATCCCAATCACGAAAGTAATAACTTAATTTGAATGTTTAAGGGCCCCGTAGGTTGATAGCCTAAAAATAAATAAAAAAGGGAGGGGGAGATAAAGAGTAGCTAAGACTGTGGGATGGCCCAATGGGCCAGTCTTTAGGTGAATTCAATCGGGTTCTTGACACTTGAAGTACATTAGTCACTTCATGTCAAAGTTGACTATACTATGTGGCTATCTTCAAGAAATTGAAGAAAGCAATAAAGCCCGAATGAGATGAGGAGTGCCAAGAGGATTTGACAAAATCGAGTATCTTTCCAATCCACTAGTATTGGTACCTCCACAACCTGATTTTCTCCTCATTCTACATCTTATAACAACGGTAACAACAATAAGGGCCATGCTAGCCCAAAAGATAGATGGAGAGGAACGGGCCATCTACTATTTAAGCAAGAAATTACTCAAGTATGAAACCCAATATCTCTCCTTTAAAAACTTCTTTAACACTGGTTTAGGCACCTAAGAAGTTTAGACATTACATGTTAAGCTATACAGTACATGTGGTCCCGCCAATGGACTCAATAAACTGCTTACTATAGCAGGCAATAATAAGCAGCAAGGTTACAAGGTGGACAATCATGTTATCAGAATTCAACCTGCATTACATCCCATAAAAGTCAATTAAAGAAAGATCTGTGTTAGACTTCTTAGCACATATGCCAATGAAGGATTGAAAGGAAGAAGCCTTCGATTTTCCTAATCAAGGCGTCCTCTAAGTTAGCTTCAATGATTAATATTCTAAGTGGTATCTATTCGATGGCAATATCTATGAAAAGTATAACCAATTAGCAATGCCCTGACAAAGTTAGCTTCAATGATCAATATTTTAGGTGGCATCTATTTGATGTCAGCATCTGCGAAAAGGAGAGATAAGCCTACACAATGTTATGTAGCACCAACCTCATTGCTTGGCATTATTACGTCTATCAATACCTAACAAAGAATGAGTATTGTCTTGGTTCAACGCCAAATGCCCAATGAGCTTTGAGATTAGGCTTCGCAATATATCGAAGATAATAGTAAGTTATACATGAAGACATAAAGGGGTATAAATATTGTATGCATAAAACATGAAGAGGTGTGAGAAATTATGAATGAAGTCCATGGGGAAGAATGTGGGCCGCATAAGAACAGCTAGATGCTAGTTAAAAAGGATGAGATTTTTATTAGTCTATAATAGAAGCTGACTGCTATGCATATGTTAGAAGATTTCATAAGTGCCGAACATATGCAAACGTAAAGCACTAGCCACCCCCTTCCTATCAACAAGTAGTTCACTATCCTCCTTTTTAGTTTGGAGAATTGACATAATTGTAAGGATAGCACCAAAGGGAGTTGTTGGTCAGGAATAAGTGCTTGTAGCAATGTATTACTTCACAAAATGGGTAGAAGCAGCTTTCTATGCTAAAATTATCTGAAAACATATGGCAAATTATATCATAGATAGGTAAGCAGCTTTCTATGCTAAAATTATCTGAAAACATATGGCAAAGTATATCATAGATAGGTATGGTCTACCACATCAATTGGTCATTATGACGGCAGTCACTTTAGAAAAGAAATAGCAAAGCCGCTTGAAAAATATAAAATCCAGCATCATAAGCCATCTCCCTATCAACCCTAAACGAATGTTGCAGTTGAGACTGCGAATAAGAATGTAAAAAGGATAATTGAGAAAATGGATGAAAATTACAAGGATTGTCCCGGCAACTTCCCCTTCGCCTTATAGGGATATAGAACTTCAATCGTGCATCTATAGGGGTAACACTTTACTCCCTAGTGTATGAAATGGAAGTTCTCCTTTCAATAGAAATAGCGATACCCTCACTTAGAGTCATAATGAAAAGCCAAATCCCAGAGTTAGAGTGGGCAAAAGCTCAATAGGAGGCATTGGTCATGTTAGATAAAAAGAGGTTAAGTGCTTTACATACTATTTAATTGTCGGAAGCACGGATTTCAAGAGCTTTTAATAAGAATGTAGAGCCTTGATATCTGCAAGAAGAAGATATTTTTTTAAAGGAGATACGGTTTTAAAGGAAATAAGGGCTCTAATACAGAACCCAAGGGAAAAATTTAAGCCCAATTGGCTAAGGCCGTACATCATGAAAACCATTTTGTCAGGTGGAGGGGAAAGATCTATGGATATAGATCGCCAGGAACATACTCAATATATAAGTCTTGATCAATTGAAGTAGTACTATGCCTAGTAAGTCTTGATCAATAGCCTTTAAACCAAAAAGAAAAGGAAAAAAACATGTGCATTTACCTATGATTGGAGCCATAATAGATTCAGAAGACCCATACTAGGCTAATAATAATAATAATAACAATAATAATAATAACAACAACAATAATAACAATAATAATAGTGATGATGATGATGATGCTGCTGATGATGATAATTATAATAATAATGAAGTATGGGGCTTGATTCCACAATGCGGATACTTAGAAAGCCCTAACCGTACGACCAAATCACTTTATTGCTATTTACTTGCCTGTCCTTAAACACCAAAAAAGAGGTTCTAAGTGGACAGCCAAAGTCTAAAAGTAATAGCCCAATGTGTTACCAGCAAAGGTCAGGTAAGGTTCCTTAAGAAAACTCGGTCTGGTCTCTGGTGAACTCGAGTTTGGGTTCCTCAAGGTGAATCGGGCCAGACTCGTTAACTCTGTTAATAGAAATTTGGTCGAATAATGAAATTTGGAAGTTCAAATCATTTAAGGACTTTTATCATAATGGTAATAAAAGCAAAATTATAATACTTTTATTGCTATTTAAAACTTTGAAAAGCATATAACTTGAAAGAAAAGTCCTAATAGCATACCACTATGAAAAAGCATTAAAGTTTTATTCTAAAATAAGAGGCAAAGCTAAATTCCTAATCCTTTTTCAACTTCTTCTCCATCTCATTTGGGGTGTTGTCTTCTGGGGGGTAGGATCCTCAGCTCTCTTTTTCCTACTTCAAGATGAGTCGCGCTTGGTCAATTCTGTCTTCCTAGTCTTTAATGAAATTGCTAGCATTCTCTTTGGCACATAAAACTTTCCTATACTTGGATTCACATTCATTCATCGACTCCAGATAGTGCTATAAGACTTTTATAGAGTGTGAGGAAGGAACGATCATAGTGGTGGGTCAATGAAGCCAATAGTCCACTCAAGACTAAATATGGGAAGGACAATTTATATAGCTCCTGAAGGCAATACAATCTAATGCAGTGATAGATTAGCTCTGTCAAATTGTCTGATTAATCTTCTTAAAAAATGTAAGTTCCAATGGATAAGCCAATAAGACGAACAAATGCAATATTTCCCTGGTTGGTTATAAATTATCGTACGCCCCTCCAATAGATCACCCAAAGGATAGGGGATTCTTCTCTAAGAAGCTAATCCAGTTTGTCATAGATTAATGCTTGAATAATCTCCTTCTCTGGCAGAATTGGAAAGCTAAGTATGCATCTACATTCCTATGAGCCTCAATCAGCATCAAGTGCTCCATGTTGGGAAATTATTGACCCCATCATTATGTAATGTAAGGTTTTGATGATAACAAACACAAATGGAATATACACTTGAGTGTGTTGATCGAACAGGTTCCAAATACTGTTTGGAAAACTTTGAAATTGCTTGATTAACCATGGTCGAGAACATGTCTTATGAACAGGTCCTCAGGACAGCTGAATGGAAAAGAACTTAAAGCACATCAAAGACATGAAGAACTCCAAGAACAGTTCAGGAAACAGTTCTGAGTAACACCACAACATTGAAGTAACAAGTCAAGATCCTATAGATGGTGTCCGGTGGATTCAACAAGAGTCTTGGTCTGTTATAGGTTTTATTTTCTTAGATTCTTGTTAATATGCCACTTTGAAGAACTCGATTTAACATTACCTTGAATGATTTTTAAGAACACTGTCTCAGATCAGTTCTGAGATCAGGGTTCAGACTGTTTTCAAGCCAAAATGATTTTTCACAGTTTTTTCCAAATCTTGGGCTGACGTTTTTGAAAATATTTGAGATAAATTTTCTGTTATCATTAAACCCAGGATAAGTTAATCTTTGGCTTTGAAAATATATTGTGGAGATTTTGAGTCTAGCTTTTAAAGGAAATCTTTTACAAAATAAATCAAACTCTTATTTTTGGAATATAAGATAGGAAATTTCAGGATTTGGCAACTGAAAATATTAGTCACTTTCCATAATCTTTTTAGGAGCAAAAAGATCTTATACTTGTGGATCAAGCACACAAAAAGATCTTGTTGCCCTCTACTATTTAAGGAGCTTCTCCACCTCCTCATTGGACACACACACGGTTTTATACACAGCTTGCACACGATTTCATAAATTTTTGAGAAAGCTTTTTGCACGGTTTTTTTAGGGATTTAACTTGCAAATCATATTTTCTGAAAAACCTTCAAAGTGTGTGTGAAAATTGAGTCATCTTCCTTGGCATACTAGGAGCAAAAATTATACCTTACATTCGCTTAGTTAGAAGCACAAAAGTAAGGTATTTTTATTCTCTTCTTTCATCAAAGTGAGAGTTGAGTGTGTCCAAGCCTAGGGAGGCTTTGGACGTGTGTAATTCGTCTTGGGGAGACGATTACGTGAGTGTGTCCAAGTCTGGGAGACTAGGACGTGGTGTGTAACTAGTCTAAGGTAGACAGTTACGTGTGTTGCAATTGTAACAGTGAAGGTTACCTTTGTAACATGTTTAGCCCGTTTAGTGGAAGTGTGTGCAAATCCTACAGGGGTAGTCGTGGTTTTTGCCTCGGTTGGGCTCGAGGTGTTTCCACGTAAAAAATCTTGTGTTTTCATCTTTCAATTATTTCGCTGTTTTACACTTTCTGTGCACGTTACAAACAGTCTGCCCAAACAAGTTCCAAGGCTGTTCCCAGAAACTGCGAAAATCTGCCAACACAATTCACCCCCCTCTTGTATCAGTGTACTCTCAATTCTAACAAGTGGTATCAGAGCAAGTTCTTATTAGAAAGATCCTAAAACATGAGTACAGCACAGGGCATACTTGAGGGGCAATCCATAACTCGACCACCATACTTTAATGGTCAACATTATAGTTGGTGGAAGAATAGAATGGAAAACTACATTCAAGCTGAGGACTATGAGTTATGGATGCTTATCAAGAATGGACCACTCATTCCCACAAAAGTGATTGAAGATGGAAGCAAAGTTCCCAAAAAGCCTGAAGAGTTTAATGCCGAAGACTTCAAGATGATGGAGAAAAACGCCAAAGCCAAAAAAACTCTTGTATTTTGGTCTTGGTCCTGATGAGTATACTCGCATTTTCGAATGCGAGTCAGCCAAAGAAATTTGGGATGCCTTGCAAGTAGCTCACGAAGGTACAAATCAGGTAAAACAATCGAGAATTGAGCTTCTTCTGAGAAAATATGAACTGTTTGAGATGGGTGATAAAGAAACGGTGATGGAGATGTACACCCGTTTCACCCATGTCACTAATGAGCTAAAATCATTAGGAAAGTCCTTCACCACCGAGGAGTTGGTGAGGAAAATCCTACGATTTTTGCCACAGTCATGGGAGGCCAAAGTCACGGCCATCCAAGAAGCCAAGGATATGAATAAAATCACCTTGGACGAGCTTATTGGTAATCTCCATACTTATGAGCTTAGAAGAAGCTCTCAACTGAAAGAGGAGACCAAGAGAGACCGAGGCCTTGCTCTAAAGGCTTTGGAAGAGGATGGTTCGGACCTTGATGAAGAAGAACTGGCCATGATCACCCGAAGATTCAAGAAGTTCTTCAAAAAGGTCAAAGAGAACAATAAAAAGAAGAACCTCAGCAAGCCCAGAAACAATGACCGGGAACAGTTCACTGGATGTTTCAAATGTGGTAAGCTTGATTACATTGTGAAAAACTACCCTTTGCTGAAAGAGGAACAAGAGCCCGAACAGTCCAGGAAACAGGACAGGAAACAGGTTGGAAACAGTTCTGCTAAGCGCTTCTCAAGGGCAATGCTTGCGGCTTAGGGTGATTCTACCGAGGATGAGGAAGGGACTGAAGAGGAAGATCCTGCTGTAGCTCTTATGGCCAGAAGTGATTCTGACTCAGATGATGAGCCTCTGGACAACTGAGCTCAACTTAAGGATAATGTACGTGGTCTAAATAAAGCAAAACTTGAAGAGTTATTAGTTACTTTGATGGATGAGTATGATGCTATTAATTCTGAAAATTGCATGTTAAAGGATGCATGTTCTGAGTTAAAAAGGGATATTAGAGAATTAGAGCATGAAAACAAAATCCTTAAAAGTGAAAAAATTGAAATTGATATGAAGAATATTGTTTTGCATAAAGACCTCAATAAATCCAAAGAGACCTTAAGCATGAAAGAAGAAGCCTTTGTTTCTGACCTTACTAAGCTTGAAAATGAGTCTCTTGAACTGAAACAGAAGGTAGAATCCCTACTTGTTGAGAACAGTAAATTGCTTGAAAAGTTAAAACAAGTAGAATCAGACCTTACTGCAAACAAGCGCTGGAACAGGTCCTCACAGGCACTGAATTGGCTGAACACTCACTGTAACCAAGGCAAAAGAGGATTAGGCTTTGTGACTAAGCGCACTGATTACCCTGTTAATAGAAAATATGTAGGATTACCAGAAAATATTGTGTGTTTTTATCGTGGTAAAACAGGGCATTATCAGTACACTTGTCCTATAAGAAGGTATGCCATGGAAAAGAACTTGATTCATGTAAAACAAATATGGGTTAGAAAAGATGAGATTTACACTTCAAAAAGAATGGGACCCAAGTGGATCTGGGTTCCCAAAACTAACCCCTAATTTGTTTTGCAGGCTAAAGTGAGGGGGAACAACCGAGCAAACAACTCAGCAAACAACCAATTGTGGTATGTGGATAGCAGTTGCTCACGGCATATGACTGGTGAAAAATCAAACTTCCTCTCACTTACAGCCTCTGATGGAGGGAGTGTGGCATTTGGAAATGGCAAATCAGGGACAATTGTCGGTATAGGTAAGATAGGTGAGTCACTTCCCCATTCAATTAACAATGTATATCTGGTGGATGGATTACAACATAATCTACTCAGCATGTCCCAACTGTATGATAAAGATAACCTAGTAGTGTTTTCTTCAAAATAATGCTTGGTCGTCAATATCAACACAGGAGATGTTGTGTTGAGGGGGAAGCGACATAAAAATGTGTATAAAGTAAGTATTCTCTCACTTCCCCAAAACAATTTGACTTGTTTAAGTGCTTTAAATAATGATGTCATGCTTTAGCACAAGAGACTAGGTCATGCGAGTCTCTCACTCTTGAATAAACTTGTTACTAAAGACCTAATAGTCGGCCTACCTTCCATCAAATTCAATGATGACAAGGTATGTGACGCGTGTGCCAGGGGTAAACAACTCAAAACTTCTTTTAAACGGAAAACCTGTGTTAGCACTACCCGACCTCTTGAGATGCTACATGTAGATTTGTGTGGTCCTATGAGAATCTCAAGTCGAGGTGGAAAGAGGTATGTGCTTGTGATAGTGGATGATTACTTTCGTTTCACATGGACCTTGTTTTTGGCTTCTAAAGATGAAACATTTGAAAAATTTCTTGCGTTTCTTAAAAAGGTTGAAAAGAGAGTAGGACACTCATTGGTTTGCCTAAGGTCTGATCATGGTACAGAATTTGAAAATTCAAGCTTTATTGACTATTGTAATGAGCATGGTGTGGATCATAACTTTTTAGCCCCAAGAACACCCCAGCAGAACGGGGTGGTAGAGCGAAAAAATCGTACTCTAGAAGACATGACTAGAACAATGCTTGTTGATAGTGGTCTTCCTAGAAACTTTTGGGCCGAAGCTTTGAACACATCATGCTACATTATAAACAGATGCATGATCAGACCCATTCTAAACAAAACTCCTTATGAGCTTCTTAAAGGTAGAAAACCCAATCTTATGCATTTGAGAGTATTTGGTTGTAAATGTTTTGTGCATAATAATGGGAAGGATGCCTTAGGAAAATTTGATCCAAGGAGTGATGAGGCGATATTTCTTGGCTACTCCTCACACAGTAAAGCATACAAAGTGTTTAATAAACAAACTTCGTGTGTTGAGGAGAGTGTGCATGTGCTATTTGATGAAACTAACTCTCTTGTTGAGGATGATGCACAGGATGCAGAGTTTGAACTGGGACTTGCCAGAAAAGACTCATTGCTTACACATGAGAAAGGTAAGAATTCTGAGGATGAAACAGGACATGGAGCTGTTTCCTTGGAAGGAGGGCAAGGTTCGAATCAGACAGGGGGAAGCACTGCTGAACCCAGTTTGATACAAAATCAGCCTAATTCTTTCGGAACTGGCTCAGGAACAGGCTCCAGAACAGGCTCGAGAACAGTTCCAGAACCTGTTCCACCGAGTATTCCAGGAAGAGTAGAAAGCGTGTCTGTGGACTCTCTTACTCCATAACCATGGAAGCACCAAAGTTCGCACCCCCTTGATCAAATTCTGTTTGACATAAATACTGGAGTGCAAACAAGATCCAAGCTTAAAAATTTCTGTGCTTTTTATGCTTTTCTCTCTAATATTGAGCCTAAAAACGTTAATAAAGCTCTTGCAGATTCAGATTGGGTTACAGTAATGCACGAGGAGCTTCATCAGTTTGAAAGGAACAAGGTGTGGCATCTTGTACCTCAGCCAGAAGACAGATCAATCATTGGCACCAAGTAGGTGTTCCGAAACAAGCTTGATGAGTCCGGAACAGTCACCAGGAACAAGTTCTGGCTGGTGGTTCAAGGGTACAACTAAGAAGAGGGCATTGATTATGAAGAAACCTTTGCACCTGTTGCAAGGATTGAGGCCATTTGAATCTTGATAGCTTTTGCAGCCCACATGGAGATCAAATTATATCAGATGGATGTCAAAAGTGCATTCCTTAACGGATATCTTAAAGAGGAAGTGTTTCTTGGTTGATAGAAAAAGCACCTCAGGTATGGCTCACTTTCTTGGACCCTATTTGGTATCTTGGGCAACCAAGAAACAACACTCAGTTGCCATGTCCACAGCAGAAGATGAATATGTTGCAGCTGCTTCTTGTTGTGCTCAACTACTGTGGATAAGGCAACAACTCAAAGATTTTTGTGTTGACACGGGATGCATTCCCATATTTTATGATAATACAAGTGCAATTAATGTTTCCAAAAATCCCTTTCAACATAAAAGGACTAAACATATTGACATTCGTCATCACTTTTTGAGAGACAATGTTGAAAAAGGCTTGGTTTCAATGAATTTCTGTGCCACTAATAAACAAATTGCTGATATTTTTACCAAGGCACTAAGTAGAGAACAGTTTGAGAGGAACAGATTGGAACTGGGTTTAATTAAAATGACTTGAGAATGCTTAATTAACCCCCAATGCTTGTCCAGTTAAAGGGCTTTTCAGGTCAAGCTTGTTGAAATTATTGATTGCAGTCAAACTTCGTGCTATATTTAGCACATGTGTGGAATACAGCTTGTTGACACTCATTGAGGTCTGATGATATTGCCCTTATTGTCCCATGTTACCAAGCAATTGACTGCAGGAACAAGCCCCAAGAACAGGTATGGCCACTGTTTGTCACTCTGTGCAAATCAGGTAGTTAATTCAGTTGTTGACTTTTGTTCAAACGTGCGTGACTAGGAGATTTAATACTCCTCTTTTCGGTTGGAAGCAAGTACCCCCTTAACTTCCTGCTTGCTCACGTCGCGCCCCAGTCAACCAGAACCCTCTCAATTTTGCTCTCTCTCTCTCTCTGTCTCTCAATCCTAAACCCTAAATCTCCAAAAACTCGAGCTCCTCTTCAACATCAATGGCGAATTCCGGCAGCAGCAAACGCAGCACCACCATGTCTTATGCCTTAGTCCCGAAGCACCCACGCATGGCGTCGCCACCAACACCCATTGCTCTGCCCCTGTCTGCGACGGTCGCGACTGCACAAACCAGAGGTATGAGGTTTGATTCTCTACCCCCTTTGCTGATTTACTCTAAAACTTTTGGATTTTTAAAATGTCTGGACTTGCGAACGGTGGGGCTAAAATTGGACGATGTTCCACTTGTGTTTGGATGGGATTTGGAGTTGTTTGACCCAAATGTGAAACCGACTGGGTTTAAGGGTGTCTTTGAAACCAACAAGGGTCTGGCTGAGTCTGATATAGCACGAACAGGGTCTGAACCTGTTCCTGAACTGAGGAAAACCTGAACAGGGTCTGCCCCTGTTTTCTTTGACATAATGGATGACCCCATCATAAATTTGGATCGAGTGGAAGACCTTGAGGAGACTAACAGTGATGGGTCTGAGTCAACCATAGAGGTCCTCCAACCGCAGCCCTTCCAGAAAACTAAATCAGGTGAGTGGGGGCCTAGACGTCGGTTTAAAACCACCACTTCAAAACCTGTTCCCACACTTGTTCGTAGACCTCAAACCCGCAGTTCTGGTTCACTCTCTGGTTCTTCCCAGCCTAAACAAGTACCTGAACCTTCTACTGCAAAAGCCTCTACCAAATCCACTAAAGAATCTACCCAGTCTCTATCAACCACAACCCAAAGCACCCCAACCACGAGAAAAGCTATTCCAGAACAAGCCCCAGAACAGGTTCCTGAAGAATCAGAACCTGAGGAAATTATTTCCAAATAGGTGCCTGGCCCTGGTTCATCAGTGAAGCCTTCTTCTAAGCGAGCCTCATCAAAGAGAAAGGCAGCTTCAGCTCAGACTGTGCCCACAAAAGCCAAACCTGATGAACCGAAATCCAAGAAAGCCAAAACTATCATGCCCACAGGAGACCGAGTTGCCCATTTTCTTCAAAGAAGTGTAGTACGGGGCAAAATTGTCAAAATTGCCTACTTTCAGAAACAGGGCCTAGAGATGTTCCTAGAAAAGCTTACTGCCCAAGGTTGCCTAGATCTCTTTGCAAACACCCAGAGAGGGTCATCTGTACCAGAGTTGGCTGAATTCTATGCTAACTGTCAGGTCACCAACGGAGTGGTGACAGGTGTGGTCAATGGGAAGGGGATACGGTTCAATGCTCAGGAATTGGGAGACATTCTGGGCATTCCTACTGAGGGCATTGGGGTGTATGTAAGGGAAAATAAGGCAGTACTTGGAGCTGAAAGATTGCTCCAATTGACTCAAAGGTTGAGTCAACAACCAGGGTCGCAAACACCCAGGTCAGTTAAGAAAGGGGAGATGACACCATGTCACCGATTGCTCTTCTAGTTCATCATTAAGAACATCATCCCCCGTGACCAATGGCGTAACCTTGCAGATGCAATGGATCAATGCTCGACCGATCTCCTGGATCGGGGAGAGCAGATCAACCTCCCAGCCATCATGATCAATCATATCTCCCGCATTGCAAACACGGCCAGAGAACATGACCTGGGGTATGGATTTCTTCTGACTTCAGTCTTTGAGCACTTTGGGGTTTCTTTGCAGAAGAAGGTAGGGGTGCAAGTAACAGATGAGATAGGAAGCAGCACCCTGATCAGTTGTGAGTTTAAACTTGCAAAGGGTGAGCCTTCTGGTTCCAAACAGGGGCCTCAAACACCCTTCACCCCTGTTCCTGGTCCTTCCTCCAGTAAGCCTTCTGTTGATGCCTTGCTTCTAGATCAAAACCGGTTGAAGACCCAGCTCACTGAGGTTAAAGCTGCCCTTGCCGAGGAGAAGGCTCTCAATGCCAAGCGCCATGAAGATCTGATGTCCATTCTCTCCATCCTCACAGCCAAACTCTCTTCTCCTCCACCCTGGTCCTACCCTATTCTGCCTCTCTTGATTCTCCACCTTGTTCACAACAACTGTTTCTAACTCTTTGGTTGTGCTTTGTGACTGATAATGGTTTATGCTAATCTTGGTTGTGCCATGCTTGTCTTCTTGTTCCTATTTGTTTATGCGTGACTCGGATGGCCAATTTCATTACCGTACCATATACTTGAGTGTATCGCAGGTTGTCTTTCCTCCATTACCCAAGAGGTGGTGACTGCAAACACCCTGCTTCTCCTGTTTGACCTGACCACCCTTTTTGATGATGTCAAAAGGGGGAAGATGGGCATGACCAGGATCATTTCAGTTTGACCTAACTTCAGTTGACTTCTCAAAACAAAAAGGGGGAAGATGGGCTTGACCATGAACATTTTATCTTGAAACCTACTTTTGCCTTTTATGTCAATATGGTCATTTGGTTTGTCATCATCAAAAAGGGGGAAATTGTTGGGAAATTGTTGACCCCATCATTATGTAATGTAAGGTTTTGATGATAACAAACACAAATAGAATATACACTTGAGTGTGTTGATCGAACAGGTTCCAAATACTGTTTGGAAAACTTTGAAATTGCTTGATTAACCATGGTCGAGGATAGGTCTTAAGAACAGGTCCTCAGAACAGCTGAATGGAAAAGAACTTAAAGCACATCAAAGACATGAAGAACTCCAGGAACAGTTCAGGAAACAGTTCTGAGTAACACCACAGCATTGAAGTAACAAGTCAAGATCCTATAGATGGTGTCCGGTGGATTCAACAAGAGTCTTGGTCTGTTATAGGTTTTATTTTCTTAGATTCTTGTTAATATGCCACTCGGAAGAACTCGATTTAACATTACCTTGAATGATTTTTAAGAACACTGTCTCAGATCAGTTCTGAGATCAGGGTTCAGACTGTTTTCAAGCCAAAACGATTTTTCACAGTTTTTTCCAAATCTTGGGCTGACGTTTTTGAAAATATTTGAGATAAATTTTCTGTTATCATTAAACCCAGGATAAGTTAATCTTTGGCTTTGAAAATATATTGTGGAGATTTTGAGTCTAGCTTTTAAAGGAAATCTTTTACAAAATAAATCAAACTCTTATTTTTGGAATATAAGATAGGAAATTTCAGGATTTGGCAACTGAAAATATTAGTCACTTTCCATAATCTTTTTAGGAGCAAAAAGATCTTATACTTGTGGATCAAGCACACAAAAAGATCTTGTTGCCCTCTACTATTTAAGGAGCTTCTCCACCCCCTCATTGGACACACACACGGTTTTATACATGGCTTGCACACGATTTCATAAATTTTTGAGAAAGCTTTTTGCACGATTTTTTTAGGGATTTAACTTGCAAATCATATTTTCTGAAAAACCTTCAAAGTGTGTGTGAAAATTGAGTCATCTTCCTTGGCATACTAGGAGCAAAAATTGTACCTTACATTCGCGTAGTTAGAAGCCCAAAAGTAAGGTGTTTTTATTCTCTTCTTTCATCAAAGTGAGAGTTGAGTGTGTCCAAGCCTAGGGAGGCTTTGGATGTGTGTAATTCGTCTTGGGGAGACGATTACGTGAGTGTGTCCAAGTCTGGGAGACTAGGGCGTGGTGTGTAACTAGGCTAGGGTAGACAGTTACGTGTGTTGCAATTGTAACAGTGAATGTTACCTTTGTAATGTGTTTAGCCCGTTTAGTGGAAGTGTGTGAAAATCCTACAGGGGTAGGTCGTGGTTTTTGCGTCGGTTGGGCTCGAGGTGTTTCCACGTAAAAAATCTTGTGTTCTCATCTTTCAATTATTTCGCTGTTTTACACTTTCTGTGCACGTTACAAATAGTCTGCCCAAACAAGTTCCAAGGCTGTTTCCAGAAACTGCGAAAATCTGCCAACACAATTCACCCCCTTGTGTCAGTGTACTCTCAATTCTAACACTCCAACAGCCAAATTTGCATGTAAACATAAATTAAAAAAATAACATAAAGAAAATAGTTAGAGATACACCAAGAAGGAACTTGGCCAGGTTCTAAGGTCCAAAAAAGGGATGAAAAAAAGGGAAACAACATGACCAGGAGACCAAAGAAAAACATCTGCTGATCCAAGGAGGACCCCGATCAGGTTCTTGGGTCCAATGGGCCTAAAAATCTACCTGTAGCAGTAATGGGCTTCCTGAGAAAAACTGGTCTGGTGGTAATGGAGATGGTCTAGGCAGAAGTGGCATAGGGATTTGGTCATGATGAATTCCCTCAACTACACTCAAAAGTATAGCTGATGCGCTATTTTCAAAACCGCCTACGAATAAGAAGGCCCTAAGAAGACAAACAAGAATATATGTATGCTTATAAACACCCTTAAGAGCTTGATTGTTCTCTTTTTGAAAATAATAAATCAAAGACATAAAATCTAACACATCCCCAATAATAGTAGAGGCATATTCCTTACTTAGACCTAAGAATCCGCTGTATTAAGAGGATAAATCTTTTGAAACAAATGAAAAAACTGAAGGGCAATAGAGCAGCAAGCCTAAATAACATTGAATTCATCAGTTAAAGGGAATAATTCACATTGCCCGAAATAGAAGACGTGAAGTTCATAATCCTTGAAGATAGAAGCAGCGCTAAGGAATCTACATGATATTTTGACTTAGAAAAGGTTAAGATGGTTGTTTAAACGACGACTCTTAAATTTATGATTATGTGTAGTGTTGAGGGAAAGGAGCCTAGAAGTTAAGACCTTTTCAAAAGACATTGTGATTTTTCGAGAATGCTCTAACAAATAACATGAGTCGAAGGATAAACACCCTCAATTTATAGCTACATCAAATAGCTAGTTTGACCAAATTTAAGACCACTACTTTGACCTTTACCTTACTCTGGCACGACCGAATTAGAGGCTAACTATAGATGCCTAAAAAAGAAGTCTCATTTTTCAATTGCGCAATGACAAAAATTATACGATAACCTATGTGTTTGGGGGCCTAGTGAGTAATCTCTCAAAAGAATTTGAGTCCAAAATAAAAAAGAAAAACCAAAGAGAGAGGGAGGCTAGTCGATGGGCGTAGCCCAAGCAAACCAGTTCACTTAACAGGAAACCCAGCTGGGTTCCTTATTTTTTCCCCTCTTTGAGTTCTTATGTATCTAACTATGATTAATTAATCAAAATTCGAGTTGGATTAATTCACCATGTTTAAGTAATTAGAATCCTAAATAGATTAATTCACTCATTTAATTAAGTTTATTGGACTAGTATTAGGTCTCCATTTTAAATCGATTCAGACTATCCCTTCAGCTACTATAAAAAGGGGGTTACCCCATAGCATTAAATGCATCCAATTTCAATCAATTAGAGGCTCAAAAAATCACGAGAGATTTCTGGTAAAGAGTGTTGGAAATCACAGAGGTAGAGGCTCGGGCAAATGTCGAGAGAAACACTTTATACATTGAGAGCATTGAGAAGGAGAGGTTAGGTCAATCATTAAAAGGCATCACTTTACTGGACTCGCAGGTAATTCAAGTTGTTTATCCTGAGGGTGTGATTCAAATCTTCCCCTTATCTCTTTACTTTCTTTCTTTTTATGATTTTTGATTCTAAGTTTGGTAAAGATGTAATCTTTAAGTAGTTCCCCGCCCACTGTAATAACTTGCTTTACTTTGAATTCCTATAAACTAGCATTTTTGATTTGTGTTATTTTACACAATTGATACTAATATGCTGCATGACTGTTTCATGGTGTAATTAATTAATATCTATGTTCCCATATTAATTAGTAGAGGTCGTCAATGATGACATGTAGTGATGTCATGTACTCCATCATATTACCATACTATTGCCCCCGAACCTAGATCCTTAATTCGAGCCTATGAAGTTAAGATGATCCCCACATTAATGATTACTCAAGTGCCTTTTGTAAACCTTTTGAAGCGAATTAGTTGTCGCCTTCGGAGTTCTTTTCAGTATCCCCTTTAGTTGTGCCTGTCACTTTATATTTTGCTTCGGTTAGCAGATTTAGTTTGTAGGACTTTCTTAAAACTCACTGGCGACTTTATTGACTAAAGTTCATTGCCTTTTTCTTTTCTCTAGTCCTTTTGCTTTGTTTTTTTATGAATTGGGCAAATCGGTTCAGTATCCAACCTAGTAAAATTGTCTGGACTAGAATCTAGCCTAAGCACTGGTCCAAGAATGCAGTCCAGATGTTCGATCAAGTAAGAGCTACTACCAGGATCTAGCCGAGAGGGCTTGGACTAGGCTTTGGCCCAAGAACCTAGCCGCATTACTAGATCAGATTCGAGGCCCAGCTTTTTTGGGCCAAGGTTGC
>JAKOGI010000894.1:7500-42500 GCA_029747015.1 Carnegiea gigantea | reverse complement strand
AAGATAACCGGCTATGGCCACTTCAGTTCAGAAACACCCTAGGCACCCTGTTTGCAGGGTTGTTCGCAACTGGTGTTCTGAAGTACTTAGCGCAAATACCGATTCAAGAAGTGTTTAAAATGATGTTTTCAATATTGGCATATTAACAAGAGTCTAATTAAATAAAACATATATACCCAAGACTTCTTGTTTTGAACCAGTCATCTTGTCCGAGATTTGTAGAGCTGCTGTGAACACCAATGCCACCTTGTTTGCTGGGGTTGTTCTTTTCATTGCTAGAGTTCAGGAACACGCTTTACAATCAACTGTCGAGTTGGTGTTCTTGACTTAATATAGAATCACCAAGTAAAACCTGTCTAGAAGACATTCTCACATGTAGAAAACCAGTTAATACAATAAAGATCACAAACACCAGTTAGGCCTGTTTGGAGATTGTGTTTGGAGCAACATTACTTGGACAAAGTTTTACACTTGGATTTGTTATCATCAAAACTAAATATACTCTACAAATTCCCCCTTTTTGATGATGACAAACCAAGTGACCATATTGACAAAATTAAAAAGCTTAACAACGAACGATTAATGCTGATAGGGATCCTCTAGGTGCTAGGTCATAGATCATATGGTCTTATTCGTATGGTCTTATTCCCCCTTTTGGCATCATTAAAAAGCATAAATAACAGTATAAATGCAAGAAAAGAAATATAGAGCATAAGGTGCAAGAAGCATCATGAAAGAGAGATTGCATTAAAAACAGTACAATGCCAAAAACGAAGAGGGGAGGAGGAAACAAGAGAACAGCCTAGAGAATCAGGGTGCAAGGGGTGGTCTCGTTTGCAGAGGAGGAATGCTGGGGGCAAGAGTGGAGAGAAGGACAAGCAATTCCTCATGGCGTTTGGCGAAGAGGGCTTGCTCCTCAGCCAGAGCAGCCTTGACAGCTGAGAGCTCATCCTTGAGGCGAGCATTGTCCTCAAGAACAGCCTTAAGTTTGAAGGAAGGTTGCTCAGAACCAGGTGGTCGAGGTGGTCGACGACCCTGTTTAGAGACTGATCCTTCGCCAACCTCATAGCCACACCCGAGCAGAGTGTCAATCCCAATCTCATTAACGACTTGGGCCTCCACTCGCCGTGTGAGCACTATCCCAAGGTGCTCAAACACCTTTGTCAGCAGAAACCCATATCCAAGATCATGGGCCCGGGTGGTGTTCGCAATTCGCCCTATGTGGCGAATCATGATTGCAGGAAGGTTGATTGGTTCCTCCCGATCCAGTAAGTCCACCAGGCATTGATCGAGGGCATCAGCTGAGTTTCGCCCTTGACCTCGCGAAATTATGTTCTTGATAGTGAACATAAACAATAGTTGGTGCAGGGAGGTCATTTCACCCTTCTTAACAGAGAGGGGTGTTCTCAGGCCTTGTTTTTGACTGAGACGTTGGGACACCTCTAGGAGCCTGACTGTTTCTAGGGCTGTTTTGTCTTCCCTCACATACACGTCAAAACCTTGGGAGGGTACTCCCAAAATTTTCCCAAGTGTGGGCGCATCAACCTTAATGCGTTGCCCATTCACAAAACTAGTCACCACCCCTTCGGTGACACCGCAGTTGGCGTAAAACTCAGCCAACTCAGGTACAGAACACCCCAACTGGGTGTTTGCAAACAAGTCGAGCCAGCCTTGAGCGCGCAACTTGGTCAGGAACACCCCCAGACCCTGTTCCTCGAAAAAACTTACATTCACTACCTTCCCCCTGACGACATTGCGCTTAAGCAACTGCGCATGTTTGTCAGACATAGGAGAGGGAGTGAACTGCTTTGGGCGTTTGGGGGCAGGAGCAGAGGTGATAGCTTCTGGTAGGGGGGCTGTTCTGGGCTTTCGCTTGAGGGGTGTTTTTGCAGGAGAGGGCTTCACAGCAGGTTTAGTGGTTAATTTTGGAGGGGCTTGTTCTTCAGAGGACTCGGAGAACACCGGTGTCCCCTGTTTGAAGGAGGTGTTCTCGGAGTCAGAACTCGAGAACCCTTCAGTAGAAGAGGAGGAAATCTCCTCGATGACAGGAGCAGAGGGTTTGGAGATACGGGGGGAAGATTGAAAAGCTAGTTTCGTAGATTTGCGAGAAGGCTTGGAGGATTGTAGAGAAGAGGGAGTTTGAGAGGGCTGAGACCTTGGTTGCGGCCTTGTTCTTGGCGTTCTGCTACGCCTGGCCACTATTTTCACCCTTTTCCTTTTCTCTCCAGTTTGAGCGACCGGAGTGGGGGTTTCAGTCTCAGGGAGAGAATCCTTCTCTAAACTCTCCTCTGATGTCTCATTCGACTTCCCTTGGAAATCGACATCTAGATCCTCCACAAACACACCTTCGACAGAGGTAGCCCCTGTTTCTGGCGCTGTTTCAGGAAACAACCCAGAAGAACAGGGCTCAAAATTAAACCCTTCAGGGGTTTCCAAGATTTGGTCTTGAGACCTCGATAGTGTACCCTCTGACTCGATGTTAATGGGACAAGCAATTATCCCTATAAGAAACACCAATTCCCTTCCACATTCGAAGGGAATATCAACCATCCCCATTCCCACTGAGTGTAGGGACAAGCTTTTCAGGAATTTAAAAGGCTTGTACAGGATTGGGCGAGGGGGAGCAGGGATTGAGGACGCAAGAACGAGGTCGTTTGATTGAGAGGAGTTGTTGAGAGCCATTGTTGCTAGAGGAGAGAGATTAGGTTTAAGGCTTTGCAGGTTTCTCAGATTTTACAGTACTGAGAACAGGGCATATAAAAAGAGAGAGAGAGAGAGAGCACCCAAAATATTTTAGAAGATTTCTTGGTTTGTAACGGGTGTGAGACTTAAAAGCTTGTGCCTTGGAAGGAAAAACACATCGAGCAACCAAGGGGCATACCTGTTCTCTTCGTTATGCCTGTTCTTTGCCGTCTAATCTTGATTGGACTTAATGGTATTAAGGCGGCTTCAGTACATCCTCTTATGCTGCACTAAGTGGATAAGTAAAGACAAAATGCACGCAATTCGAGTGTATGCAATAACATCCGTTGTTAATAAGATTTGCAAATAGGGGGAGAGAACAGGGTGTAAAGGTTGATCTTACCAAACCCAATTCATGTTCTGGAAACAGGTATCTCAGGGTGTTCTCACCAACCCTAGTTCCAGTCTATTTCTCTCAAATTGATCTCTAGCTAGTGCCTTAGTGAATATATCAGCAATTTGATTTTCCGTTGAGCAAAAGTTAATAGAGATTAAACCCTTTTCAACATTATCTCTCAAGAAATGATGTCGAATGTCAATATGCTTTGTTCTTTTATGTTGACATGGATTTTTGGCAATGTTAATTGCACTTGTGTAATCACAAAAAATAGGAATGCATCCAATGTCAACACAAAAGTCCTTAAGCTGTTGTCTTATCCATAACAGTTGAGCACAACATGAAGCTGCTGCAACATATTCAGCTTCTGCTGTGGACATGGCAACAGAATGTTGCTTCTTGGTAGACCAAGATACCAAACAAGGTCCAAGAAAGTGAGCCATACCTGAGGTACTCTTTTTATCAACTAGGAATCCTGCATAGTCAGCGTCAGCATATCCAACAAGATCAAGATTGCAACCTCTAGGATACCATAAGGCTAAATTGGGTGTATGTTTCAAATATCTTAGTATCCGTTTCACAGCTTTAAGATGAGTTTCCTTAGGATTAGACTGAAAACGGGCACATAAACCAACACTAAAAACAATATCTGGTCTGCTAGCGGTTAGGTATAGGAGTGACCCAATCATGCCCCTATAGAGTTTCCCCTCAATTGAGGGACTCCCATCATCCATAACCAACTTGGTTGAAGGAGAAATAGGAGTGTCTACGGGTTTGGCCAACTTCATCCCAAAACGCTTAAGTAGCTCCTTGATATACTTTTGTTGATGGATCATGGTGCCGTTTGGAGTTTGCTTGATTTGTAAGCCTAAGAAAAAGTTAAGATCACCCATCATGCTCATCTCAAACTCACTCCTCATCATATTTGAAAATTCATTGCATAAATCATGATGAGTTGCATCAAATATAATGTCATCAACATATATTTGGACAATCAATAAATGTTCCCCTTAGATTTTAGAAACAAGGTATTGTCTACCTTGCCTCTTCTAAAATCATTTTCAATTAAAAAACTTGACAACCGTTCGTACCAACCTCTAGGAGCTTGTTTTAGGCCATAAAGAGCTTTGTCAAGTTTGAAAACATGGTTAGGAAATTCACTGTTTTCAAAACCAGGGGGTTGTTTGACATATACCTCTTCTTTAAGGTATCCGTTGAGGAAGGCACTTTTCACGTCCATTTGATATAGCTTGATTTCCATATGAGCTGCAAAGGCTATTAAGATTCGAATAGCCTCAATTCTAGCAACTGGGGCAAAGGTTTCTTCATAATCGATCCCTTCTTCTTGATTATACCCTTGAACAACCAGCCGTGCCTTGTTCCTAGTGACTGTTCCTGACTCATCCAGTTTGTTTCGGAACACCCACTTGGTTCAAATGATTGTTCTCTCTGCAGGTTTAGGTACAAGGTGCCATACTTTGTTTCTTTCAAATTGATGGAGCTCTTCTTGCATTGTCGTGACCCAATCTGAATCTGCAAGAGCTTCATTCACACTTTTTGGCTCAATGTTAGAAAGAAAAGCATAGAAAGCCCAAAAATTCTTTAGTTTAGATCTAGTTTGCACTCCAGTATTAATATCTGACAAGATTTGATCAAGAGGGTGCGAACTATGGTGCTTCCATGGTCTTGAATTAAGTGGATCCACAGACACATGCTCTGTTCTAACTGAAATGTGTGTAGGATCAGGCTCAAGAACACCTCCTAATCCTGTTTCTGCACCTGTTTGCAAGCTTGTTCCTGAAGAACATGGTTCCGAACAGGGTTCAACGGTGTTACCCCCTATTTGGTGTTCACCTTGCCTGCTGTTATGAGAAACACCCTCAGGAGTTGTTTTCTCCATGATGTTCTTACCTCGTTTATCTTGGAGCAACACTTCTTTTCGAACAAGACCTAATTCAAGTTCATCTTCCTGTGCATCATTCTCACTCAACAAGTTAGATTCATCAAAAAGTACATGCACACTTTCCTCAACACACAAGGTCCTTTTGTTAAAGACTTTGTATGCCTCGTTGTGAGAAGAATAGACAAGAAATATTGCCTCATCACTCCTAGGGTCAAACTTTCCTAAGGCATCCTTCCCATTATTATGCACAAAACACCCACAACCAAATGTTCTTAGGTGCGTAATATTGGGTTTTTTGCCCTTGAAAAGTTCATAAGGAGTTTTGTTCAAAATGGGTCTGATCATGCATCTATTTATAATATAACATGAGGTGTTCAATGCTTCTGCCCAGAAATACCTAGGAAGACCACTAGCAATAAGCATTGTTCTGGTCATGTCTTCCAGGGTGCGATTTTTGCGCTCAACCACACCATTTTGTTGGGGTGTTCTGGGAGCTGAGAAGTTATGATCAACACCATGTTCATTACAATAGTTGATAAAACTTGCATTTTCAAACTCAGTTCCATGATCAGATCTCAAGCTAATTAAGGAGTGTTCTACTTTCTTTTCAACCTTTTTGAGAAAGGCAATAAAATTCTCCAAGGTTTCATCTTTGGATGCCAAAAACAAGGTCCAAGTAAATCGAGAGTAATCATCCACTACAACAAGCACATACTTTTTCCCACCTCTACTAGTTATCCTCATGCGACCACACAAATCAATGTGTAATAATTCTAGAGATCGGGTAGTGCTTACACATTTTTTCGATTTAAAAGAAGATCTGACTTGTTTACCTTTTGCACAAGCTTTACATACCTTGTCATCATTAAATTTGATGGAAGGTAGTCCAATAACCAGGTCTTTTGAAACAAGTTTGTTTAACAAGGACAGGCTTGCATGACCTAGTCTCTTGTGCCAGAGCATTATATCATCATTTAATACATTTAAACAAGTCAGATTATTTTGGGGAAGAGTGGAAATACGAACTTTATAAACATTTTGACATCGCTTCCCCCTCAACACAACATCTCCTGTGTCGTCATTCACAACCAAGCAACATGTTTTTGAAAACAGTACTGGGTTGTTCTTGTCACACAGTTGGGACACACTTAGCAAATTGTGTTTTAACCATCAACTAAGTGCACATTATCAATTGAGTGGGAGAGAGTTTTACCAATATTACCTATACCGACAAATGTCCCAGACTTGCCGTTTCCAAATGCTACACTCCCACCATTCAAAGCTGTAAGTGAGAGAAAATTTGATCTTTCACCAGTCATGTGTCGTGAACACCCACTATCAACAAACCACAACTGCCTGTTTTCAAGGGTGTTAGTGGGGTTGTTCGTAAGGTTGTTCTCTCTCACTTCAGCCTGCAAAACAAATCAAGGGTTAGTTTTGGGAACCCAGATCCACTTAGGTCCCATTCTTTTAGACATGTAAAGTTCATCTTTTCTAATCCAGATTTGTTTCACATACGTTTCATTCTTTTCATCGGCATGTTTTCTTAAAGGGCAAGTGTATCTATAATGACCCGTTTTACCATAATGAAAGCAAACGATGTTTTCAGGTAATCCCACATACTTTCTATGTATTGGGTAAACGGTCCATTTATGCTTGTAACCAAGTCCCTTTTTGTTTCTACTGTGATGAGTGTTTAACCAATCAAGGGCTTGTGAAGATTTGTTCCAGCGCTTGTTTGTGGCAAGATCAGTTTCTAATTTTCTATGGTGGCATTCAAGCTCTGCTTTTCATTTAGCAGGGATTCAACTATTTCTTCCACTTCAAAGAGTTTTTTCTCTACTTGAGTATAATCGCCTTCTTTTAGAAAGAGGTCTTCTCTAAGCACGTTAATATTCTCATGTAAACTGAGTTTTTCATTTTTGAGAATTTCATTTTCAAGCTCTCGGTCATGAACTTCTCTTTTTAGATCAGCACAGGTGTCTATCAAATTATATAGAAGTTCTTCTAAAGTGGCTTTGTTAAGACCATATACCTTGTTCTTGAGATCTGAGAAGCTGATTGTTGATTCATCATCTGAATCTGAATCACTTTGTGCCATAAGTGCTACAACCCCTTCTTCAGCTTCAGATTCTCCTTCATCCTTAGAGGAATCTCCCCAAGCAGCCAGCATAGCTTTCGAGAATCGCTTGCCCAGATTGTTTACAGGGTGTTTTCGACCCTGTTTTCGAGGGTGTTCGGGCATCTGATCTTCTCGAAGCAGAGGGCAATTTTTGACTAAGTAATCTGGTTTGCCGCACTTGAAACACCCTGTGAGCTGTTCTTTGGGGGTGTTTCTGGACTTACTGAAGTCTCTTCTTTTGTTGTTCTCCTGGACCTTTTTGAAGAATTTCTTGAATTTTCTGGACATTAGGGCCATATCTTCATCTTCAAGGTCAGAGTCAGTGTCCTCATGTGCTTTCAAGGCAAGCCTACGATCCTTCTTTTGCTCCTCTCTTTGCTGTGAGTTCTTTCGGAGTTCATAGGTCTGGAGATTACCAATCAACTCATCGAGGGTGATCTTGTTCATGTCTTTAACCTCTTGGATGGCTGTTACTTTGGCCTCCCACGTGCGAGGTAAAATTCTGAGGATTTTCCCCACCAACTCTTCAGTGGTAAAAGATCTTCCCAGGGATTTTAACTCGTTCGTGATGTGGGTGAACCGTGTATACATGTCCATCACAGTTTCATGATCACCCATATCAAACAACTCATATTATCGCATAAGTAGCTCAATTCTAGATTGTTTAACTTGACTCGTACCTTCATGAGCAACTTGCAGGGCGTTCCAGATAGCTTGGGCTGATTCACACTCAGAGATGCGAGTGTATTCATCGGGTCCTAGGCCAAAATATAGGAGCTTTTTGGCCTTGGCATTTTTCTCCATCTTTTTGTAGTCCTCGGCATCAAACTCATGAGGTTCTTTGGGAGCTGTTTTTCCTTCAGGAAGGGTTTTTATGGGAACAAAAGGCCCATTCTTAATGAGCATCCATAACTCATAGTCTTCGGCTTGTATATAGTTTTCCATCCAATTCTTCCACCAACTATAGTGTTGGGCATTGAAGTAAGGAGGGCGAGTAATGGATTGTCCTTAAAGAATTCCTTGTGGAGTACTCATCTTCAGAATCTCTCAAGGTGTTAACCTTTTGTAGGAGAACCCTCTCTGATACCACTTGTTAAATTCGTGAGTATACAACCACAAGAGGGGGGTAAATTGTGGTGCCTGATTTTCGCGTTGTAAATAACGAACACCCTCACAGAAGTTATTCTCAGATGACAAACACCCTAGTGACTTGTTTGCAGGGGGTGTTCTCAAATATTGCAAATGCAAAAATCACCAAGATAAATGCGGAAAATAAAGCACAAACACAATTTTTACGTGAAAAACACCTCTAGCCCAACTGAGGTGTGAAAAACCACGACCTACCTCGTGTAGGATTTAACCACTTTCACTAACGGGCTTCACACGTTACAATTGTAACACACCTTGTTACAACTTGCAACCACGTAACCTTCTTCTCTAAGAAGGGTTACACCACGTCTAAATCTCACCAGATTGGACACGTCCAAAGTCCACACGACTGAGGATCACTCACTGACTTTTCTTATCCAAGATCAGGGTTACAAAACATCTTACGGGGATGCTTCTGATTTAAGCAGATGTAAGGTACAATGAGGTCCTAGTATGCCAATATCTTGAAAACTCGGTTTAAACACAACCTATCTCGGTTTTTCTTTTCTCAAGCGTAACTCGAAAAATTCTTCTCACTAGAAAAACCACTTTTGAAATTTTCCCTTTTTTGCGTATGTTGTGTATGTTTCTCGTCTTTTCTCCTCTATACAAATGGGAGGGAAATGCTGAGATTTTAAACACAAAATCCAACGGTCAAAAACAAGGAGAGGTGAAAGAATCAGCTAAGTATGGAAAACGATTTTCAAGCAAGAAATACTCCCCAACGGCTAGTGATAAATTTTTCCCAAAATATAAGGGATTTATTATCTTAAGAGATAACCCTTATCTTCCCATAGTCGTGAAGAAGATTCAAATGACAACCAGAAATCTTCAGCTTTTGAAATTTTATCATATCCGAAAATATAGGCATAGGGAATCTTTTAGTTTTGGCAATTCTTCCAAAACCTATTTTCGCAAATCTCCCATAATATTTTCAAGAAATATCCTTTCCAGAAAAATAGCAATCTTGAAATTTAAAGAAAGTATTCTGGAGATCTTGGCCAACCGAAATGAATTTTCAAAGATAACCGGGTATGGCCGCTTCAGTTCAGAAACACCCTAGGCACCCTGTTTGCAGGGTTGTTCGCAACTGGTGTTCTGAAGCACTTAGCGCAAATGCCGATTCAAGAGGTGTTTAAAATGACGTTTTCAATATTGGCATATTAACAAGAGTCTAAATAAATAAAACCTATATACCCAAGACTTCTTGTTTTGAACCAGTCAACTTGTCCAAGATTTGTAGAGCTGCTGTGAACACCAAGGCTACCTTGTTTGCTGGGGTTGTTCTTTGCATTGCTAGAGTTCAGGAACACGCTTTACAATCAACTGTCGAGATGGTGTTCTTGATTTAATATAGAATCACCAAGTAAAACCTGTCTAGAAGACATTCTCACATGTAGCAAATCAGTTAATACAATAAAGATCACAAACACCAGTTAGGCCTGTTTGGAGATCGTGTTTGGAGCAACATTACTTGGACAAATTTTTACACTTGGATTTGTCATCCTCAAAACTAAATATAATAACTCAACAAATTCCCCCTTTTTGATGATGACAAACCAAGTGACCATATTGATAAATATTAAAAACAAATTTGAGAACCATGTATGCTGATTGATTTGGTTATCCACTAAGATCCGAGTGTTCCAAATTGAAAGAGGGTCAATATTTGTCAAGTAATGGTTGGTCTTCCCCCTTTTGGCATCATTAAAAAGCAAGAACAGCATTGAAAGAAAAAAGTAACGGGTGGTTGCAAAACAGTTAGGACAAGTAAGCACGCAGAGAACAATGCCAAGTGCAATGCCAAAGAAAAACAACAAGGGGAGGAGAGGAGAGCGAGAGAACAATCTATACAATCAAGGGGTAGGGTGTGGTCTTGATTGCAGTGGAGGAATACTGGGAGCGAGATTAGAGAGGAGTGCAAGGAGTTCTTCGTGGCGTTTAGCTGAGACGGCCTTCTCTGCTTCAAGAGCAGACTTCACAGCAGAAAGCTCTTCTTTGAGGCGTGCATTATCCTCAAGAACAGCTTCAACGGTGGGACGGGGTTTCTCAGAAACAGGAGGTCGAGGTGGTCGAAGACCCTGTTTGTGAGTTGACCCATGGCCAACGTCAAAGTCACACCCTATTAGGGTGTCAACGCCAATTTCATCAATCAGTTGAGCTGGCACTCTCCGTTTAAGCTCAATACCAAAGTGCTCAAACACCTTGGTCAGCAAGAACCCATACCCGAGATCATGGTTTCGGGTGGTGTTCGCAATTCGCCCAATGTGGGGAATCATGATAGCAGGAAGATTTATGGGTTCCTCCCTATTCAAGAAGTCGACCAGGCACTGATCAAAAAGGTCTGCTGAGTTTCTCCCTTGACCCCTTGGAATCACGTTCTTAATGACGAACATGAAAAGTAGTTGGTGAAGAGGGCTCAGATTACAGAGGAGGGTGTTCTCAGGCTCTGTTTCTGGCTGACCCGCTTGGATATCTCCAGGAGCCTGGCTGTCTCTAGTACAATTTTGTCCTCCCTCACATACACAGCAAATCCACGGGAGGGGATGCCCAGAATGTCACCAAGAGTGGCTGCATCGAAGGAGAAATGCCACTTATTGACAGCACTTGTCACCACCCCATTTGTGACAGAGCAGTTGGCATAGAAGTCAGCCAACTCGGGCACAGAACACCCTTGCTGGGTGTTTGCAAATAACTCAAGCCAGCCTTGGGTTCGAAGCTTGGTCAAGAACACCCCCAGCCCAAGTTCCTCAAGGAAGGGTATGTTCACTACCTTCCCCCTTACAACATTGCACCGGAGGAATTGCGCGTGTTTCTCAGATAGGGGAGAGGGAGTGGACAATTTGGTCTTTTTGATTTGAGGAGCCGGGGATGCAGTTTTGGAAAGAGGGGTTGTTTTCGGTTTCCTCTTGAGGGGTGCTTTTGAGGCTGAAGGTTTAGAAGAAGTGGTGAGTGGTTTTGAAGGGTTTTGTTCATCAAAGGATTCTGAGAACACGGGGGTCCCTTGTTTGAAGGAGGGATCCTCGGAATCAGAACCAGAAAGGCTCGAGGAGGAAGAGGAAATCTCCTCAATAACTGGAGCAGAAGGGTTGGAGGATCTGGGGGTCGATCTGAAAGCAATTCTCGCAGATTTGCGAGAAGGTTTAGAAGGAGGAGAAGAGGGAGTTAGAGAGGGGCGAGACCTTGGTGGTGGTCGTGTTCTTGGCGTTCGGGTATGCCTAACCACCATCTTCACCCTTTTTCTCTTCTCTCCAGTTTGAGAGACTAGAGGAACAGAGTCATCCCCTTGGACAGAACTTTCTTATGTTTTCTCACCAGAGTCCTCCTTCAGATTCATGAACAGATCATCGAAGAATGCATCCCCTGTTCTTTGAGTTGTTTCTGGGAATAGCGCTAAAGAACAGGGTTCAAAATCCCCAAAGAGGGTTTCTGGGTTCTCCCAGAATTGGTCTTGGAAACCCGAAGAACCAGCAACAGCTTCAGAAGAAATGGGACAAGGGATTGTTCCCACATACACCACTAATTTCCAACCGAAGGAGTAGGGAATATCATTCAACTCAAGCCCAATACTTTGAGGTTTAACCGATTGAGATACCCGAATATTGTGTGGATAATTGGGCGAGGAGGAGCCGGAATCGAGGGTATAATCATGTTGTTACTCTCAGAGATTGATGAAGAATCAGTTTTGGGAGCCATTATCGCAAGGAAGAATTTCGGGTTTTGAGGGTTTTGCTAGGGTTTGAAAGCAAGAACAGAGGAGAGAGCAAGACGGGGAAGACAGACGCACGCAAGGGGGGTTTTTTTTTTTAAAACTCCCTACCCGTTATGAAGGGCCACCTAGGGAACACCTAGAATTTAAGCAGGCAGCATACGTTAATGACAATCAAGGCATACCTGTTCGAGCCGCCTGTTCTTGAACATGCTTCTCTCATTCCAAGGTGTGTCATGAATACTCTTTCTCCATCTCCCAAGGTAGCAGTCTTCACATATAATCATAGTAGCACACAAGACTGAGGTACTCTTTCTATCAACTAGGAATCCTCTTCTTTAAGGTATCCGTTGAGGAATGCACTTTTCATGTCCATTTGATATAGCTTGATTTCCATATAAGCTGCAAAGGCTATTAAGATTCGAATAGCCTCAATTCTAGCAACTGGTACAAAGGTTTCTTCATAATCGATCCCTTCTTCTTGATTATACCCTTGAACAACCAGCCGTGCCTTGTTCCTAGTGACTGTTCCTGACTCATCTAGCTTATTTCGGAACACCCACTTGGTTCCAATAATTCTTCTCTCAGCCGGTCGAGGTACAAGGTGCCACACTTTGTTTCTTTCAAATTGATAAAGCTCTTCTTGCATAGCCGTGATCCAATCTGAATCTGCAAGAGCTTCATTCACACTTTTTGGCTCAATGTTAGAAAGAAAAGCATAGAAAGCACAAAACTTCTTTAGCTTAGATCTAGTTTGCACTCCAGTATTAATATCTGACAAGATTTGATCAAGAGGGTGCGAACTATGGTGCTTCTATGGTCTTGGATTAAGTGGATCCACAGACACATGCTCTGTTCTAACTGAAATGTGTGTAGGATCAGGCTCAAGAACACCTCCTGATCCTGTTTCTGCACCTGTTTGCAAGCTTATTCCTGAAGAGCATGGTTCCGAACATAGTTCAACGGTGTTTCCCCCTGTTTGGTTCTCACCTTGCCTGCCATTTTGAGGAACAGCTTCTGTACCTGTTTTCTTCAGGGTGTTCTCACCTTATTTTTCTTGGTTCAACGATTCCTTTTGGACAAGACCTAATTCAAACTCTTCATCCTGTGCATCACTCTCATTCAAAGAGTTAGATTCATCAAAAAAACACATGCACACTTTCCTCAACACACAAGGTTCTTTTGTTAAAGACTTTGTATGCCTTACTGTGAGAGGAATAACCAAGAAATATTGCCTCATCACTCCTTAGATCAAACTTTCCTAAGGCATCTTTCCCATTGTTATGCACGAAACATCTACAACCAAATGGTCTTAGATGCATAATGTTGGGTTTTCTGCCTTTGAGAAGTTCATAAGGAGTTTTGTTCAAAATGGGTCTAATCATGCATCTATTTATAATGTAACATGATGTGTTCAAGGCTTCTGCTCAAAAGTTCTTAGGAAGACCACTAGCAATAAGCATTGTTCTAGTCATGTCTTCTAGGGTACGATTTTTTCGTTCAACCACCCCATTCTGCTGGGGTGTTCTTGGGGCTGAGAAGTTATGATCAACACCATGTTCATTACAAAAGTTTATAAAACTTACATTTTCAAATTCAGTACCATGATCAGACCTCAAGCTTACCAATGAGTGTCCTACTCTCTTTTCAATCCTTTTGAGAAAGGCAATAAACTTCTCAAAGGTTTCATTCTTGGATGTCAAGAATAAAGTCCAAGTAAATCGAGAGTAATCATCCACAATTAGGAGCACATACCTCTTCCCTCCTCTACTAGCTATCCTCATGGGACCACATAGATCAATATGCAATAATTCAAGAGGTCGGGTAGTGCTTACACACTTTTTAGATTTTAAAGAAGATCTGACTTGTTTTCCTTTTGCACAAGCTTCACATACCTTGTCATCATTAAATTTGATGGAAGGTAGTCCAATAACCAGGTCTTTTGAAACAAGTTTGTTTAACAAGGACAAGCTTGCATGACCTAGTCTCTTGTGCCATAGCATTATATCATCATTTAATGCATTTAAACAAGTCAGATTATTTTAGGGAAGAGTGGAAATACAAACTTTATAAACATTTTGACATCGCTTCCCCCTCAACACAACATCTCTATGTCGTCATTCACAACCAAGCAACGTGTTTTTGAAAACAGTACTAGGTTGTTCTTGTCACACAGTTGGGACACACTTAGAAAATTGTATTTTAACCCATCAACTAAGTGCACATTATCAATTGAGTGGGAGAGAGTTTTACCAATATTACCTATACCGACAATTGTCCCAGACTTGCCGTTTTCAAATGCTACACTCCCACCATTCAAAGCTGTAAGTGAGAGAAAATTTGATCTTTCACCAGTCATGTGCCGTGAACACCCACTATCAACAAACCACAACTGCCTGTTTTCAAGGGTGTTTGTGGGGTTGTTCGTAAGGTTGTTCTCTCTCACTTCAGCCTGCAAAACAAATCACGGGTTAGTTTTGGGAACCCAGATCCACTTGGGGCCCATTCTTTTAGACATGTAAAGCTCATCTTTTCTAATCCAGATTTGTTTCACATACCTTTCATTCTTTTCATTGGCATGTTTTCTTAAAGGGCAAGTGTATCTATAATGACCCGTTTTACCACAATGAAGCAAACGATGTTTTCAGGTAATCCCACATACTTTCTATGTATTAGGTAAACGGTCCGTTTAAGCTTGTAACCAAGTCCCTTTTTGTTTCTACTGTGATGAGTGTTTAACCAATCAAGGGCTTGTAAAGATTTGTTCCAGCGTTTGTTTGTGGCAAGATCAGTTTCTAATTTTTCTATGGTGGCATTCAAGCTCTGCTTTTCATTTAGCAGGGATTCAACTATTTCTTCCACTTCAAAGAGTTTTTTCTCTACTTGAGTATAATCGCCTTCTTTAGAAAGAGGTCTTCTCTAAGCATGTTAATATTCTCATGTAAACCGAGTTTTTCATTTTTGAGAATTTCATTTTCAAGCTCTAGGTCACAAACTTCTCTTTTTAGATCAGCACAGGTGTCTATCAAATTATATAGAAGTTCTTCTAAAGTGGCTTTGTTAAGACCATGTATCTTGTTCTTGAGATCTGAGAAGCTGATTGTTGATTCATCATCTGAATATGAATCACTTTGTGCCATAAGTGCTACGACCCCTTCTTCAGCTTCAGATTCTCCTTCATCCTCAGAGGAATCTCCCCAAGCAGCCAGCATAGCTTTGGAGAATCGCTTGCCCAGATTGTTTACAGGGTGTTTTCGACCCTGTTTTCGAGGGTGTTCGGGCATCTGATCTTCTCGAAGCAGAGGGCAATTTTTGACTAAGTAATCTGGTTTGCCGCACTTGAAACACCCTGTGAGCTGTTCTTTGGGGGTGTTTCTGGACTTACTGAAGTCTCTTCTTTTGTTGTTCTCCTGGACCTTTTTGAAGAATTTCTTGAATTTTCTGGACATTAGGGCCATATCTTCATCTTCAAGGTCAGAGTCAGTGTCCTCATGTGCTTTCAAGGCAAGCCCACGATCCTTCTTTTGCTCCTCTCTTTGTTGTGAGTTCTTTCGGAGTTCATAGGTCTGGAGATTACCAATTAACTCGTCGAGGGTGATCTTGTTCATGTCTTTAGCCTCTTGGATGGCTGTTACTTTGGCCTCCCACATACGAGGTAAAATTCTGAGGATTTTTCTCACCAACTCTTCAGTGGTGAAAGATCTTCCCAGGGATTTTAACTCGTTCGGGATGTGGGTAAACCGTGTATACATATCCATCACAGTCTCACGATCACCCATATCAAACAACTCATATTGTCGCATAAGTAGCTCAATTCTAGATTGTTTAACCTGATTCGTACCTTCATGAGCAACTTGCAGGGCGTTCCAGATAGCTTGGGCTGATTCACACTCAGAGATGCGAGGGTATTCATCGGGTCCTAGGCCAAAATATAGAAGCTTTTTGGCCTTGGCATTTTTCTCCATCTTTTTGTAGTCCTCGGCATCAAACTGATGAGGTTCTTTGGGAGCTGTTTTTCCTTCAGGAAGGGTTTTTATGGGAACAAAAGGCCCGTTCTTGATGAGCATCCATAACTCATAGTCTTCGGCTTGTATATAGTTCTCCATCCTATTCTTCCACCAACTATAGTGTTGGCCATTGAAGTAAGGAGGGCGAGGAATGGATTGTCCTTCAAGAATTCCTTGTGGAGTACTCATCTTCAGAATCTCTCAAGGTGTTAACCTTTTGTAGGAGAACCTGCTCTGATACCACTTGTTAAATTCGTGAGTATACAACCATAAGAGGGGGGTGAATTGTGGTGTCTGATTTTCGCGTTGTAAATAACAAACACTCTCACAGAGGTTATTCTCAGATGACAAACACCCTAGTGACTTGTTTGCAGGGGGTGTTCTCAAATATTGCAAATGCGAAAATCACCAAGATAAATGCGGAAATAAAGCACACACACAATTTTTATGTGGAAAACACCTCTAGCCCAACTGAGGTGTGAAAAACCACGACCTACCTCGTTTAGGATTTAACCACTTTCACTAACGGGCTTCACACGTTACAAATGTAACACACCTTGTTACAACTTGCAACCACGTAACCTTATTCTCTAAGAAGGGTTACACCACGTCCAAATCTCACCAGATTGGACACGTCCAAAGTCCACACGACTGAGGACCACTCACTCACTTTTCTGATCCAAGATCAGGGTTACAAAATACCTTACGGGGGTGCTTCTAATTTAAGCAGATGTAAGGTACAATGAGGTCCTAGTATGCCAATATCTTGAAAGCTCAGTTTAAACACAACTTGTCTCGGGTTTTCTTTTCTCAAGCGTAACTCGAAAAATTCTTCTCACTAGAAAAACCACTTTTGAAATTTTTCCTTTTTTGCGTATGTTGTGTATGTTTCTCGTCTTTTCTCCTCTATACAAATGAGAGTGAAATGCTGAGATTTTAAACACAAAATCCAACGGTCAAAAACAAGGAGAGGTGAAAGAATCAGCTAAGTATGGAAAACGATTTTCAAGCAAGAAATACTCCCCAACGGCTAGTGATAAATTTTTCCCAAAATATAAGGGATTTGTTATCTTAAGAGATAACCCTTATCTTCCCAGAGCTGTGAAGAAGATTCAAATGACAACCAGAAATCTTCAACTTTTGAAATTTTATCATATCCGAAAATATAGGCAAAGGGAATCTTTTAGTTTTGGCAATTCTCCCAAAACCTATTTTCGCAAATCTCTCATAATATTTTCAAGAAATATCCTTTCCAGAAAAATTGCAATCTTGAAATTTAAAGAAAATATTCTGGAGATCTTGGCCAACCGAAATGAATTTTCAAGGATAACCGGGTATGGCCACTTCAGTTCAGAAACACCCTAGGTACCCTGTTTGCAGGGTTGTTCGCAATTGGTGTTCTGAAGCACTTAGCGCAAATACCGATTCAAGAGGTGTTTAAAATGACGTTTTCAATATTAGCATATTAACAAGAGTCTAAATAAATAAAACCTATATACCCAAGACTTCTTATTTTGAACCAGTCATCTTGTCCAAGATTTGTAGAGCTGCTGTGAACACCAAGGCCACCTTGTTTGCTGGGGTTGTTCTTTGCATTGCTAGAGTTCAGGAACATGCCTTACAATCAACTGTCGAGGTAGTGTTCTTGATTTAATATAGAATCATCAAGTAAAACCTGTTTTGAAGACTTGTTCTCACATGTAGCAAACCAGTTAATACAATAAAGATCACAAACACCAGTTAGGCCTGTTTGGAGATCGTGTTTGGAGCAACATTACTTGGACAAAGGTATACACTTGGATTTGTCATCATCAAAACTAAATATAATAACTCAACATAACATCTCTAATTCTGAGGCTACAGATGATGATTTGGAGGGGGAATTCGGTGATGATGAGCTTGGAGAGTTTGCTGCTTGGGAGCCCGAGTGGTTTGATGAGGATGACCCTGAGGCAGAGTTTGAGCCTGATTGGGATTCTGATGATGACCCCGAGAAGAGTGGCTCTGAGAGATGTGCTGATTGAGGGAAGTACCCTAGGGACAATAATGGTTCTGAGGAGGATTAGCTACTTACCCTTTTCTTACTTTTGTGTAGTACCTAATTGTTTTATTTCGTAAGCATGTATGATCATCTTATTATGGGTATTGTGTATGCTAATGGAACTAGATGCACTAACTATTAGAATGTTAAAGGTGGGAAGTACTTGTAAGCACCTACTTGGCTAATTGGTGACCATGAAGTTACAAATTTTGTATCCAGAATGTGAATGAACTATGTGATCCATTACTATGTGCACTTGGCTTATGACCCGTAATTATTTTGGAAGAAACGCAAGCAGTAGAACATGTTTTAGCCTCTTGTTATATTGTGTAATTGGTTATGACTACTTGTAAGTATAATGCAATATATGCTTATTTAGAACTTTTAGGAATAGGACCCTTGTTGTTAAGTTGGTAATAGGATTAATAATACCCAAAATTACATATACATATATATGTGTATATATATATATATATATATATATATATATATATATATATATATATATGTATATATGTATATATATATATAGTATATATATATTATATATATATATATGTATAAGTTTCTAATGCAAGAGGGCAATATCGTACGATTACTGATTAATTGCGGGTGACCTAATTCTCGAAAGATGCCTCCACGGGTCATGCTTCCCCGACTAACTACCATGCAAGTATTATGCAACTTTCAAAAACTAAAGCCACCTAAGTTTGAGTGAGGTCTTGATCCTCTAGTTTGTGAGGATTGATTCGTAAGAGTGAAGATTTGCTTGAGGTGACGGAATGTCCACCACAATTTGAGGTATGATTGGCTTCCCACCAATTCAAGAAGGAAGCGAACCTTTGGTGGGCTACCGTCAAACCCTAAGTTGGACAACCTCAGTTGACGTGGTAGCAGTTCAACGACTTTTGGATGAAAAGTATTACCTCAATGATGTGAAGTGGGCCAAGGAACAAGAGTTCCTTCATCTTATGCAAGGAAAAACCATGTCGGTCATGGAATACGCAGCTAATTCAATGAATTTAGTCGATTTGCTGTAACTTAAGTTGCAACAGAATAAGCCAGAGTGAATAGATTTGAGCATGGGCTTGACCATAGCATCAAGGGGAAGTTTGCGGCTATCTTGTTCACTAGCTTTTAGGATATGTATCAGCAGGCTTCGAAGGTAGAAAGAGTGAACAAAGAAGTAAATGCTAAGTATAAAGCTCGGATGCAGGGTAAGAGAAAGATAGGAGTGGGAAATTCCCAAGGTGGATGCTTTAACAAGAAGCCTTTTCCTTTTAAGAACAATGGCGAAGGGAGTCAAAGCAAATCTTATTGCCGCAAGTACAAGAGGCACCACCATGGCACGTGAAACTTCCCCACTAGAGCATGCTTTGGGTATGGTGAGATGGGGCATATGATCGCCCAATGACCTAAGATTTATCAAGTAGCTCAAGGAGGACAAGGAGGAGCAGGAGCTCGTCCACCAATATCGATAGCTTCAATCTAAGATAGGGGATCGTGATCTAACTACGGAGGACGGGCAAGAAGCCTCCAAATCAAGCTCGACTTTTTACCATGACCGCAGAGGAGGAAGACCCTAATGTTATGATTTCAAGTACACCCTTATTAGAGAACGTTTATGTTCGTACCTTGTTTGATCCGGGAGCCACACACTCTTTTGTGACCCCTGAGGTAGCTTCCCAGTTGTTGTGCGTATCTGTAGAAATTGACTATAAGCTGTGTTTCTACTTAGTCGGACCAGCTGTCACCTCTGATGTCATGCTTAAAGATTGTCCGATAATAATTAATGAAAGAAAATTTCCTGCTAATCTACTTCGTTTGGAAGTTAAAGGCTTCGACGTCATACTAGGGATAAACTAGTTAGCTAGGCATCGAGTCTTAGCCGATTGCCATAAAGAGGAAATTTTCATCAAGCTGCTAAATGGTGAAGAATTAATTTATCATGGCAACGGAATATGAAAGCCAACTCCAATTATTTTCGCAATGCAAGCGTGTTACGAAAAGGATGCCAAGGCTACATATGCACAGTCCAATAAATTAACCCCAAGGAGCCTAAGTTTGATGCAATCCCTGTTGCTCATGAGTTTCCAGAAGTGTTTGCCGAAGTCCCAGGACTACCATCAGATCGTGAGGTAGAGTTTACAATCGATCACGTACCCAGGACTACACCGATCTCTAAAGCACCATATCGAATGATGCCAATTGAGTTGGCTAAACTCAAGGTACAACTCTAAGATATGCTTGACAAGGGGCAAATACGCCCAAGTGTTTTATCATAGGGAGCCTCGATACTATTTTTAAGAAAAATGATGGTAGTATCCGACTATGCATCGATTACCGGAAGCTCAACAAGGTGATAATCAAGAACAAGTACCCTCTTTCAAGAATAGAAGATCTGTTTCACCAATTTGTAGGTTCTGCTGTTTTTTCAAAGATTGACTTAAAGACGGGATACCACTAGCTGCAAATCAAGCCGGAAGATGTTCACGAGACCACATTTAGGACCCGATATGGCCATTATGAATTCCTTATGTTACCCTTTAATCTCACTAATGTCGTTGGAGTATTTATGGATCTCATAAATCGAGTTCTTAGGCCGTATCTAGACAAGTTTGTTGTAGACATCTTGATCTATTCAAAGAGTGAAAAGGAGCACGGCAAGCATTTCAGAATTGTCTAGGAGACCCTTAAAGAGCATCAATTGTATGCCAAACTCAAAAGATGTGAATTTTGGCCCGACAAGGTCAATTTCCTTGGTCATGTAATTTCAAAGGAAGGTATCTCCATTGACTAGATGAAAATAGAGACTATAGTGAACTGGCCAAGACCGACCAACGTAACTGAGGTGCGAAACTTCTTAGGAATAGCCGGCTACTACAAAAGGTTCATAGAAGGCTTCTCTAAGATTGCTTTGCCAATCACAAGACTTATTCGAAAAACCACCAAATTTGAATGGTCAGACGAATGTGAAAGGTGTTTTTAGGAATTGGAAACAAGACTAGTCACTGCCTCTGTCCTAGCAATGCCTGATGGCAGTGAAGGGTCCGTCATTTATAGTGATGCATCTAAGAAGGGACTCGGATGTGTGCTTATGCAAAATGGAAGAGTCATTGCCTATGCATCACAAAAACTCAAGTTGTACGAAGAGAACTATCCAACACATGATTTAGAGTTAGTCGCCATGGTAGTTGCACTAAATATATGGAGGCACTATCTTTATGGCGCCAAATATAAAATCTACGCAGATCATAAGAGCCTTAAATACTTGTTCACTCAAAAGGAGTTGACTATGAGACAAAGATGCTGGTTAGAGCTGATAAAGCACTACATCTTAGAAATTTGCTACCACCTTGGGAAGGCAAACGTTGTAGTAGATGCCCTTAGTCGGAAGTCGATCGACTCTATGGTATGCCTCCTTACCTCGAACAAGAGGTTGTTGAAGGAGCTAGAGGACTTGCTTATCAAAGTGGTGTTGCTTTCAAATGCAAGCATGATAGTTGCCATACAAATTACCTCTCCACTTGTTGAGAAAATAAAAAGCACCCAATTTTAGGATCTAGAATAGGTAAAAATTAAAGAAAGCGTAGAGAATGGGAGGATAAAAGATTTTGAGCTAGCTAATGGTGTGCTCAGGTACAAAGACAGATTATGTGTACCTAATGTGGAAGAAATCAGAAAGGATCTACTTCGTGAAGCACACTACTCAGTATATGCTAGTCACCCTGTTGGTACTAAGATGTACCATGACCTTGAGGAAAATTATTGGTGGAGTGGAATAAAAAGAGATGTGGCTAAGATTGTGTCCCAATGCCTCACATGCTAATGTGTTAAGGGTGAGCACCAAAAACTATGAGGACTTTTCCAACCTTTATCAATTTCGGAATGGAAATGGAAACACATAAGCGTGGGCTTCATCACAAGTCTACCAAGAACAGTGACACAACATGACTCGGTGTGGGTAACCTTAACAACTTGACTAAATCCGCTCACTTTCTAGCAGTCAAGATCACCTATACATAAGAGAAGTTAGCAGAACTATACAATCAAGAAATTATTCGGCTTCATGGTGCACCATTAAGTATCATATCGGACTGTGATTCCAAGTTCATATCAAAGTTTTGGAGAAGCTTTCAGAAGGCTATGAGAACAAAACTCAACGTCAACACTTCTTTTCATCCTCAAACTGATGGATAGACCGAGAAAACTATCCAAACAATGGAGGATATGTTGTGAACATGTGCTTTGGACTTCAACGGAAGCTGGGATCGCTACTTACCGTTCATTGAATTTGCATGCTACCAAGTAAGCATTAGAATGGCACCATACGAAGCACTCTATGGACAACGTTATAGATAACCTTTTTGCTGGGACGAAGTTGGGGAAAGAAGAATCTCAAAGGTTGAGTTGATTGATAAAGTGGCAGACAAGGTCAAGATTATCAGAGGAAGACTTCAAGCAACCCAAAGCAGACAAAAGAGCTATGCCAACCTAAAGAGAAGACCCCTAGAATTTGAAGGAGACCATGTCTTTCTTAAAGTATCCTCACTTAAAAGGGGTGTTCGATTCGGCCAAAGAGGGAAACTTAATCTCAGATATATAGGACCATTTCAGATAATCAAGAGGATAGGTCCTGTAGTATATAGAATAGCACTCTCTCCTTCTTTGCAAGGGATACACGAGGTGTTTTACATGTCAAATCTGAGAAAGTACATTCCGATCCTGATCACATCATTGAGTATGAACCGATAGAGATTAGAAGTGATCTTAGGTTTCCTGAAGAACCGATTCGGATACTCGAAGGATAGGAGTGTTAACTAAGAACAAAAACAATTCCATATGTCAAAGTCCCATGGAAGCATCACAAAGTCACAGACGTGACATGGGAGTCAGAGCATGAGATGCGGGAGAAATATCCTAACCTTTTTGAGCAGGTATGCAAGTTTCGAGGACAAAACTTCTTTTAAGGGGGGAGAATGTGATGATTAGGAATAATATTTGCTAATGAAGTTTGCTTAATAAAAATCCTATTAATTAGCTAATATAGGGTTTTTTTTTTTTAAAGGGGAAGTATGGGAAACCAAGCATAGGAAATGGTTGCTCATCCTCACCTATACCTATTCTACTTCACCTCATGCCTTATTCCTTTTCCCTATTTGGACAAGCAAGAAGGAAACACACACACACACACACACACACAAAATGATGATAATGAAGATGTGTGAGGGTGGCCGGCTAATGCAAAGCAAAAAGAGGTTTAGGAGTTGTTTTTTTAAGTTACTCTTATACTCCTCTTTTCCCATTTTCCTCTAACTTTACCAAGGAAGGAAACTAGAGAGAGAAAAAAGAGAGTGATAGCTGGTAATTTACTGAAGCAACTTGCTTTGGATTTTTTCTAAGGATCAAGGGGTCAAAAGGAGATTAAGAAGCTATTTTAAGGTGTGGATTCTCATAATCCCTTACATAAAAATTAGTTTTAAAGTTCAAATGCTTTATTATGATGTATGATTATCTTATTGATTTACAAGAGTTAGAGTGTTTCTTTATAAGGTTAGTTTATTTTAAGAGTGACATTTTAAGTTATGCATGCCTTGTCTTACTAAGATATATGTTGTGATTGTTGAGATATATTCTTTAAAGTTGCTTTCTTATGTTATCTTGTATAAATTGTGGTATTAGTAAATATTTGAGTTAATGGTTGTGAAAAGTAGACTAGGCATGATGTTATGGTTGATGAATTAGAATGATGAAGTTACTTTTTTAACTTATTAGATATGTAGATTATGATTTTGCAATGTTGAAAAATTACATGAAGTGTTGTTGAGTTATATGTTATCATATGACTTTTGTAATTGATTCTTGTGTGGGTTGTGATATTAGGAGATGTTTTAGAAGTTGATTGAGTTAGTGTAGTTTGGCACGGTCTTTTTGGATGAGTTAAATAGTCAAAGTATACTCTTGAAAATTAGTTAAATATGTGTAAAGAAAATGATAGTTTAGCATTGTAATAAAATTATGTATGTACTCTTGATGTCATGGTGGTGTAATATTGTGGTTGAAAAATTGAGAATAGAATCCTCAAGTTTTTAAAGAAAAAAAATGAGAAATTATTAGTAATTAAATAATGGGTTATATTTGATTGTGTGAGGAAGAAAAATACACATAGTAGAGGCATAATAATAACAACATCCATTCATAAATAAAAAAATAAGAGAAAAGACTACAAAGTCAAGTGGGAGACTTAAGCAAGTAGTATTTTATATAATATTTGGTAGAACCCTATAATAATTATTTAGCACGTGTCGTTCACAAAACAAAAAAAAAAAGACCTAGTTGAAAGATTATTTTTTATGGTCCCCCAAATATCCTTTTAATTGAGTTGAGAAAATTAGGGAATGAAAATTATTAAGATTTACACATGATATCATATGAAATGGTTTTAGTTTAATACCAAAGATCATATATACATTTAGGTTACAAAGCCGCTAAGTTTGATTTTTGGTGTCACACTTGAGTAAACTAGTATCGAAAGGGACATGTCATTATGTACATTCAAATTGGAGATTTATCTTGTCTGATTTTCCACTTAGCGGCAATTCTGCAATGGCAGATTACACAGAGTAGTAATTTTTCATTTAGAAAGGTGGCAGTGTTTCACCCTGACGAGGGTATAAGTTTTCCCATCCCTTAGACGCTAGTCCTCTCGAGTAAGTAGTCATTTAGTCAAGGTCATTTCCTTTCTTACCTTCACTTGCGCAAGAATTGACTTTGGTGAATAGTGTGTACTTAACAAATCTCTAGTTCGAAAAGAATTTAGATTGTGAAACAAACTCTATTCATTTGACAAATATGCACATTTCCTTTCTTTCTAGTTTCTCAAGCCGAATTGTGTTGTTCGATCATCGGGATTTTAATATTGCATTATTTGTGCTCAGGAAAGAAAGGTTTGCTATGATTTGAAATATATATATGTAATAATATTGTTATTAATACTACTATTGATACTATGACTAGTTGTGTGTAAACACTATTTTGGTTTTGGGAGGTGAGAACTCCCACTGAGCTGTGGTTGCTTATCCCCTTTCAAAATTTTCGCTTTTAGATTCTCAACAAGATTATGGTAGGTGGCATGATGTGTCTTTTGGATGCCGATATTTGGATTTGAAGATGTACCTTTTTTTGACTTGCATGCATTGCCTTTATGTAATTAGAATGTAACGTAACTTTAGTAAGTTGTAACATTTTAGTGCATGTAGTAGATGCTCTGAATCGGCCTCGGTGGCCTCCCACCAAGACTCGCATATTTTGTCATGTTGCTTGTGATGAGGGTCATGAGAACCCCATTGTAGTATAAGGTTATGAGAGTCTAAAGTCTAGTTCTTTTGGACTTCATATATAGAGCATGAAGCTCTTCGTTTAATAAAAATCTGCTATTGAAGAAGAATTGTCTTATATTTATTCTTAAGAGTCCTTTCAAAGAATTTCAATTTCATGCTCTTACCATGGGGCAGGGGCATTACAGTATGAGCATAGAAGATACATCACTTGGTAATAAGGTTTGCTTTGTGTGTGTGTGTGTGTGTGTGTGTGTGTGTGTGTGTGTACATATATATCCTTTTTTTACCAAAAGTCTTTAAATTTTGACTGGATACTAAGTTCGGTTCCGGTTTGGATCCAAAATTTAGGGTCTGGTAAAATTTCAGTACCCATAACCTGGTCTGAGCCCATACCCTCTGGGTCCAAACCAGTTTTGGGTCCAGACCCAAGTACCTATTTTTTTTTCTCACCCCTAATTATAATGGTTTACTATCTAAATAATTGCGACTCAAAATAGATAAATTGATACAGTTGAGAGCGTGACATTGAGAAGGAGAAGGAGGCAATCAAAGAGCTCACAAACAAAGAGTTTCTTTAGATGCGTTTGGTTGTTATTTGTAATTTACTTATGGCATTTTATTTCTGATTTATAAAAAAAAAAAAAAGGCAGCCCGGTGTACAAGCATCCCGCATTCACGCAGAGTCCGTGGAAGGGTCGCACCCCAAGGGGTGAATTGTAGGTAACTTAACCTGACTTTGTCAGTGGTTTATTTCTGATTTATACTAAATACAAATAACAGTAGTGAGAAAAAAAAAAGGCAGAGAGTTTCCTAAGAGAATAAGGAGGAAAAGCATATTTACCTAAGAGAATAAAGGGGAGTTCAAAGTGGTAAAACTACGAGCCCCCCTATGCAACTTTAATTTGATGTTGAACTTTCCACTCCAACATAGCATCACTTCTAAAGTGCACCCATTCATTTGGGGGGGGGATTTGGTTGACACCACTCCTATTACCAAGCTTTTTTTTCAAAAATATAATCATCTTATTAATAAAATGTTAAATGGCATATACAATGAAAACCATACGTAAGTAACTGTTGATCTAAAGCATAGAGGTAATAGCCAACTTCTAAATAATTAGCACAAATCATGTTGATATCTAAAGCTGAAACCATCAGTATCATGTCATAAATAATTTTTTATGACTTGCATGTTTACCGATCATGAAGGACTTTAAAATTTATAATAAAGAGATTTAATAGTTGATTTTATCTAATATTTTGGACCATGCCGATTAACAAAACTCTTATAAGAAGACGAACTAACATTTCCAAACATTTTAAGTAAAACTTCTTGTGTTTAGTTATCAAAAGTAACCAAATAGATATTGCTGGACACTTGTTTTTTTATTGCATTTGAGATCATCTTTGGATTTCACTTGTGGTTTGTATAATTATGTAGGAAACAATGATGTGATGAAGTGGTTGCGAACAAAGGACAAGGAAGAGATGGCGGACAAGAAGACGCAATTTAAATTGAAAGTTGTCATATCAATGCTTTTGCTCTTCTAATTCTAATAAGAATTGATCAAGACAAGGGAGTTGAGTCACTAGAAATCAAGTGAACTCTAAAGTAATTTCCTTATTAGGGTAAATCTTCTAACATTTATCAAGAATGGAGAATAGAAATCTACTTCTACTAGAATTTGGATGATGAAGGGTGGCTAGCACCTACTATAAAAGCAAGCTTTAGACACCATATATAGTTAACATTTTAGAATAACTTTGGAATAGATTAAGGAGCAAATTAGTTTAGCGTAAGGGTGGCAATGGATCTTAGATCCAACTCAAATTCATAAGATCCGTCCCATTTGTATGGGTCTAGACCCATCATTTTTAGATCCAATGAATCTTAAAAAGGATCTGAATTTTAAAAGGGTCTAAAGATGGGTCCATTGTTTAGATCCAAATCCGATCCATTGAGGCCAATTGGACCCATTACTCTTGTAACCTAATAATTCAACAAATAATTCTTTTAAACTTACTCTCTCTCTTTTTATGCTTGACATATCATACATTCGTTAGTCTTTATGTCTACAGATGAACATGTGCACCCAATGAATAAGTATCCAACCTTATCCACTCAAATTGCATACATCTATTAGTAGTATTAAAGGACAATAAAATAAAAAATAATCATCTTTTGAGGTATTTTGGAATTTAGTAGCAAAATCTAACTTCAACAATTTAGATCAAAACTTGAGTATCTAATAACAAATATTAAAAGAAGCCCGAATATGAATTTTGAGTTCGAAATGTATTCAAGTGGAGACAAATTTTATTTAAATGAATCATTTGGAGCTCTAAATTTGTATTTAAGTTCTTTTAATCTTTCTCCTTAAATAATCAATTTTTAATTCAAACCATTGATGTTATTTTAGTGGTAAAAAAACGTTAGATGAATTATTTTATTAGTAAAAAATGTTAATTAAATTATTGCAACGGAGATGAATGTTAACTAAATGAAACAATTCTGAGTTTAAAATTTCTATTTGAGCTTATTTTAACTAAATGAAAGAATCTTTCACTAATTTTGACATTTTATGACCTAGAATTTTGATTGGCATTAGTGAGTTTTAATGTTTCTAACTCACAATATGCAAGGTCTTACTTCCATATTGTTAGTTCTATAGATCTTATGAACTATCATGAAACTTGATTTTGGTATTTAGTTTGATTGGTGGAATACAATTTTTAGGAGGCTTGGTTGTCTTAGGATGTATTATAGTTGCCACTTCTCACTAGTAGTCACATTAAAGTTATTATTATCTTATATTTCATTTTTTGCTATTGCCTTTATTAAAAATTATATTATTGTTTATTGAGTAATTACTACATGTCTTAAACTCCTAACTAGCTTTTAGAAGGTTGTGGATCCATTTAGGATCCGTTTGAGATCCATAGACCCATTGGATCTAAGAATGGATCTCAACTTTTAAGATCTAATGGATCTAAATTAGATCCGGACGTAGATCTAGAAAATTAGAATGGATCTGAATCTAAATAGATCCGATCTAGATCCGACCCATTGCCATCTCTAGTTTAGCGCAATTCTTTTTAATTAAAGTTGAAGGTTTTATTATTCAATTTGATTTAGTTTTCCATTTCAATTTCAATTCGTTCACCTATCTTTTGGTGATCTCTTTCCTCTCTCTTCCCTTTCTCTTAACTCAAGTTTATTAATTTCTGAATCGTTTTGCCGATTTGCTTGTTAGCTTATGTATTGAATCATGTTTAGATTAGATTTAATTTCTACAAGTTCAATAATTTTTGTTTTCCTGCTTGTTACTTTTAAGTTAGCTAGAATGAGTTAGAATTAGTTTGAATGATTGAATTTGACCCTGTCTATGTGGAATTATCCCTTCAGTACTACAATTAACAACAATATACTTGTGGTAGAACTACACATCCGGATCATATAGCTTGCAAACGCAGAGTTAGACTTTCGCGGAATGTTATTAATCTCATACCATTTCAGCCAGTACCGGCCGAATCATTCCATCTTGCAACAAAACCGACACAAAAAGCGTTACAAAATTGTACCGCCGATACAGAGTTAGACTTTCGCAGAATGTTATTAATCTCATACCATTTCGGCCAGTACGAGCCGAATCATTCCATCTCACAACAAAACCGATACAAAAAGCACTACAAAATTGTGCCACCGATATTTCGGATCATACCGGCTTATATCGGAGCTGGATATCTGGCTCACATGTACTGGCCGAAATTAGCTCAACAAAAATTAACATGACATAACCCCTTAAAACTAGCCTAAGCTACAAGCTGAAGCCCATAGCCATGTGCAAGGCCTAGTTTACTGGATGTAAAGCTTCGCTTGGAGGCATTTTATATAGGGTTCTCAAGATGCAACCCTTAGCTTCACGGTCGATGTGAACAAGAAACCAAATTTTCTAAAGGACGCTAGGCTCCTTGCTCGATACCCACCTTTGTGTCTATCTCTCTCATGTTTGTTTCAGGACATGCCTTCAGGTACTTGAACTTTGAAATTATGTTTGCGAGTTTTCATCTCTCCTATCCCACATCATTGCTGAAGGTCTGGTTTATTGCCATATAAATATAATTTTGAGATAGTGCTTTTGTCGAAAGTATAGGTTTAAGTAACTCACGAATGGGGAAGTAACTTACTGAACATTTTTTTTTTAATTAGTGTTCGGTACCGAAAACGATATCGATATGGTATGTCTCGTTCCAGTGAAAAAATGATACGATGTTCGATACAATATTAATGACTTTTTTTTTCCGTTATTTCCCAAATAGTTGTTACTTGTTAGCTGTTGCATGTTTGCATTAGGCATTAGCTGCTAGCTCTTTAAATTAATTGTTTATAAAAAATGTGTTTGATAAAATTAATTGTTTTCTAAAAAGCTATTTTGTAAAATTTCATTTATGCTCTTATATCGAAATTACTTTTTAATGAAAAATAATTTTTTATTTATTAGTTATATTATTTTATTTTTAAAAAGAATTAAATTGATGTCATATGTACAATTAACTTCAATGATAAATTCTTAATTTGTTACGAGTTGTACATATTGTACTTTTATTAATCTTATTTTCTTTTCAATTTGTATATAATTTATGTGATGCTTATGTCTTAAAATATTATTTTATTATTTACTAGATATTTTATTATTATGAATTGAAATTTATATATTCAAATGATTTAAAGATCCAACATTAAATATCACTACAAAAGACTAATGGAATGTAGTGCAATTTTTTCAAACTCTTGACTGGCTACATCCATTTACAAAAGCTTTCCCCAAAATGCTAACGAAAACAGTCTTTTAAAAAAGAGCTGTTTTGGTCCAAACAACTCTTTAACCAAACATCAATTCAACTATTTAACCATTGAAAATAGATAAAATCGCTAAAAAGCTCTTTTTCTTTAAAAAACTCATTGAACCCCAAAAACTAGGGGGGTTTCCATTGGAATTGAAGAATTGAAAAAAGGAGGAAAAAAACTGCTCTTGATAGTCCTTTCAACTAGGGATGCTCATAGGTCCAAATCCAAATTAAATTAGGCTGGCTCAAACTGCAGAACAGATAAAGGGATAAATATGGATTAAGGACCGGACCTAAAAAGCGGGTTGAGTCGAATCGTACCAAACATAAGTGAACTAAAGTCCAGTGCAACTGGTTCGCTATGAACTTGGGGCTCTAATAGGCTTGAGACTTTTTGTTGCTTTGCTTTGGAATCCAACTAGCTTGAGATTAAAGAGGGAAAAAAAAAGAAAAAAAATTCCTATAATTAGGGAAATGCAAAGAATTGGATTTTCATTGGCTCAAGCAAATCAGACCACTTAAAGTAGAGTCTTTGAAGGGTCAAGATAATAATGGACTGAATAAATAACAGATCGGTCCATTCATAATGCGTTAGTAGATTGGTTCATTAACATCCCATTGTAATAATCTAATACTTTTATGAGTTTATCCATTACCCTAATTTACTCGTTACACAAAGTTAAATATATTAATATTTGCTTATAAGTGATGATTATTATTGTATAGAGGAATTATTAGACCCCATGACCCACTTTATTAATGAACCAATTGAATTCAACCTGTTCCCTGCCTTTAATAGTTACAACTTCCGAAAAATTAATGCTAATGCTTCTCCAATAAAGAGAGAGAGAGGGAGAGGGAGAAAGAGACCTTGCAATGGCAATAATGGTGACGACACCGATGACCTTAGAGCAAGCCCGGCGCTAAGCGCGCGGGCCAGACTTTTGACGTGGCGAGCGGGCGGGTGAAGGGGAAAGAATCCAGTGCAAGGCTCACAAGACAAGGCCCGCAGGACGGCTCGGGGCCATGAGCGGCCCCTTGGCCCAATTTTCCTTTTTTTCTTTTTTTTGTTTTCCTTATGTTTTTTTCTTTTTTTTGTTTTTGTTTTTTTTGGGATTTTTCTTGTGTTTCTTTTTTTGCTTAGTTTTTTTGATTTTTTTTGTTTAAAATTTTTATTTATTTATTTATTGAATTTTTCAAAAGAATTTGTAATTTTTTTAGAAATTATTCAACTATTACCAAATTATTATATGCATATTATTTGTCCCCAAAAAATTATTATTCTACCAAATTAGTATTATTTATTTGGTTTTTAAAAAGAAATTGTAATTTTTTTAACAAAATTGTTGTATTAGTTGTATTACCAAATTATTATGTGCACATTATTTTTTCTGAAATTAATAAACCCAAACAACTAACCAAAACAAAAACAATAAACCAATTAAGTACGGTTAGGTGTGGGATCCATTTGTATTATTTTATTTGGTGAGCTAAAGTGGTGAGCCTTGCATTGGAGAGAGTGAGGATTGTGAGATAAAAAGTTGGAGAGAAGGTTGATGTGGTAATGATAAGCCCCCACCCGTGAGCCAAAAAATTGGCTCACGGCTGGGAATGCTCTAAGAGTTTCAAATTTGGGTGAGGCACTGAGAGCATTCCCAGTCAAAGTTTCAAATTTCTGAAACTTTGACCTGTCACATTAGCAAAAGTTTTACAATTTTGGAACTTACATTTCATCGCTTTTTCAACCTATGGAACTCAATTTTAATCATCCAATAAAAATATTTATCATAGACTCACCTCATAACACACAACTTATTTTTTAAATTATTTAAAAACTGTATACTTTCTCCAAAAAAAAGAAAAAACAAAAAAAATTAAAAAAATGAAAAAAGTCCCCTGCGGGGAGCCACGAGCAGGCGTTTTCCCCCGCGTGGCACACCTCTCTCTCCCCTCTCATGTGATGACAAGTGGCCATGGGGGGTCCGCGTTCCCATATTTTGTGTACGCTGCGAATGCTCTGAGAGAATGGAACGAGTGAGGGGGTGCGATTGACAGATCAAGTGCAAAGCAAATCATGTTCTAGATGGCAGGGGCTGCCTATCTATGTATGTTCTTTTTGTGAGTAAATTTTAGCTCTACAATTTCAAAATGTTACCAGCTGAAGTAAATGATATCTACATGTGTAAGATTATATTTGATTAATTAGACTAATTGTGCATAATGTTATTCTTTGATACTGACAACCAAAATACAAATTTTTAGGTAAGACAACCTTACACTATGATGAGACTATCTTATACAAAAATTATAGTGAGACGACTTCTTAACAGTGACTTTTTGAAGATTTTGAGATAACTAATAATATATTAAAATAATTTCTTCATTAAAGATGATTAATAATTTATCAAATAATAACTTTCATTAGAATCATCATACGCCTAAATACATGTATAATTGCCACCTTCATATTCATTGAAGGACTCTGTAACACTACCCGTTTTGTAGTAAACTTTACATAATAAAATGGTGTTATAGAAAACAAAATCACAGGGACATTGCAAATGTATGCACAGCATCCATCCCGATCAGTTAAACAATCGGAACAATAAGTCAAGCAGCAAGCCAATCAAAAAGAGATAAGCCGACCGATTTGAGGGGCATAATTAATGATGTGGCCCACCACGGGGAAACCATTCGGAATTGTACGACGTCGCTCGTATGGCTGAGACTCTATATCGGTTCCCTCACATTAATTCCATTACCCGAGATTGAGGATGGCAATATGATCTTGACTTTCACATGAATTTTGACATATTTGAAATTTGATATTAAAAAAATAATTTAACGCGAATCTAATTTAAGAAAGATTAAAAAACATTTAAGCTGCATTCGATTAAATAATCCAATGCAATGTAATCATTATAAAAATCCCAATATAACAGAAGTTTTGACCTGCAACAATTTGGTTATTGACATTTGGGGCATGTTCTTTTTGTTGGTTTTTAACCAACAAAAAGAACAGGCCCTTGATAAGTGTGTTTTTACCCAAATATTTTTTTTGTTGAAATTTAAGTGCATAGCAACCAATATCAAAAGTATCCTCAACAATATTGTCAAAAATTAATGACATTTGAAAGGGTGTAAATAATATGATTGCATTTTTTATGTCAATGTCTAAGGTTTTTGACTTTTTTAAATCTCAATAATATATATATATATATATATATGTGTTAGAATTAAAATTGATGATGATCGGTACAATTGTCAATAATTATGTAAGAATAGCAAATCAAGACTTTTTATACAATGTCAATTTAAATTCAAGGGAAAAGAAATTGAGTAAGACTGATTCGGATTCAATTCTCTCACTTCCAATAAGTCCCCTCAGAAACTACATGATAAGCACATTCAACTTAATTAACAAGTAGGTGGCCAACCTAATGCTCAGCAAAATTTTTTATAATAAAATATCAAAGTTCATATCATACGCTCGAGAATATGTATTCTCATATGACACATAAATAATTATATATCATAATTCTCATATAATGCATAAATAATTATAAATTAAAATATAAAATATATAATAAATATACCCTAAGAAAATATATATAAATTAGATGTAAAAGCATTTACATATGAGTGTACATAATAATTTGACATGAAATACATGCAAACGTACAATTTTAATTTTTTTTTTTCATGCATGCTTTACATAAAACAACCAAACTCTCGAGGCATCCTAGCCAGCATTCAATAATCAACTCCCAACTAATTGATTCCCCCCCCCCCCCCCAAACCAAAAAAAGACTCACATCATCAATATTAGTCTATAAATAGCACCAATCAACTAGCATAGAAGATCCAAGCCATCCTCAAATATAAGCTTATAAATTCTCTACTTATAATTCCTCGTATATCTTCCTAATTTCCCACCAATCAACCAATGGCCAGCTCATCTCTTCCCAAGCTTTCTTGCGCGGTTTTCCTATGCATGGTGGTGATTGCACCCCATGCGGAAGCCGCGATAACCTGTGGCGCGGTGGCAAAAGGCATTGCTCCGTGCTTGATTTACTTGAAGAGCGGGGGTGCACCACCACCTGTCTGTTGTGCCGGGGTTAGGTCCCTTGTGAGTATGGCTACCACCCCGGCTGATAGAAGAACTGCTTGCGGATGTCTCAAAACATCTGCCGCTTCTATTCCGGGTCTTAACTATGGATTTGCTTCTGCTCTTCCTGGCAAATGCGGTGTTAGTGTGCCATACCCTATTAGCCCTAACAACGACTGCTCTAAGTATGATCGATTTCTTCCTCCTTTTTGTCCTTAATTATGTTCTTCAATTCGCCGGCCCTTCAAAGTATATAAGGATATCATGTTAATTGCATAAAAACGGGCTAACTTGTTGATAAATCTCTCTATCTTCTTTGATTCTAATCCTGTTTCTTTTACTAATTATTTGCGCAGGGTGAACTAGACAGATATATAATTATATCCTCCAGATGGGAGCGGCAATGGATTAGTGGTATTGATAATAGAGTGGTGATACATGTCTTCCAAGAAGACACTCTTAAGTGTCTTATCTTAACTCAAATTAATATGTTTTATGATTTATAATCACCAAATTTTTAATAATTACAACTTATTATGAGTTATAAAGATTTAATATTCATCGATTACGCTAATAAATACAAATTGACAGGCTAATCGGATCAACCTCGTCCGCAAAAGCATATCAGATGTGTGATTTTGTGAATGTGAAAGATTATGTATGAAAGGATGATTTTATACAATTTATAAGTTTT
>JAKOGI010000894.1:0-2500 GCA_029747015.1 Carnegiea gigantea | reverse complement strand
GGTGTTGTTGTTGTTAAAATTGTAGCCATTAATACTACTATCTTGCCATCGAAACAACACCAACACAGAGTAGTGTTTATCAACTTGTATGAGCTAATTGCTTCTTATAACTTCGATATAAGATAAACCGTACTGATCACATACGCACCAGAAAAGGAAACCATTACGCCACCATGTTTAGAGACCCATTTTCAGTCCGTCCTTTATAAAGGAAGCCACGGCTAACTTAGGCAGTCAAAAGTTAATTCGATATGATTACCGACTCGAACCGAACACGAAATTAAGTAGATTTAGGTAAAGATTTTCAACCCATTTAATTAAATGAGTTAACACGTTTAATCAGTTTAATTAATTAGGTTAGGTTCAGGTTAAGAATTTGGACATGAAAAAAATACTATTTAATCCGTTTAATTAAATAGATTAAATAAGTTGATCTGTTTATCCAATTGCCATGTACTTTTTGGAAAAAATTGTAAAAATATGGGGTTTAATCAAGTTGATATTTATTTTATGATTGTGATTCTTGTGAAACGTAGAAAATAGTTACATTATGAAGCTATATTAGAGTCAAAAAATTGATCAAAATGTTAAGCGGGTAAAAAGTAACTAGAAACTTGAACGTGATCTGTTTATATTAAACGGGTTAATAGATAAATTTTAAGTCAATCCATTTAAAAAATAAACGTGTACAGGTCAAGATTTTCAACCTATTTAATAAATAGGTTAGGTTCAGGTCGACGATTTTTCAACCCGTTGGGGGCATTGGGGGCACAACAATATTAAGCTTTAGTAACTGTTTGTGAAAGTAGTGGTAAATTAATCAAGTTCCCAGGTAGATTAGATCATTGGGGGCATTTTATGGTAATTACATTCATGGTAATCGACCTTTGTGGATTAAACTAAAAATTTAAACTCATAGTTGGCGGTTTAGAAAAGGTCTTATACTATATTTTAGCACACATTTTTGTGTAAATTCCTTTTAGACTTGAGACTGGAATGTTATATATGTTCCTATTTATCTTGTGCAATGATTCAATATAACATTTGTAAGATTCATTATAAAATTAGTAAGATTCAATATATACATTCCTACTTACCTTGTACAATGATTCAATTTAAAAATTAGTAAGATTCAATATAAAAATTAGTAAGATTTAATATATGTTCCTATTTACCTTGTGCAATGATTCAATATTTTTTTTTTTGGGGTGCAAAAGAGGGGACTAAGCCCCAACTAAACTATTATTGATGCACAATAAGCCTGGGGAATTTGCCTACAATTCACCCTTTGGGGTGCGGCCCTTCCCCGAACCCTGCATGAATGCGGGATGCTTGTGCACCGGGCTACCTTTTTTTTTTGTCTGCATACAATGAGGTTAATATCTCTCTCGGAGGTTCATTGAAGTAAACGAAGTCGAAATTAAGTCCAACTCCTAGATTTGCCAAAAAGTCCGCCACCTGATTTGATTCCCGATAGCAATGTACCACCTTCACTTCCCAATCCAGTGATTGGAGTAGATCTTTGCATCTCTGGACTATTCCATGGAGTTTGGCATTACAGGTCATGCTATCCTTGAGCATCCCTACGAAAATGACCGAATCAACCTGCACTATAAGTTTCTTGAAGCCCTTTTCTTTTGCTAAGGAGAGTCCTTGAAGAACTGCACGTAGTTCTGCTCTGACTGACAAACAAACCCCCATTCTTTCTACGAAACCTCCCAACCACTTGCCATTCCATCCTCGGAGGACACCCCTCCTCCTGCTAGACCCGGATTCTGTTTTGAAGCACCATCTGTGTTAAGTGCATACCATCCAGCAGGTGGGGGCTTCCATCCTATGAAAGCCTCCCTTCGTGTACGGCAAGGAGAATTGTACCACTTGTCCTCCATTGAATAAGCTTTAATGATTTCCTCAAATTTACGTAGAATTGTGCAATGATTCAATATAAAAATTAGTGAATCACACATAATAACTCTACTCATACAGCATTTGACATCACATTAAATTGTACAATAGTTAGGCCTTAACCACCTGAGCTCATTAGTACGGGGCAGGTTGAGTCATACCTATCCCTCAGCCCTCCTCCTCTTTGAAAACCAAATACATAACCGTATCAATTCCATCGATTATTAAAAAGTAAAACCTATGGCTATATCTATTGGATTTGATGGATGTACATGTTTTATTTCAGTATACATAGAGAATGAAACCTGTCTCACTTGAAGCATTATATTTGTAGGTACTGAAAATTTATCCATGCCATACCAAAATTAAATTAAATTAGTTAATTGGGCCAACCCTTTTAATTAATTTAATCAAGCCCAAAGACTCACAAGTCAAGCCCAAAATGAAGCTCAAGTGGCTAGCAAGTCCGGACTCAGCCAAAATTCGAGTCAAAGCCCAAATCGAGGTTCAAGACGACTATCAAGTCAAGTCACGACCTAGAGCCCAAACGACATCCAAGTCATCGCGTGCTCAAAGTCAAAGTCGAAGTCGAAGT
>JAKOGI010000893.1:366101-373601 GCA_029747015.1 Carnegiea gigantea | reverse complement strand
CATTCAAATGGCAAGGATGATCCAAAGGTAGCCCAAAAAGATGCAAAAATATCATCAACAAACAGAATAGAGATTGAAATTTCAAAAACTTTTTATAGAACATAATGCAAAACTAGAACCAATCATCCTCCAAATTGTCAAATACAATCATTCTAGTATATAAAACGAGTAAGACTAGCAAGGCCGGTAGGACCTCACTATAGTTATGTGGCACTGAGCACTCATGTGTTTGACAATGTATGTATATGAAGGTTCTCTCAATTTTCATTCCTTGGACACAAATCTACCATAGGCTTGGCAAGATTCTCAAATTTGCCACTAGTGAAATGCAAATACAGTAAACAATCATGAGGACTTTTACAGGGATGTAACATGGCTTAGGGTAAAGGTAAGAGAGGAACACATGTTCTTGGAAATGAGGAGCTAAAAGACATGGACTAAGAGCTTAAACAATTCCAATGCATCATACTATATCCTTATCGAACCATATCAACTCATCAACAAATAAATCCCAAATGAAAAGAGATAGAGTCGAAAATCACAAATACCTTACATTCCCACCAAGGCTAATCTCTTTCGTCAAAAAGTTTTTCTTTTCTTTTCTCTTTTTTTAAAATTTTTTTTGTTTAATTCTTTTTTTTTCCCTCTTTTTTTTCCCCTTTTCAAAGAGGAATAGGCTAAGAAATCCCATAACGAACTTTAAAATTGAACTCTTCTTAGAATTTTACACAATAAAACAAGGGATTTATCAAATGTTTGCATCCCTACACCAAACAGTCAAGATTCACTAACGAGAATAACAATCCACCTTGCTAATGCTCTATTAAACTTGATGCAAAATAATGTAATGCTCCACTAGCTTTGGCTTAAGGGTAAGACAAGTATTTGGCCATGGCCTAAAAGTAGGCGGTTCAGATCAAGAAAAATAGTTATAGGCTCAAAGGGGCTAGCAGGGGATACAATACCGAACAAGGGTGGCTATTTAGCTATAGGTTTTAAATAAATCAAAGAAAGAAAAATGCCTTAATCATATTGCCTAAATGCATACACGAAATGTGATCTTGAATGAGAATCAAGGCAAGTTCCAGAGAAATGACATCAAGGATGAGTTACACTTGAAAGAAAATATGAGATTAATAATGATAAACAGTCTCTAAAGGCTCAAAGTCTCACGGGACATCTACCACAGTCAAAACTAGCTTACTAGCACATACATGCCAAAAATTCATGTAAAGACTGATGGAGAAAAATCAATTCGCATTTAATATGTGGTGAAAACATGGAATTCAGTTCGAAAATTCATTCATAAATTTTTTATGCACAACCTGGGTGAATCAAAGGATCAAACTAACCAACGAAAGCTACCAAATCTACAAAGATCATCATCGGATGATTTTTTGTTATTGTTTTTTTTAAAAACAAATGCATGCATGCTCCTACAAACTATGCAGACTAAAATGCAAAAGAAAGAAACTAAAATGCAACCTAGAAGAAAACTAAATGCACTTCTAAATAAAACTAAAATAAGAATTACAAAAACTACCACAATATATATATATATATATATATATATATATATATATATATGTATATATATATATATATATATATATACTATATATATATATATGTATATATATACACACACACACACACACACACACACACACATATACATATACATGTACAAAAAACAAGCAAAAACCAAAACAGAAGTAGGCATCAGATGCCAAATATAGAAACTAACTCCCCTATGCTTGAATCACACATTGCCCTCAATGTGGGCACATCATAATAAAAAGGCGAAGGGGAGTAGCATAAATCAAAATCAGAGAGGAGGAGGTGGAAGAGGATGGGGTGGTTGTCCATAGGAGATATGCCAATTTCGCCAGATCTCTGGACATGCCCTATAGTCTTGAAAATGTTGGATCTAGGAAGCAAGCAACCCACGAAGCTCATCGTGGCATTCTTAGACAAAGTCTCGAAAAGCGGTGCTCTCTGGAGCTACAAGGGCTCAGAGGGAAACTTGCTCCTCTTGAATGGACCTAAGGGTGTCTTGGACATTAGAATACTCAAGTGGCAGTTGAGAGGAAGAACTAGGTCCTGCTTAACTAGAGTGAGGGGCTAGTTGGTAGGGTACGAATCGAACAACCTCGTTATCTCCAGGTACCCAGTAAAGGTTACCTCGGTAAAGTAAAGTAGTAAGATCGACATTGGGAAGTGGCAAAAGTCAGTCCCCAGGGTAAATCCAACACAAACGTCCAGTCTCAACTTTGCAAAAGTTTGTAATCTCAAAAGCAGCTTGGTCAATCCGCTTAGACCCAGAAACGCTATCATCAAGATTGGGCTCAACACCCAAGAGTGTAGCAATAGTAGTTATTATCCCACCAATGACTATTCTATCTTTAGTGCTAACAGCAGCACTATGCAATTGCCTAGTTAAGAATGAACCTGAGTCAAGTTGGATACCATCAAGCATACATAACAGAAAGTACAACTCAGACAATCTTGGGATACTTAAACTATTATCCTGAGTAAACAGAGAACAAGCAAGGATACGCTGAGCTATTCTAATGTAGGGGTTCCTAATATATGTGTATTTCAATGAACTGGTGCTGTACCTAACACTCCCCGAAAGTTCACCCCAAAATGCATTTGGGTGGAATTCGCAGGGGACTTAATGACTCGGTAAATTCATGCTAGGTGGAAAACTAAAAATACTATTGAAGGTATCTAAGTTCAGTTCATACAATTGACCCTGCAAATAAAACAGTATATATCCAGCTTGACATTGAGGCCCTCTAGTGACCTCAACATGGAGTGTACTTAGAAATTCTAAGATCAGGTCCCTATATATACACTCCTTAAGTTCTAGAAAGTGGCTCATACCATCTCTATCAAACAACCAATGAATATCATCCAACATTCTCAATCGAGCTAACAAATCCTCATCATAGTATCTAGTTGCTACTACTACACGTTCATTCAAATAATTATAACAAGCAACATGACCAGGATGGGTCAAACCAAGAGGTTGAAGAATGTTACCTCTAGCACACACATTGGTTGACATTCTGGACGTCCTTTGAGGCCGGGGTGGTGCTTAACTTGATGAACCAACCTTCTTGGGGCTCTTTTGCCTTTTATTTGGTGCCATGCTTACAAAACCTAACCAAAAACAAAACTAAAACAAAAATCTAGAAAATTGAATAAAAGAAGTAAAAATGTGAAGAAGTAGAGAGAGAAAAGGATGGGTATGGTGGATGAATGAGAATGAAATGAATTTTTAAGAAGAAGAAGAAGAGAGAAGGGAATTTGTGGTTGAAATGAGGAGATTAAGTGAAAGGAAGGAATTTGGCATGAAAAGGAAGAAAATTAGAGAAGATTTGAAGGAGATTGAAGGTGTTGGTTATGGAGGTTTTAGAGAGAGAGAAGGGAGTAAGAGAGAGAAAATGTCGAGTGAAGAAGATGAAGTGAGGGGAAAGGGAAACAGCACTATGGTTAAAAACCTACATCGCAGCCCATAGCAGTCCACCACAGACCGTGGGGCTCGTCGCGGACAGTCCGTAGTGTCTGCTACTACTCATTTTTTTTCTTTTTTTTAAGGATTGGCACTCGATGGTCGTATGTCTGGTTTTCCTGACCGTGGTGCCAACATTTTATTCATATATTTATATATTTTTTCTCTTTTGTTTTTTTGTAACAACTAAATTTAAAAAAAAAAATCAAAACTATAAAAAGGAAAGAGAAAGAAAGCTTGGGTTGCCTCCCAAGAAGCGCTCTTTTAAGATCAAGAGCTTGACCCTTGTTCTAGGTTTGGTCCGCATTAGCCTTATCACGAACTACAAAGTCGAACTTCTTCAGTTAAAGGTACCATCTTAGCAATTCTGGTTGCATGTCCTTCGTCTTCATAACTTGGTGCCATAATGCACCATCCGCATACAAAACAAATCATCTCTTGGCTCATCAGATGGGCTATCATCAACTTGCCCAACCCCTACATGAAAAGCGGCATCGAAACCTTCCAAAGGGGGCATAGAGTGAATAACTCGTGCAAATCTGTAGTATTCACTTATCGAAGAATCATTAGAAACAGGGACCTCAACCTCGGACTTGTTAGGTGGCATAGGAGCAGAAAACTCCACTTTAACATACCCTTGGTCAGGGTACAACAACAATAACAACATCATCTCCCAGTATGGGTCCCACTTTTGCGGGGTCCGAAGAGATCCAAATGCAGACAACCTTACCTCTACCGACATCTCTACCTGTAGAGAGGCTGAATCCAAAAGATACCCTTGGTCAGGGTCCTCATATGAAATCCATTCAAAATCAGGAGGATCTTCATCATTCAGGACATCCTTCATGTCATACTCAAGGGAAAGGGGGTAATTCATGTAATATAGAAGAACGAGGAGAAATTGCATCCTCCTTCCTATGACTAAACACAACAAACCTCCCCTTTACCTGAAAAGAAATATGACTCTCTCTCACATCAATATGGCAACCAGCTGTCATCAAAATAGGCCTACCTAGGATAGTTTGGGCATCATCAGTTTCAGGTATATCGACTACAATGAAGTCTTTTAATACCCAAATGTCTCCTATATTGACTGGCACATCTTTCAATCTACCTATGGGTTGTGTTACAGAATCATCAGCCAACTGTAGTGAAAAGGAGGCGGCTCGTAACGGTCCTCGGTGCAACTTATGAAACAAAGAGTAGGGCATTATGCTAACATTTGCACCTAAGTCACATAACCCTGTCTCAATTTCTACCTTTCCTATAGCATATAGGATAGAAAAACTACCTGGGTTAGGAAGCTTAGGGGGAAAAATGGTGGGGATCTGAATAGAGTCATTCTTCACAAATGTGGTAGTTTTGCCACCATAGTTGCTCTCCTTACTACTAGCCATAGTTATCTCTTTAACCTCTTCCTTTGGTACTTCCTCAGAATTAGTTAAGTCCTCTTTATTCTCTTTTATGGTGACACAGTTACAATGGTCACAAGGGTTGGGTTCAGGCTTACTGGGAAGTCTATCTGGGGGCACAGATAAAAAAGTTGCTTTCTAGGCAATCGGGGCCTCTAACATCCTATTATCAACCTTGGAAGCTAATTACTTAATGTACTCATCTTGTTTCTATTGTACCATAAGCATGTTTTCCATCGTTAGCTCTAAATTTGAGTTTTGGGGCATCGGAGAAGGGAATGGGGGTCTTTAAAAACCAAGGGGTACTCTAGCATTCATAGGGGGCATATTCACAGTGTTTGGATTCGATCTATAAGAAAGATTCAGGTGATTCTTCCAACCTCGATTATAGGTATTAGAGTAAGGGTCATTAGTCGGTCTCAGGTTAAAATTTTAAACATAATTAACTTTATTAGGGAAAAAGGACTTCCAATTTGACAGCTCAAAAATATATACTCCATTGAACCACAATTCTCATAAGGGGAAGGGGCACTGGAGTTTACAACATTAACATGCATTTGGTCCAGTCTTTTAGTCATAGCATCTACTTTAGCAGAAAGTAAAGTAAAAGCATCAACTTTAAACTTACCCCCAACCCGCCTTGGTTGGGCTCGTTCAGTGGACCATTGAAAGTTATTAAGCGACATATCCTTAATAAGGTTATAAGCTTCATCCCTAGTCTTGCTTGTTAAAGTTCCTCCTGCCGTTGTATTAATAGTGGACCTCACAACTTGGGTCACACCATTATAAAAGGCTTGGATAATCATTCAGTGCTGAAGATCATGATGGGGGCTCAAACGCAATAAATCTTTAAAACGCTCATAGGCTTCATAGAGCGTCTCATCCTCTTTTTACAGAAAGTTGGTGATTTGATTTCTCAGGCTCGCTGTCTTGCTTGGAGGGAAGAATTTAGCAAGGAAAGCTCTTGTCAACTTGTCCCAAGTAGTTATGCAACCAGACGGCAAAGAGTGCAACCAAACCCTCGCTTTATCCTCAATGAAAAAGGGAATAAGCGCATGCGAATCGCATCATTAGAGACTCCTTTCAACTTTAGCATATCGTACTCCTCTAAAAAGACTGAGAGGTGTAGATTCAGGTCCTCCACGGGGGTTCCGCCGAACTAAGATCGCTGCACCATGGAAATAAGTGTTGGTTTGAGCTCAAAGTTGTTCGCATCCACAGCAGGCTGAGCTATGCTTGAGGTGATCCCTTGGACTCCGGGAGTAACGAAATCACGAAGGGTCCTTCTTTCTTCACCCACGATGTTTGAATTCCTTCTTGCCTTGCATCGTTGTTCTTCGATCCTTTGCCTTTTTCCTCCTTAAGCGAAACATCCTTTCAATCTCTGGATCGGGCTCGTACAAAATTAGAATTCACATAAACTAGGAAACATTCCTGCAAGCACTTTCACCAATACTACCAGCGCAATTAAACAGGAAAAAAACAAAATAACAAGAAAACAAACTAGAACAAAATAATAAAAATGCTTAGTCACTTTCGTAAGACAATACTCAAGAGTTAGCAATTTAGTCCTCGGTAATAGTGTCAAAAACTTGACCAACACTACCGCAAGTACACGGGTGTTCGTAGTATAGATAAAAGATATCATTCCTCATGGACTAAAGTAATCTATCAAACCTAGTCTTGTTAGAATATGCCAAGGAAAACTCTATTTCAAATGCATTCGATTAACTAACACAAATAAACTTGTCTAAATCAATAACAGAAAAATGTCTACTGATTTTGACAGCTATGGAAGACAATTAAATCAAAATGAATAAACATGTGCTATTCTCTAATTAGTTATTTCCGAGGAATTGTAATCTTGTCAACAAACTTGATCTATTTTTTCGAAATCAATTAAATTTGCCTAAACTAAGCAAACCTTGTTCTTTCAAACTAATTTGACTTAATCCAAGTTTAATATATTCGATTACTTGCTAGCCCTCCTAACACATGAATCTCTCTTTTAAGATGAAGTTATGCTAAGTCTATTCAAGTAGTCCAACAACCAAATGTTGTCTTTCGAATGGTCGCTCGATTGTTTCAAGCGTGCAAGTAAATTTTGGACAAAAATAAACCCACAACATATCAAACACTTGATAGAACGAAATCAAACCAAACATGAAAATAAGCACGATTCTTAAAATCAAAACATGATCCAATAACAGTTCCACAAACTACTAAATTCCTGGACTAAAAAAACTACTCAGACATGATAAAAGATAAACTAACCAAAAAAAAAGGGCAAAATCTTGAGCGAAAGGGGCTTGACTGAGATGGTCTTCACCAAGGGCTTCAGAACCGCCTCAGGATCAAAACTCGTTCACTCAAAACTCACACAAAACTAAGCGAAGAACAAAATTTGAGAGAAACTAAACTAAGCTAAACTAGGCTAATTCTACTTGCTTGCTTGCTTGGAATGCCTTGGAGTGCTCTTCCTTTGATACTGAATGTCACTATTTATAGAAAATTCCAGTTGATCTCAGCCACACAGCCGAGAAAAAACAAAGAGGCAATAGTTACAGG
>JAKOGI010000893.1:358601-361101 GCA_029747015.1 Carnegiea gigantea | reverse complement strand
TCCCACATCTTATCCGCATCCTCTACTTGCCTCCAGGCTCCTTCTTCCATGATCCTCTATGATATTCTCATAGCGTTCTCCTTTGTGAGATTCCACCACTTAACTCCAGGGTCCCCACCACTTCTTTTCTTCCACTTTGAACATTTGAACTTCACATCCAATACTAGCAACCTATGTTGAGTTCCCAAATACTCACTAGGAATCACGTTACAATCCGTGCAGTACCTCCGACTATCCGCCCTATAAGGAAATAGTCAATTTGGGTCTTTCTGGAACCGCTCTTAAAGGTTACCAAGTGGTCCTCCGTCTTCTTAAAAAGGGAGTTTACCACCCACAAATCATAGGCAACGGCAAATTCCAGGACAGAAACTCCACCATTGTTTCTCTCTCCAAAGCCAAAACCTCCGTGGGCTGTCTCATACCCGTCTGCATCTACACTAATAGGACCATTAAAGTCTCCTCTAATGAAAAGTTTTTCACTTCGGGGTACATCCTGAATGACCATGTCCAGCTCCTCCCAAAATTGCTTCTTGATATCATCCGACAGTCCTAGCTGAGGTGCGTAAACACTAACCACATTTAGGATTTCGGATCCCACCACAACCTTGATGGCCATAATTCGATCACTCTTGCGCTTCACTTCAACAACAGAGTCAATCAATTCCTTACCAACCAGAATGCCAACTCCATTCATCGCCCTGTTTGACCCCGAGTACCACAGTTTGTACCCATCGACTACTCTATCTTTAGACCCTACCCACTTAGTCCCTTGAACACAGGCTATGCTAATCCTACGTCTATACGAGGACTTAAATAATTCTATAGACTTACCAGTAAGTGACTCAATATTCCAACACGCCAAACACACCTTCCGGAAACCTGCCCCCCAACCCCAATACCCCCTGGAGGACTGGCTGGAACTACTACATTGCTCGCCACTCGCTTAAGTTACCCACACCCATTCTCAACAAATAACTAAATATAAATATAAAGAAATAAAAAAATATACTGTAATAATTAAATAAATAAATAAAGTAAATAGATAAATAAATATACGATAGATAACACAACTAAGAATGCAAATAATAACAATATTAACAACAACGACCACAACAACAAATAATAATGCTGAAATAATACTACTAATAACAACATCAGAATTAGTAGAGAAACACTAACAATCTCACTATTAGTAAAAGCTTCAAAAAAAGGTAGATAATAGCTATAGAATAAAAGATATAGAGGCAATAATAAAATGAAGGGTAGTAATAAAGGAAGAAAGTAATAAAATAAGTAAGAGAAAGACTAACCAAATACAAGAAAACGTAAATGACTCCAGAAAGTAAACTTAAAAGCACCAACAGTTAGGGGGACAGCAAGAAAAAGACTAACCAAATACAATCAAGAAGCAGTTAAATAGGACAGCAAGCAATCTCACAAGCACGACAGTAGGCCACTGCACCCAGTTCAATGGCCTTATCTTAACAAAAAATCAATCAATAATTAATTACACCAAAATTCTAGGGCTTCAAATTAGGGGAAAAGGGATCACAGTTAATGAATCAAACTGGAAGGTAACAACCCAAAACATACAATCCAAATTGGCTTGAAATTAGGGCAAATGTAGTGAAATCAGTACCTGCTGCGTGCTCTGAGTGCTGCCTCCTTGTGGACTGCCGACAACCGACTGGTCGTGCTCGATGGGGTGAGCGCTTTCAAAGAGAAGGGAGGCAGCGTTCTCTTACAAGTACTAAAAATCAATTAAAAGAAAGTGGAGAAGGGGTATAGTGTGACTAGGTGGTGCCGACAGCCACTCCGGTCGACGACGATGGCCCGCAACTGGGCTGTGTGGGACTAGCAGAGCGGGGGTAGGGGAGGATCCTTTATCCAATAGTTGATCAAAAATAGCCAACAAATCTAATCACAATGGAAGTATGAAATCCCAAGTAGAATTTTCGACCAATAAAGGCCATTAACAGCTTAGTAGCTAAAGAAAGGGAGAAAGAATAGCAATTCAGAGAAGTTAGTAGCACTCACAGGATGACAAACACAGAGCCCTCGAACTCCTTTGCCGTTCAAATGACTCCTCCACCCAAGACAACCCCAACAAACCTGAGAAGATGGGTTGGGTCACTGCCAATGACTCCTTCGGCCAGACTGGGCACGGCTCGCCGCCGTCGGTGATGGCAATGACACTGAAACCGTCACCGAGGCACCAACGAGCTCACCTCTCCCAAGAGCTTTCTTCGGTGGGGACGGCAAGACGCTTGAAAATTCAGACTGCCGGTGGTGAGTGCTGTGATGACGGTGTCGGTAGCGGCGGGCACGATGACGTCGACGGGCAGTCGACTGCGTCAGTGACCGTTCTGACCTTATCTGAAGCCCACAGTCAGGAGAGAGAGAAGAGAGAGAAGAGCGCCAAACAAAGTCATACGTATATCTATGTGTGTGTGTGTGTGTGAGCGTGCGTGTGTGTGTGTTTGTGTGTGCGTGCGTCTAT
>JAKOGI010000893.1:182500-358501 GCA_029747015.1 Carnegiea gigantea | reverse complement strand
ATATATATATATATATATATATATATATGTATATATATATATATATGTATATATATATATATATATATATATATATATATATATATATATATATATATATATATATATATATATATATATGTATGTATATAGATGTGTGTGTGTGAGTGGATATGCATGTATGTGTGTGTGTGGTGATTTCGGTGATATTTTCATAGAATTGACCTTTTTGGTTGGTTCTTTCTTGAGAGTGTTTTAAGCTAGCCATTGAGAGTGTTTTAAGCTAGGCAAATCAAACGGATGGTTGATAACAAAACTAGGCTAAAGAAACATAAAAAAGGATTGTAGTTATGATTTGAGCACTTGATGGACATGTGCACCGAGTGTGGGCACGGCCTTCCTTAGTCGAAAGTAATAGGATGCTTGTTTGCCAAAGATAAGTTTGCAGATGCCCTTTCACAAGTCAAGTGCTAATGTAAGCATCTAACCACCTATTTTTCTGGGTTAAACATGTAGATTACAAGAATTATAACAACTTGAATACTAGTGAACAACCTCACATTACAGTACAAGCCAAATGCCTCAAAAGACAGATGAAAGCCATCTTAGGCATTCATCGAGCAACTGGTGAGCAAGGGAGAAAACCCTAATTTCGTGCATAGACCATGTAGTCCAGATCATTAACGATTAAAGGGGGCTATCAGAACCAACGCAGGTAATTAAACTACAACTAAACATGAGAATGCAATTAGGCAAACCATAAACTAATCTAATAAGCAAACAAATTAAATGAACATGCAGTGAACAGAGAAAGGAGAGAGAAAACTGAAAATTCAAAGCAACCATCTTATACATCAATACAGATACTAATTTAACCTAATTATCCTAATTTATCCTCCCTATAAGAGGGTTTTGAGAGGCTACTCTAACCCTAAGATGAACCCTAAAAGAACCACAAAGGCGGACTCCCCAAAATTCGAGCAAATGCATTTTAAATAGGCCTATCGAACTAAGTGGGTGTTAAATAACATAGGTAACCATGTCAAGGTTCAGCCCCAAAACTACAGGATAAGAGTTGGCATTAGTGAAACGCGTATGGCGCGATTATGACAGATGATACGCCTACCTATGTCATTTACCATGGTTACCCGTATAACTGGTGGCTGGTAAAATCCCGAGGAATAACCGGCTTGACCATGAACAGGGTGGACATGAGTTTACCAGGGTTCTAGCTAGTTAGGGCTCCTCTACATGCTTTTTGGATCTTTCATGTGTGTTTGCCATCACTTATTCACTTCATCACTATCCTCTCAACTTTGGTTGGCTTTCAAGCCCGATTTCTCACTTCTTATGCAATTCAATTTATTACCTATAAAAGTTAATAAAATAAGTAGAAATGCTAGGGATATATCCTGCAAGCCCCATTTATATCAAGATTAAATGTTCAATACATTTAGTTACCATCAATTTAGATTTTAAGATGACTCTTATATTATAAACAATGGAGCTAGTTAACACGCCCACTTTTATTGTTTGATATCTGAATGTAAGTTGAATAATTAGAAGATTGAGAGGATGAATTTCCAATTATGTGCTGCTAGGTGGAGGATAATCAGCAGCAGACCTAATAGCCAAAGGAAGTCTCCAAAAGGTGCACAATTTTACCTATATAGATAACCCAAATATGAATGTAGTAGGAAGTCAAGAGGTCCAGCGTTGTATTGATCTAAGTTCGTTCTTTTTGAGCCTTTGAGTACCTCTAGTACACGAAAAAAAGGGGACCTTTCACATCCATCCACTATTATTGTAGGTGAAAAGAATAAAGAAAGCAAGTAGGAAAGTTCTCCTAAGGCATAGGATAAGTGTAGAATGCTAAACTACGCTAAAGCTACTATGATAAAAAAATAGCGGAGCCCTACTAAACAAAAAGTGGCGTAGAGTTTATCAACGGCCATAGAGAAGCAAGCTGCTACTGGGTTAACGGTGGTATTACTTGGTGGGAAGCTAGGGAGTGTTCAACAAGCTTTGTCGAGGATGCTAGGTTTCGTGCGCTTAGTTAATATTTTAAGATTCAGTTTGGTAGATGACATCTTTTATGTTGTTGCTCATTTCAGTTATAAGTGAGAGTCTGTCGAGATGATGTTGCTAGGATTGACAGAAATGGCATTGTTCCACTAAATTGAACCTTTAGCATTTGGGCCGATGAAATGCTGCAGGAAGAAGTAGGTGACTTTGTGACGGCTAAGTAGAATCTTTATCTAAAACCTATAAGGAACCAGTAAAGATTTTTGAGTTTGAATAAAACTAAGAAATAATATATATCCAAAAAGATGTAGAATCCTAGTAACATTCATCTTATATAAACAAGCCATCATCAACATCAAAGGCAAGTCAATAAGACTTTATAAGCAACATTGTAGTTACTACCCTCTCGAAAATTCTCCTTAAATTGAGTGTCGGAGGCTCTTAAAGGGGAGTGATATACATCTTTGAGAATTGTGTTATGGGTAACCTCGGAATGTGCACAAGTTTCTTGTTGCCAAATAATCACAAAAAGTTTTATACTGTACTAAAACATTTGGCACTATTTATGGGGACCTAGAATTATGTAAGATGCAACCTAAGGAATGTAATAAGGGAAAAGACATTATGGTCCCCAAGAACCAAGATCCCAAGACTCATGATCCTTATGCCTAGATCTCTGAAAGGAAGATTTCGTGATGAAAGATGCCTCAAACTAGGAAGACGCGACTACCCCTGGAGAACGCTTGTCACCAAAGTGGACACATGCCCTAAAACAAATTGGCAAAACTTCTAAAACCGTAAAGGAGTTGATCGAGTTATGGGTGAAACCATATTCCCCATCATGAAGATATTAGATGTGTTCCTAGCTTCCTAAAAGAAAATAAGCAAAGTTCCCCCTTGGAGATTGTTTGTAAAAGACAAGATAGGGGCAACCAAAACTAAGAAAGAACGTTTCCCAATCATAGGAAAGAGATTCTAAGGTCAGACCTACAAGGTATTGAAGGAACAAAGACGAAGACTTGAAAGAGACCTTGAACTAGAAAAGGCTCAGCAGGAGAAATCCTTGCAAAAGAAACCTGGTCGAGATAGGTCCCATCAAGAAAAAGGATTTTGAAGCCGACCCACCTCAACAAAGCTTAAGCTCTATAAATGTCACTTTAATATAGTAGTGTTCAAGGTAAACCGTTAGGAGAACCCTTGATCAGGGTGCTCTACAAAGAGGTCGCCCACAATAAAAACACTCTTTGATACAAAGCTTTGGGAGGCTAAACTCCCATAGAAGATTAAGGTACCAAAAATAGGATAGTTTGATCGGACCAGTGAGCCTTAAGAGCATTTTCTTGCATATCGATCAGCAAACATTCCCCTCTAAAAGCAATTATATGCAAATGCTTCTTTGCTAACTTGATAGGAATAGCCTAGGCCTGATTTAATAAGTTACCCCTAAAGCCTATTAAGCGTTGGGATGGTCTTTACACCAGCCTCAAAAGCCACTTCTTAGAAGTACAAAAACTCCAACATTAGCTGCAGAACTGATAAGGTTGGACCAGTGAGACCAAGAATCCTTAGCTGAGCATGTGAAAAGACTCAACCATGAAAAACTCTTTATAGAAGACATTATGCCAGACGTGGGCTTAGTCTCCTTCACTAATAGGGTTAAGCAGAAAGGCCATAGATAAAAGTTTATCAAAGAGCGGCCAACCACATTGGAGGAGGCCTTGAAGAAGGCAAAAGGATATATAATTCAGAGTTCATCATGAGAAGGCATAGAACTCCTAGGAAGGTGTATAAGAGAAAGGAAAAAAGGCCTGTCAAAAATCAAAAAGAAATGAAAGAAAAGACCTTTAAGACCTTCAACACCTTAAGGAGTGCAAATTCGATGAAAATTAAGGAGCGTATGCACATGCATTACCCTAAGCAACTTAAGCAAATGATCAAGAACAAGAACAAAGGCAGGTGATATGCCTTTCAAAAAGATTATGGGCATGATATTGAGTACTAGTGGAACCTAGATATGATGTTTCAAGATCTGGCCATATGGGAAAAGTTGGAAAAATATCTCAAGGCTAGGCCTCAGAGGAGAAGGGAGCACCCAAATAAAAAAAGTGTAGAAGAAGGTAGCTCTCAGGGCGCACATTCAAGGGCACTATATAATTGATTTCGGTTAGCGTAACTATGATAAAGTTACCTGAAGAGGCTCTAAAGGGTAACATGAGAATTCTTAATTGGATGGATCTATGGTTAAGGAAGACAAGTGTGGACATTCCATCCAAGGCATCCTCTAAAAATTCTAGACCTATGCCACATTCATGCATTCATCCTATGTTAATTAAGTGGATAGTGGTCAGCGAAAGAATTAGCAGGACATTGGCAGACACTAAAGGTTCTATAGATGTCATGATCTATAAGTTCTTTCTCATGCTTGGTCTAAAGAGTAAGGACATGATCCTACTACTACACCCAATTGTGGTTCTTGCAAAATACACCATACATTCTAAAGTGATGATAAAGTTACCGATTAAGGTGGGGACCTAGAAGGAAAGGATACACCAGATATTGGTAGACTACATGGTAATTGATGTGACTATTGACAATAGTATAGTCATGAGAAGACCACTTCTAAACTCTTTCAAGGCAATACATTTACCTATAATCAGAGATGCGGTACATCTAACCATGATTGATCAAGGCGAAAGGTAGTGGGATGTCAAAAGAGTGTAAAGAAGTGCCAAAAATCCACCATGAAAATTACACCTTTAACCTCGTAGAGAACAGTAAAAGAAGCAACCAGATGATAATGCCCTCCAGAAAAGCCATAGATTTAGGCCCAGCCTAACCAGGTAAATAATAAAAAGCCTAACACCTGCAGAGATTGGTATCACTAGTTTGGGGATATATGGTAATAAGATTGGGGGGGCCCTTCCTATATTTCAACAAATTTCTCATCTAAGCGGCATGAGAGAAGCATCTAGAAAACCTCAAAGGCCATTATTCACTACGCGATGTTACAATTTCCTAACTAGGCTGAGAGTTTTGTTTCTCTCTAGGATTTACACTTTAGGTAATAGTAGAATTAATAAAACAATGTTTATGATATCTAATGTTGTATCATGTAAAGTTTGAATAAGTTAAATGCATGAAATGCAGAAGACACTCCTAAATATGCCACAAATCAAGGGTATAAGCTTGAATTACAAAAGGCTGATTAATCAGTTCTTTTCCTATTGAATTTTTTAGCCTCAGCTTTTTCCTGTTTCAAAAAAGTAGGGAACTCATTGGCCAAAATTTTAATCACATCCTCTATGTAGAAGCAATTATCTCTTTCTCCTTCTCAATCTTTTCCCTCAAATCCTCATTTTTAGACTGTGCCTTTTTTAAAGCCCCCTAAGGTTCCTAAAGTTGGGCTAGTAGAACGGCATTTTCAACCTTAAGGGACTCGAACTCAGAAAGAGGAGCTAGAGGCTTGGCCTTTAGCTTCCTAACAATGAATTGCAATTTAGAGGCATGAAGGGGAAGAGATTATTCAATAAGCTCCTTAGAAGTAGCTTTCTTTAGCCTTTCTTCTGAAAGCAACGAAAGATCATCTCCCACACCTTTTGCAGATGTCTCCTCCTTAACAGCCTTAAAAGCCTCATGCCTAGAGGAATCCCTTAGGGCATTCCTGGAGGGAGAAAGTTGCTATGTAGCATATGGACCACCTATCTTTTTTCTTAGAATAGAATCGTTTAGAGGGGAAATATCATTCAACCTTTTTCTTCTCCACTCTTTGGCGATGAGCCACTCGAAGGCACTGGGAAAATTATAAGAGGATAAGATGTCCTTAGTACAAGTATAGATGAACAAACCCCTCGGAGAACCTTTAGCGACATATAGAAGGGCATTACAAGTAATTATGCCTGCATCATCACTAACCCCAGAAGAAACTACCTCAGCACCCTTGTCTTCAGGAGAACCTACAGGAGGGGTTTAGGTGTTAATGGGATTGACAGACAAGGGGGTTAACACCTCCACTTTTGGATGAAAGGAACTTTAACAGTGGGCGATTTTTCAGCGACTGTCATCTTTCTTTGATAAGAGAAGCCTTTTTTCTACATCTAGGAGGATGACTCTTACCAGTATTAGTCTCTTTAACGTTAAGAAGGCATTCTATAACTAGCTTACCCTCACTAAGTTAGGTGTGACTAGTGTTGAGTTCTTTTCCCTCATTGACAATATAGAAGTACTCTTATTTTTTTTCCTGATTTGATAATGCGTGCCCTTCATCAGCACCTCAAGGTGATCCCATAGCTTTTGAGGGGCCTTAGCTGTAAGGGGATCAACCTTCTTTTTTCCCTAGAACTCTTACCCTCAGCGTTCTTCTCTTAAAGGAGATCTAGGCAGTCAGAGTAAGCTTGCACTGAGAAGGAAGTCAGGGGATCTGTAAAAATTAAAAATCTAAAGGCCTAAATAGCCGTAAAACACGAATAAGTTACTAAGATTTGTACGTGGCTTCGAAGGTTAACAACCCTCTTTGAACATGTGGCCTCTAGACGACCATATTCTTTTGAATTTCCTTTAGGTTAAAAGGAATCTTCTCCTTTGCATTCCCTAGATGAGTGGGATAATCAAGCCTCAATGCGCCAGTGACTAGAAACAACCATTCTTTAGAAAGATCCTTGACATACACCCATCACCTAGTTTGGTACTTGGCACTGTTCAGCTTATCGGTAAGTGTATTCCTATAGCTCAGAGCCTGGAAGTTATAGTCACTGAGAGATTTTTGAAGTTGATGAAGTTGAATAAATTCAGCTTCACTGGATTTCTTGCTGTGAATAAGGTAGAAAAATTCATATGCAATAATGTTGGCAATCGACAAAGCCTAACTTATAGAGGCCTAACGACCTCTTGAGCAAAGAAAAGGCAAGAAGCCTCCAGATGATCTTGAAGTGTGCCCTAAAAATCGCATGAATCCTTTAGGGGCTCAAGTATAGAACTCTTGTGGCACATGAGGAAAATGCTAAAATGTTAGGCATCTAGATTTAAGTTTTGAAAGCATCCACCTTGTCATGGAAGCTTCTAGCCTAATGCCATTGGTTGACATCAACACACACATAACATAGCCCCTTAAATTCACTCACAAAGACCAAAAGGTCCTTCGTCACTAAGAGATGCCTTAAAAGCACCGTCATATGTTTCAACACATTCTTGGATTTGTTTTCTAAAGAATTCAGTGGCCATATTCAAAAGAAAATGTAGTAGTAACAGAAAATGATCGCAAGGTGTGATAGAATGTATGAGATAGGAATGAATTTGAAGGTTAGGCTTGATGCTAAAGAGTTCGGTGACTGAGAAGCTCCTTTTAAAGGGAGGAAGAAAAGTAAAAAATACACAAATAGTTAAAAATCCTAATTGTCCTCTAAAGTAACTTTATGATCCCTACCCGTTGTTAAGTGGACCATGGAAATAAAATTAGAGGGCGTTAAAGGGACAAAGGCCAACTTTTGTGAAAGAAAATCCATAGAGCATTAAATGTGAAAATTTCACTCAAGATAAATATATAAATGCCAGATGTTCAATTCAAATACCAACAAGCAAAGAGGTACAAAATACAAGCTAATCCATAATTGCAAAAAGCCAAAAGTGGAACCATACAATGATTACTTAGAATTTATAGTGTCAAAGTATCTTGGATTTTTCATAGTTTTTTTCCTCAAATGAAAGAGCAGTGTTATACTCCTCACCATCCTTGGCATTACTAATATCTTCATGAAGCATATCAAGCACAATTCCAGCAGCATCTTCGGATGGATGAGGCATTAATGTCTGTCACCTCAATAGACATTCAGTGCCAAAGCCTAACTTTCTCTTGTTCCCTTTTGAAGATTCTATGCCCTTGCTTAAAGAACTTGGAAGACAAATAGGGAGCAAAGTTGGAGAAGTGCTGGGAATGAAGCTAGACCCCTGAAATGCCTAAATCTGCTCTAAAGAAAGACACACAGGTCCTACCATAATGATTCTCCTTTGAGAAAACCGAGGGGTGGGACAAGTTAGAGGGCAACAACCACCTAGATGAAATAAGAAGAAGCATAACTTTTTTGTGACTTCTAAAGATAGGGGAATAGGGACAGTGTCCCCCAGAATGAGTGTGGAAAATCTTTGCCCCATAACCAGTTTCTGAATGCCTAAGGACAAGAGCATTAAGGGTCCATACATGAGGGATTGCACTCCTAATATCCCCTTCACACCAACGAACTCCATGAAAGATACAAAGGAAATAGCATATCCTCGGCACATAACCTAGAAATCGTGTTCTTCTTAGAAAGGATAAAGGATGTAAGGAGGAAGGTTTCTTGAGGAAAACCTCTACCACCAACCCTTAAAGGAATCATAGTGGCTGGATTTAATTCCTAAAGGAAAGTTGTTCCCCACTTCCTGCTCCAATATACCAAATTTGAAGATTATACTTAATTCCTGAAGGAAATTGGTCCCTTACTTCCTGATCAACTATACTAAATTTAAAGAGGTTCTCAATGAACAAGATCTAGAAGCAAGCATTCATGGTCGAAATCTCAAAAGCACCTTTCTGAATGGAACATTCCAACCCAAGCATAATTGGAAAGGAACATGAATAGCATTCCCATCGGAGGAAGGGTTGGAGGCCTAGTTAGACTCCTAAAGTGTATGGATTAGGGTGAGACCATTTTTTAATCTATTAGTAAGAATAAGAAACCTTAGAAACCACCTTGCATAAATTCTTAGATACATTGGTTCTTAAAATGACAAGCTACCTTTATTCCTTATTTGTGAGGAAAAAATGCTAAGAAATTATGGTTAGCTACAGATGAGGGGAGTAGAAAAAAGAAGCCAAAGGCAATAAGAGACCAATACAAAACACTCACATAGAAACAGATAAGTTGGTTCTTCATTTATTACTGAAAATCATATTCCAAACATGAAGATTTATGTTACATAGATAACATATATCTATAAAAAAAATAAAAATAAAAACTCTGACTAAGAGTTGCACTCATCTTCCATAATCCTTCCCTCTAGAAAGGGAAGCAAACATTAAGCATCTTGAAGTTATCTCTCCAAGATCTAGTTCTCCTCGTGGCTCTTTCTTCTTTTCTTCCCTGTCCTTGTAGCAAGGCACTTATATGGCCAAACTTATGTTCCAAACCCCTGGTAACTCCCTATTGATGTTCCCATTCCTCCCGAGTATGAACTCACCTTCTAAAACTCTCCGCCCTCTCTTGTCCCCAACTTGTCCCTTCCATGGAAGGAATAGCGACCTTAAATAACATTCTAGGGGGCTAGACCATGGGATCATCTATCTTGAACAGTGAGATAGAAAGAAGGGGGCAAAAATGTGAAACCTAAGTTAAGTTTAGGGAGTAGGATCAAGCAAATGGTTGCTAGCAAAACCCTTGGGAATAACTGAGGGAAAGCAGATGCAAGAGATTCCTTGGCACTAATTAGGATCTTAGGCAGCAATCACGGGTAACCAAGCATGGTGGTTATGCAGCCTTTCAAAGAGTTCCTCCAAATAGAGAAAGAATATGCACAAATAGGCTACAAAGATGAGATACAAGTTAGGTCTTGAAAAAGACTATTCACCCTTAGTAATGCTTTGTTAAAGATACTTATATACGGCTTCAGAGTCAATCAGCCTATGAAGTTCAGCACTGATCAATACTTGGAATTGAAATCTAGGATGAGCCTCTTTCTTCATCTCTTCATATATTTGCTGAGGGACTAAATCCTATAAAGCAGTCCTTGATAACCATCTCGTTAAATGGTATGAGGAAAAGGAAGAGGACCAGGGAACATCCATGTAGGTACGTGCAGGTAGCTTGTTAATCAAAAAGGTTTGGCATCTTTGAGGAGAAAGTTCTGTTCGAAAAGAGAAGAAAAAGGTAGAAAAAGACTTCAAGTAAAATCTAAAAAACTGAAAAAAAAATAGACACTTTATCGAAAACCTTATGGAAGGCTGAGAGATTTCTTAAAGAAATTGAGCCCCTAGAAAAGCTGTATTTATAGCCAAGATTAGGGCAAAGGAAGATCATAAGGTTGGAGGGAAAGGACTCAAGAGATGCAAAATCCAATGAAGAACACTCAAAAAACTGAACCAGCTATCATTTTTGGCAAGAAATATCAAAGAGAAGAGGAAAGATAATAAATTAAGGCAAGCTTAAGTCGTTACTGTGCAGCTACTGAATTAGTTTCTTAGGGAATGGAAAACTGAGTTTTGGTAAAGAGTTAAAATTTCAAAGTAAGATATTGAAATCTAGTCAGAGAAAACTTTTCCCCAAAAATGGACAAAAATCCTTTAGAAAAACCCTAACTAAGTCTTTTTCGAAGAAAAGGCCATATCAAAATAGGGTACACAAAATGAACCTCGGGGAAGCCCTCAAGGTCTGGATAATTCATAGTTCAAGGGAAAGAATTTCTAAAGAGATAAAAAGGCAGAGGCTTGATTTATGCATTAAGGACTGACCAGACCAAAATCCAAAATCCCTCAAGGGGAAAATGACTTGAATAAAAATTAAACTCTAAAGAGGCCTTAGGTCGTAACCAGTAAAAGTACAAAAAATGGAATTAACCACATTTCTAATAAGATTGAGCAGTCTATGGCCAGATACAAACTCTCTAAAACCTAAGTCCATCAAAGCCTTGAAAATGATCCCATGCACATGGCATTGTAAGAAAGGAAAGATCTAGTAAGATCTTCCAAAATATACAAGGAACTAGTAAAGAGATTAAGTCTGAATAAAACTAGAAAATAATTTGCATCTAAAAAGATGTTGAATCCTCGAAAAGTTCCTCTAAGAGAACCATCCTAAAACCCTATATAAATAAGCCATGGCCAACAACAAAGGTGTTGAATTAGTATATTCAGTTTTGATGACAACAAACCCAAGTGTAAAATGCTCTTAAGTAATGTTGCTCCAAACAAAGTTCTCCAAACAGGCATACACTGTTATTTTCAATATGCGTCTTAACTTGTTTGCTGAATGTTGAGAACAAGTCTTAAGAACAGGTCTCATACCTTGATGACTCACGCTCAAGTCAAGAACACCACCTCAATGAGTTGATTGTGTGTTAAAATCAGTTCCTGAACTCAAGCAATACAAGAACAACCTGGCAAACAGGCTAGGTGTTTCAAGGACAATCCACCAAACGGGACTTTCTGAACTCAAGCGATACAAGAACAACCTGGCAAACAGGTTGGTGTAGGTGGTTGGGGCAGCGTATTCGTCTTGAACAAGATGACTGGATCTACAACAAGATGTCTTGGGTAATTTAGGTTTTATTTTTTAGACTCTTGTTAATATGCCAATCTTGAAAAGTCTCTAACTAACCACTCTTGAATTGGTTGTGCTATTTGCTTCAGAACACCAAGTTTGAACAACCCTGTAAACAGGGTACCCAGGGTGTTTCTGAACTGCAACGGCCAAACCCGGTCACTTTGGAAAATTTATTTTGGTTGGCCAAAAGCTCTAATATATTTTGATAAAATTCCAAGACAGCAATTTAAGCTGTAGGAAATCTTTTGATATGAAAATCACTTGGGAGATTTGCAAAACTGATTTTGGAAAATATTTACCAAAACCGAAAATATTTCTCTCTTATCCTTTGGAAAGTGATTAATTCAAAATTCAAGCTGAGATTCTTTTCCAGGTATTTCACGGCTATTTTTAAGGGAAAAAGATAGTCTTTTATCCTCCAAAATCAAATCCCTACAATATTGGGAAACTCTATACTCATTGGATCTTTTAGCCATTGGAATTCTCTGTGCTAAGCAAAAATCTCTCTTTGCTAAACATAGCTGATTTTATCACTTCTCCTTGTTCTTGACCGTTGGATTTTTTGTTTAAAAACTCAACATTTCACTCCCATTCAGAAGAGAAGAAAAAACGAGAAACATACACAACATACGCAAAAAGGGAGAAGTGCAAAAGTGGTTTTTCTAGTGAGAAGAATTTTTCGAGCTACTCTTGAGAAAAGAAAAACCGAGACAAGTTGTGTTTAAGTTGAGCTTTCAAGATATTGACATACTAGGACCTCATTGTACCTTACATCTGCTTAAATCAGAAGCACCCCCGTAAGGTATTTTGTAACCCTGATCTTGGATCAGAAAAAGTAAGTGAGTGGTCCTCAGTCGTGTGGACTTTGGACGTATCCAATCTGGTGAGATTTGGACGTGGTGTAACCTTTCTTAGAAAAGAAGGTTACGTGGTTGCAAGTTGTAACAAGGTGTGTTACATTTGTAACGTGTGAAGCCCGTTAGTGAAAGTGGTTAAATCCTACACGAGGTAGGTCGTGGTTTTTCACATCTCAGTTGGGCTAGAGGAGTTTTCCACGGAAAAATTGTGTGCGCTTTATTTCCGCATTTATCTTGTTGATTTTCGCCTTTGAGCAAATTGAAAACATCTGGTTCAAACAAGTCAGAAGGTTGTTTGTAATTCAAGAACAACCTCTGAAATCAGGAGGGTGTTTGTCAATAAGTACGCGAAAATCGAACACCACAATTCACCCCCCTCTTGTGGGAAAGTACGTCTAAAGTCAACAAAAGGTAGATTAACAAGATCTCATAAGCAACCCCCCCTCATTGAGATTTGTTTTGTAAATAACCTTTGGAAGGTGGCATGAGTTCCTCAAGGCTCCGTTAAGAATCACAGAAGCTCTATACTGTGTTAAAATAAAGTTCCTATTGTTGTGATTAATAATTAACATGTGTAAATAGAGCTGGAAATTTAGTCTAATGTGCTGGTTGGATATGTGGTGAGATTTAATGCTACGTTGTTTAATGCTCAACCATTTGTAATCAATTTTGGAAGCATGTTTCTAAAGATATGATTGTGATGAATGTCATATTTTCATGGAATATTTACATGTTTAGGAGTCATTTTAGGGGATTAGTATGCTTAATGGTATCATTACACCCCTATTTCTACCATTATGCATGGTTTTGCTTGTTTGAATAGTGTCTGCAGATTTTGGCCTTGCAAGCCTAAACCATGTGAGTAGAATGCTTATTTTGAGGCCGTGTAGATTAAAGAAGATAGCAAGAGAGGCCTGAAGACACCTAAGACGAACACACCATGTTTAGTACCATGGTCTAGAAGGTTCTAGGAACAAGCAGCAGGTGAATCAAGCAAGAAAAATGCTAATAGTGAGCACCAAGGTCTGGCCATCATGCAAACCATGGTGTGTAGGGGCCCCCACGATCAGTCCATGTGGCCACTGGTTACCCGAATCTACTAGTTTTCTTTGCAGCTTTTCGGGTTCCAAGCATTTTGGATGTTAGCAGCTTTAATTTTTATAATAAATATTCAGTTTTACTGCCTTCCTTAATCATCTATCCATCATCTTATCATGACTGCATCATTGTCTAATAGCCAAATTCATCCATTGAGAGGGTTGAAGCAAGTAAATAAACAAGATCAAGCAAGGTGTAGAAGCTTGTGGTAGAAGTATTGAAAGTTCATCATCCCGGCGAATAGACTAAGCTTTTCTCTTCTCTCTTTACTTTAGTTTTTGTATTTAGTTTTGATTAAGATTTTAGAGATGTTTGCTTTCTTGATTTCAATAATGTTTGAGTAGTTTTCTTTTTCTATGGGTTGTTAAACTAAAATGAGGTTCTTAATTTTGCTAGTTTAAACTATTTACACTTGAAATCATGCTTGGTTGTTCCAATGTAATCATTGGATTTTGAATGTTATTATAGGATTTTTGACTAACTTGTTACATATATGTTCGATCCTAGATTGAAGTACTGAAAGGTGAAGATTTATGTTGGAAAAACTAGGTTTAGACTTGGTTTAATAATCACTTGAGAAAGGATTATGAATTGAGTAGTCTTGTGAGAATCATATTCCTAACCTTGATTCAGTTAAGGTCTAATGAGAATTAGTAGTTAGTTTAATCAAGTTAATTCACTCCACTTGGAAAGAAAGTTGTGAATTTTCTAACTTTATTAGCACCTAAATCAATCAACAAGGTGAGAAGTGCTTGTTTTAATCATTAGATCGACACATCGCTAGGTTATGCTACCCTTAGACGTTTTTAGCCATTGAAGTTAGACTTTGTTGTTTAGCACTTATTAGATAAAATCCAAATAAAATCTTGATTTTGCTTAGCAAATCTTTTAAATGAATACTTAGTAATTCGATCTGGTCTCTATGGGATGGCTTTGATCTTTACCACAATACCCGTTCACTTGTGGTGGTGATTAAGTTTTTGATGCCGTTGCCGGGCAGTGGATTTGGAAATTGAGTTACTCCTCTAAAGTTTGACTAAGCTTTTTTCTATTCTTTTTGTTTCTCAATTTTACTTCTTTTGGTGTGCTTTGCTAGGTGTAGATTACTTTCCATTTTATGCATAAGTCCCTTGGTTTTGGAGCACTCTTTAAGTTTGATCCCGAGATCGAGTGAACTTTTCATACATTAAAGAGGTAGCGAAAGCTTGAAGAAGGGCAAGAAGCATCCAAATCCACACATAAGATGGTAGGTGAAGATGAGCAAAAGAGGATGCTTCGGGACTATGTCACTCTAGGAATCCACGACCTCACTCCATGCATTACTAAGCCGCCTGTGGCCACTAACAATTTCGAGCTCAAGCCCACGCGTATATTATTGGTAGAACAATCACAATTTGATGGAACTCCTATGGAGGATCCAGACTTGCACATCTCAATTTTTCTAGGGGTTTGCGATACATTAAAGATTAATGATGCCTCCAATGATGTAATCCACCTTAGCTTGTTTCCCTTCTCTCTTAGGGATGAAGCGAGAGCATGGCTTCACTTGTTGCTATTGGAATACATCACCACATGAGATGAGCTAACTGAGGCCTTTTTTCCCAAGGTGTTCCCTTCTAACAAGACAACGAGTCATGAAATCAGGCTAATTTATTTGCTCAATGGGAGGATGAGTCATTATACAAAGAATGGGAGTGCTTCAAGGACCTTTTAAAGTTATGCCCCCATCATGGTATTAAAAAAGGATAATAGTGCAAGCATTCTATAATGAAGTCACACATGCCATGAGGTCCATGATTGATGCGGCAACAGGAGGAACAATTACCAATGATCCAATGAGAGGGCTGCTTCCAAGAAGGCTAAAAGTAAATTTGATGCTGATGCTTTAATTTTGCTTACTGAAATAAAATGGATGCCATGACTTAAAGGCTAGATCATTTTAATGTTAATATGGTGAATGCATGTGCCTCCTCCCCTCCTTGTGATAGTTGTAGATCAATTGACCATTTCATTTTGAATTATCAAGTTCAGAGTCCTTTTGCCTAATTCTCTGCTGACCAAATTACATAGGTTAATAACTTCCAACCTAGGCCAACCCATGACCCATATTCTAATCCCTACACTCCTGTTGAAATAACCATCCCAACTTGACTTACAGGGGTGATCCTCTTCCCTTTTGTCAAGCTTATGCTTCACCTTCCTTCCCTCCCCCTCCCCCCGCTTTCAAAGACCTAACTTTCCTCTATGAGCTTCACAAAAGTCCAATCTAGAGGCTATGTTAGGGAGTGTACTAACAAAAACAAGATAAGTATATTAAGCAATTAGCCTATAAGGCTGATTTACTTACTGCTCATAACAAGATGTTGGAATCAAAAATTACCCAACAAGCTAGCTTTTCTTCCATACCTCTGGTAGATTACCTAGAAAGCTAGAGCCTAACTCTAAAGAGCATTGCAATTGTATTATCTTGAGAAATAAGAATGTCTTAATTATGCTAGAATTGGGGTAAATGGTGAGAAAAATCATGATGTACATGTTGATGCTTTACCTAATGATGATGAGCCCCAAAAGAAGAGTGAAAGTGAGAAGCCTAAGGAATCCAGATCCCCTTCCCCAAAACCTCACATGTCACCCTTAATTTTCCTATAAAGATTTGCTAAGGCCAAACTTGATGCTCAATTTGGGAAGTTTGTTAATGTTCCTAAAAAGTTACATGTGAGCATTCCTTTTATTGATGTTTTGTCTCAAATGCCATGTATACCAGGTTTTTGGAAGAAATCGTCTCCAAAGAAAGGAAGTTTAATGATTATGAGATTATACCTTTAGGTGAGGAGTGTAGTATTATGGTCCTAAACAAGCTTTCGGCAAAGCTTAAGGACCCGGGTAGCTTTTCTATCCTTTGCCTGATTGGATATGTGAGCACTGATAGGACTTTGTGTGATCTTAGTTCAAGTATGAGTTTGATACCGTATCTTATTTTCAAATTATTTGACCTAGGAGAGTTAAGACCCACTACTATTTGTCTTTAATTAGCGGACCGTTCTATAAAGTACCTTTTGGGTATTTTAGAGGATGTTCCAATCAAGGTTGGTGACTTTTATGTGCCTATGGACTTTATGAATCTTAATACAGCTGAAGATACTTACACCCAAATCATTCTTGGGAGGCTTTCTTGGCTACTGTAGGTTGCAAAATTGATAAGGGAAAGTTGTTTTTATGCAAGAGAGTACAATGCTGAATTTGGTTTGTTTAAAGACATGAGCATTCTCCTTTTTCTCTTACTTGTAGTGAATGTGATCCGGCTATCTTTGATAAGTTCGTGGAATTAGTTGGTGTGTGTTCAGATGATCCTCATGAGTTTGATCATATGTCTACTGAAGGCCATGGACTTGATTTTGCAAATGTGGATTAATTAAAAATTTCCTACCTAGCATAGTTAAAGACGAGCCCTATCCTATTGCTTAGAAGTGATTATCGTAAGGTTTCAGGATTGTCGCTTACATTGCCCCGTTTGTGTGATGTTGAAATTAGCCCCAATTTGGAGGTCAAAATTTATTGTTGCGATGGTGGCCTATTTGATGGTGTTCACCACAAGATAATAGTGTAAATGGATCGTACCACTTGGTGTTATTTGATGGTTAAGAAAGACCTTCATCACATCTACTTGAAGTGGTTCCTTCTTTTGCAAGAGTTTGAATTGAAGGTCCACGAGAAGGGTGAGACAAGAGTTGTGAAGTTCTCATTTTCACACATTTTTCCTTTTCTGATGGATAATTATTGTATGGTCTAGCTAGCGACCCAAAAGAAGTGTTGCTTGGGAGGCAACCCAATGTTCTTTTCTGTTCTCTTTGTGCCTTTTTACCTAGTTTTTAGTCTTTTTGGCATGTGCTTTTCCATGATCCTGTTCCCCTTAGTTGTTTTATGCCTTTATATGTTTACATGGAGGTCAATGTATTGTCTAAGCATGGGAGAGATATATTTTGCATTTAGAAATATTTTGCATGTGTGTCATCTTAGTTTAGGCATGTTTTGTTTGAATTGCATTAGCATTGCATGTAGAGCAATTAGGTGCATGTTTAGGTTTGTATTTAGGATTTAGGTTGCAATTGAAAAAAAAATTTGAAAAGAAGATGAAATAAATTCCCCAAAAAATAAACAAAATTAAAAAAAAACCCTCCAATGATGATTCTTCAGGCAAGACAGCAAAATACCTATCATGAGCTTGAGTGATTTTGATGAGTTGCTCTTTTAGGGTGAAAATTTTTGAAAGTTTTTTTGAATGTATCCTATTTGTGCCCTTGTCTTGATTGGAAACTTTATTACCCCTTGGAGTTCTTGACACTAATGTCGGTACATGAGAGTCATTATATGAGCTCATTGAGACACTGGTTGATATCTTGTAAGACTTTGGGCCTTATTTTGACTAATTCCTTATATTTAGTCTTATGTTTTTCCATGTATATGGCTTTTCCATGTTACATGTCTAAAACTCGCCTTGACTCTTGTTCAAAATCACATTAGCATGTGCATAGTTGATGATATGATAAAGGCATTCTTTTTTTAGTCGTTTTAGCAACATAGCCAAATAGCCTACCCTTGCCTTACATGTTTATCCCCTTTGCTAGCCCCTTTGAGCTATGATTATTTCCTTGCTGTGATAGTTTCATATTAGCCCTTGGTCATATGCTCATATTGTTACCTTTAACTCAACTATATGGAACATCACTTCATTTATATGGTAGACAATTTTAGGGGTAATTGAGTTTGAAGCAACTTTGGCATATTGGTTTGTTGCGAGGTTGATGACATTGAGCATTTGGTTTAGTTCTCCTCTTCTTCAGGTTGTATATATGCATAGAAATTAGGATGAGAGTTTATAGTTAGTGAACCTATGTCTTTAAATAATTAAAATTCTCATTTCATTTCCCAAAAGACTAAAAAAAAGGAAAAATAAAGGAGAAAAAAGAAATAAATGATTAGCATTTGACATGTAAATAACTTGAAGTCCTTTCTTTGTCGACTCACTTCTTATATATTTGACTCATAGGTGATGTTCGTTGTATTATTGGGGTTTGGAGTGTTAGTGAACTTCATGTTTACTTGGTACCTTGTTGGCTGCTCATTAGTCACTTGGCTAAATAGCTTCACATTGTCCAAATTCATTAGTTCACTCATTTCCCTTAACCCATCGGCCTACATTACGGCCCATATAAAGCCGTCCTGATTGTAGTGGTGGAACATTTTAGAGTCTTGGCAAGTATATGGTAGATTGCATTTTTGGAATGAATCTTGAGTGAACATAAGCTATATTTCAAACACGTGTAGAAGTGATCAATATTTCCAAAGGTAAGGTTCTACCGGTCCATTTAGCTCTACTCAATTCCATGTGCTTGCATATTGTGTCTTGTGGTTTTTAAGGAGTGATCAAGTTTGATATCTGGATTCTAGTCTTATACTTTTTTTGAAAACATTTACCTTCTTCTAATTTTGAAATGTCTTGTATGCTATTTGGGGTCGCCATTTATTGATATTTTTGCTCATGATATGCTATGAGTTACTTAGCCTGAGAAGGTTGTTATATTTTTGTTTTGAGTCAATGATGCACCTCCCTTTGTTAATTTGTCTTAAGTGTGGCTTTCCTTGGGGACAAGCAACGGTTTAAGCATGATGGAGTGATAAGCATCACAGTTGAATGGAATATTTATGTGTTTAGGAGTCATTTTAGGGGATTAATATGCATAATGCTATGATTTACACCTCTATTTCTACTGTCATGCTTGATTTTGCTTATTTTATAAGTGTTTACAGATTTTGACCTTGCGAGCCCAAATCATGTGAGTAGAATGATGATCTTAAGGCCTTGTGGATAAAAAATGATATCAAGAAAGACCTGAAGACACCTCACCTGGACACAACATGGTTAGTACTATAGTCTAGAAGGTTCCACGTACAAATAGTAGGTGAATCAAGCAAGAATGACATTGGGATGAGCACCATGGTTAGACTATGGTGGAACCATGGTCCGTGGGCTCCCCATGGTTAGACTGTGGTGGTCGCTGATCCCTCGAGTCTACTAGTTAGCAGCTTTTATTTCCGCGATGCAAGCTTAGTTTTACTGCCTTTCTTAATCATCTTATCACGATTCCATCATCAACTACCTCCCAAATTCATCCATCGAGCAAGTTAAAGCAAGGAAAGAAGCAAGATCAAGCAAAGTTTGTGAGCTTTTGCAATAAGGATTGAAAGGTCATCATCTTGACGAATAGACTAAGCTTTTATCTTCTCTCTATCCTTTAATTTTTCTCTTTAGTTTAGATTAAGATTTTAGAGGTGTTTGCTTTGTTGATTTCAATAATGCTTGAGTAGCTTTCTTTATCTAGGGGTTGCTAAAGCAAAAATGTCGTTAATTTTGCTAGTTTATACTATTTGCACATGGAATCTTGCCTGATTCTTTCGTTAAGACACATGTACGATTGAGATTAAATTAAATATGGTGGTTGTCATATGATGACTATCACAAATCAGCATTGACACTAAAGGATGAAGAAATGTAGTATTGAGATGAGAGAAGAAGGAGCAACATTCTTGGAGAAAGAATCTCTCATTCTAGTTTGAGAAAATGAAAGGACAGAATGTGCTGAATCAAGCCTACTAAGTATATATACATAACAGTAGCCCATAATAGAATCCCTCTAATTATGCACAAGTGTAATAAACTCTTGGTGAGGTGGTAGCTGAGGTGTCTGAGTCCACACCCTCCACCCTTAAGCTAGAATGGGGATCTACCATGCCCAACTTAGCAAGTAGGTATTGGTGTTGAGTTGAGGGAAGAATTTTTGTGAGTACATCAACTAACTAATGAGAAGTAGTAAGGTAGCTTAGCTCTAGTAGCCCCTCTAGGAACTTATCGTGAGTGAAGTGATAATCTATTTCAATATGTTTGATCATCTCGTGAAACATGGGATTTTTACAAATGTGTATTGCAGATTGGCTTATCACAGTGTAAGGTCACAAGCTTCAGTGATGTAACTCAAAGCTCTTCAAGCAACCTAACCAGCCATCTAACTTCTGAAATAGCCTGTGACATTGCTCTATATTCTGCTTCGGAAGAAGACTTGGAGACAATGCCTTGCTTCTTGCTTTTCCAAGTTACAGGAAAAGATTCTAATAAGATCATATATTCTGTAACTAACCACCTAGAAGAAGTGCATGCTACTCAATTTGAGCCTGAAAAAGCCTTGAGACAGAGATGATTTGAGGCCTTTAACAACATACCTTGGCCCATTGATCCTTAGATGTAGGCTAGTGTGTGATATAAGGCTTATAGATTAGTGATTCTTAGTTGTTAAATAAATTGACTAAGGGTTTGCAAAGCAAAGCTCAAGTCTGCTCTAGTATCGGATAGGAAGTTTAGCTTTCCCATTAGGGTTTTATAATATATAGGATTAAAAAACAACTCTTCTTCATTTGGCATTAATTTACAATATAGGGGAAGAGGTGTAGCTATGGGTTTTGAGCGTTGTAAGTCACAGTCCTTTAACAGCTTAGTTCTAAACTTCTTTTGACTGAGCACAACTCCTTTAGGCAAATAAGATACTTCTAATCCAAGGAAGTAATGTAACTTGTCAAGATCCTTAATGCTAAAAATAGCTGTCAAGGTGGAGCTTTACATGCTTAATCTCCCTTTGACATGAACCAGTCATTAAAATATCATCAATATAAACAATAATGATGGTGATACAGATGCTGGACTTGTTCAAGAAAAGTGAATAATCATTCATTCATTGTTGGTAATCTAGGCCAACTAGAGTAGAGTTTAATTTGACAGACCATTACCTGCTTTCTTACTTAAGTCCATATGAGGACTTTCTCAATATGCATACCTTGTTGGAGGGATTTGGTATTCCTTTTGGCACCTCCATGTAAACCTCTTCATCTAGTTCTCCATGTAAAAAATCATTGTTGACATCTAATTGGAAGAGATCCCAAACTTTAGAAGTAGCCAAGGCAATCACAATCCTCATTGTTGCCATCTTTACCACTAGAGGGGGAAAAAAAAACCTCTTGATTGTCTACTGTCGTGTGAAGCCTCTAATAACCAATCTTGAATAAACCGATAACGTGTACCATCAGAGTGCACTTTAACCTTGTAAGACTATTGGCTACTGATGGCCTTTTTTCCTGCAAGTAAGTCCACTAAATCAAAAGTATCGTTTGCTCTAAGTGCATAAATTTCCTTGTTCATAGCCTCCACCCAACTTGGATTATGTGAGGCTTCTTCATAAGTTTTTGGTTCTGTGTATTGAGAAATATGAGAAAGGAGAGCACAATGGGTCTGAGATAGAGCATATACAAGTACAATAGTCCTTAAAGGAGCATGAACAGTATAGTAATAATAGTCTTTCAAGTATTATGGTGGCCTTTGGTAGACTTCCTGAGAGGCATAGATGGTGAGACAAGTGTGGATGCAAGCTGAACATAGTCCAGTTAAGACAAAAGGGAATTTAGCCTGTCATGAGCTGATTCAGTCTGAGAGGATATTGTATGGGACTCCTCTAAGTGAAGCTAAGTGGGCTGAAATGGGTAATTTGCATGAACAAACTCAATGACTGTAATTAGTAAAGGTATGTTAGAAGTTTGTGGTTTGCCATGATAATGAAAAATTGATTCATAAAACACCACATCTCTTGATGTGAATATCTTGTGTGTTTCAAGATCTAATAACTTGTATGCTTTCTAACCGTATGGATAGCCCATAAAGATATAAGGTTGTGCTCTTACCTATTGTTTATTTCTGTTTCTTTTTAATGTAGATGCATAGCATAAGTAACCAAATGCTTTCAAATGGTCATAAGTTGGCTGAGTGCCATATAACATGAAAAAGGAAGTATTGAACTGTAATGTCAAAGTCCCCAATATTTTTGAGGTAAATTTTCCTGGAACATAAGAGCGCTAATTCCTTGCAATGTATGTTGATGTTTTCTCTCAACAATCCCATTTTATTGGGGTGTGTCCACACAAGATGACTGAATCATGATACCTTTGTCATCATAAAACTGTTTGATGGGATCACTATGAAACTCTAGGCTATTGTCACTCCTTACAACCTTGACTTCAGCACCAAACTGTTTCTCAACAAAAATATTAAATGTTTTAAGTAATGGGGTGGCATTACTTTTGTGGCATAACAAATGAACCTAAGTTGATCTTGAAAAATCATCTATTATAGTAAAGAAAAACTTACAACCATTGTTAGTGCCATGTGGATGAGGCCCCATATATCCACATATAACAATTCAAATAATTTGGAAGCCTTGCTATGACTTAAACGAAATGGTAGCCTATGCATCTTTGCCATAGGACATATTTGGCAAATTGAACCTTGTTCTCTCTTATTGAAGCTAGGCAAATTCATACACCTCATTTGTTCAAAGGAAGGATAACCCAACCTAAAATGCTACGTCTCTAATGTAGAAAGACATGTAATAAACCCAGGAGTGAGTCTTCTAACACTGTCGATTAACTCTGTTGCATTACCAGCTACAACTTTATTTCTCAACCCCGCATATAGGTATAGACCCTTATCTTCTTTACTAAGGACCACTGCTTTCTATAATGTGTGGTCTTGAAGCAAGCGTCATATGAGAATGCCACCTTAGCACCATTTTGTTTTGTCAATTTACTGACTGAGAGCAGGTTAAACTAAAAATTAGGCACATGTAATACACCCTTTAAGACCAAGTTTGCAATTTGAACAGAACCAATATGTTTGATTTGTGCTAGTTTGTCGTTAGGCATTGTAATATAACAATATCGATGAATGGGTTTTATATTAAGGAATCTGGATAAGTTTGTTGTGATGTGATCACTTGCACCACTGTCAACAACCCTAGTAGACTAACTAAATGAGGTAAGAAAGTAGAACTTATTACTTGCCATGAAACCAATATGAGCACCTTCATTGGAACCTCAACAGCATCAGCATGCTGCTTGTCAAGAATAATCAGTAACTGGTTGTTTTTTTTTGCTATTAAGCCTGGCACTGGGACTTGTGGCATTAAAACATTAAGAGGTGGAGTTATGGCATTACTTGGCACAACCTCTAATGGATTATTTACTGTAATATCTACTTGAGCAGTTGCCATCATTCTTCTTCCCTTGTTATAAAGCCTATAACCAGGTGCATATCCATGTATCTTATAACATCTTTGAAAAGCATGGCGTTGGACTTTGCAAACATAACAATTGTCTTCTATTTGGAGTATTCAACTTAGGAAATCCTTTTTAATTGTTATTGAATGTGTTAAGCTTCTATTTCCCTCCCAAAGTCACATGATCAGCTATTATAGGGTTTGCAGCACCAGCTTGAGCATTGAAAGTAGTAGATTGAGACATAATCTGGGACTTAGCATTGAGTCCTCTTTGCTTTTGTTCTTGGAGAATTACATTATAGGCTTCACTTAGAGTAAGCAATGGCTTCATCTTGATCAAATTACCTCTAACAGTCTTATATTGCTCATTTAATCCAATAAGGAATTGCATGGGTTGTTGATTCTCAACTATTTTGCACACAACAATTAAACTAGCACACTCAATACCATAGCTACATTGAGGAATAGTAACAATTGAATCATACTCATCCCATAACTTCTTAATCTTAATATATTAATCAGCAACTGAAAGATTACTTTGAGAAATTGAACAAAAATCTCTCTGTACCTCAAAGACTCTTGTTCCATCAGCTTGTCCATATCTCTGCTCAAGTTTTACCCAGGCATTATATGAGGTGGAAGAAAACATGATGCTATCTGCAATGTTCTTGATAGTAGCATGCATGATCTAGGCTAAAACCATATTATCACACATGTCCTACCGTGCTTGTAAGGCAGGAGCTATAGAAGCAGGCCTAGTATATGTTCTAGTACAAGACTGAATTTATTCTTGCTAATTAGAGCAACTTCCATGGCTCTCTTCCAATGACCATAATTTCAACCATCAAGAAGCTTACTGACAAGTAGATTATTAGGATTCTTTGGAAGATGTACATAGAGAACATGTGGAGAATTTGTCAAAAAATCTTCATCCCTTTGAACAAACCAATCATAGAAATGAGCAAATCTTAATCAAATGATAAAAGCGATGATCAACAAAAATCGATCAATAAAAAAAAAAACTTGATATGAATAACAAAGTATCAGCCAGCTTGATCAATGAAGCAAATCAATCAAGCGAGGTATCAAAAATAAATTAAGTGTTTGATAAAATGTCAAGCTGGATCAATTGTTGATACAAAACAATTGATTAAAGAAGAAAGAAGATTAATCAAAAAAGTGATTCAGATCTTGGTTACCTAATGCTCTGATACCATGTCACAAATCAACATCGACATTGAAGGGTGAAGAAATACAACACCAAGATGGGAGAAAAAGGAGCAACATTCTTGGATAGAGAATCTCTCATTCTAGTGTGAGAAAATGAATGTATAGTGTGCTGAATTCAAGTCTACCAAATATGTATACATAACAATAGCTCATAACAGAATCCCTCTAATTATACACAAATGTAACAAACTCTTAGTGAGCTGGCGGCTGAGGTATCTGAGTCAACAATGACAACCCTTTAAGTGCATCCTTATTTTTATACGCTTTCTAGTATGTCATTTTATTTGCTTTTTGGGTTTTATAGCTAGAGGTTTAAGGCCATTTATTTGATGTTCATTCTGTTATATATGATTTTATGGGAGGAGGTTTAAGTATGAGATTCAAATTTCAAATCTCTAATACCTATAATTATAAGTTTTACTGATTACATTGAGACAATGTGGCTAAAATCAAGATAATTAGTAATAATTCAATATAGGTATTTTAGGTAGCTTCTTTTAATCTTTAATCAACAAATTTTAAAAAAAAAAACAGTGATTAAGCCATGGGTGGCAACGTCCACTCAACCTATAGGTAGCAATCAAGACTGTGTAATGATTTGATCAGAATTCCAAGCATTTGAAAAGAATTCCAAGCATTTCAAGCAAATTAACGATCACCAATGGACATGTGTTCACTACCGTTGGAATTGCACTGCGTAGTCCCCCACCCACGCCTCCCTTCTCCTCTTCCACCATTTAGGGTATTGGCCACATTTATGATAACATGAATGTATATCATAGCCATGTATGCACAGACGTATGATGTTCTACAGATTATGATTGTTCTTTCTTTTCATCTTTCTGGTACTCTTGATAGTGTGTAATGGTGACCTTTGAATTTCCCAATTTCTAATGGACTTCAATTTCCTTGAACTTTTAACTAACAGGGGATATCTTCCTTGTCAAGATGTAGGAGAAAGTACTTGTACTAAGGACCTCCACCGTTCTGTAACATTTGTTTGTAGCTAAGCTAAATTTGTAAAGGATTGAAGGCCCTGTTGCTTTTCTCTTGTTCTTTTTTCTTTTCTTTTTTTTTTGTTTTCATTTACCTTAATATTATGCAATTCAATATCAAGGCCAATGGATATGTATTTAATTAAGATTTTGATGTGAAGAAAATAATTATTTTATAGAATAGGTAGTTATAGATTTTACCATTCACAATTGACATTGCACCTTTATTGTTGAACATAAATGTTTTGGGTTCATGGTGAATATATTAATTATACTTTATATCAAGTTTACGACATCAAAAATGAACTTTAATGATCAATTAGATACATTGACCAAGCTACTACATGTATATAAATGTATAAGAAAACAATTTATGGTAAAACTGAATCTAATTGATGTATTGTGATGATGTTGTAGATCATCTTATGACATATGGACGTACGTGTATTTAGTTTCTCTTATTTCTACTTTTCTATGGATGAGACATTCTTACACTGAAAATATCACTAGCTAAAATTTATTGAAGTAAAAATATTTTTCTCGACGAAAAAGGAGAGTTATCGATGACCAGGCGCACGATGTCCATGATAAATGTCCTATTACTTCTATTGGATGGATATGAATAAAACATTTTGGAATAGCATAAGTGTTAGAGTATGAACATAGGTGTTGTCCCGCATTGATAAAAATGGAAAGAATATGAAAGTGAGTGCTGTTCCATATTGATAAAATTAATGGCTTTAAGCAAGTATATAAGTTTATGAGTTACTTTACCCATTGCCAATTGATTTTGAGTTGGAACCTAATTTGAGCTTGTATACATAACTCATTTGTTGAAAGCCCAACTCATATAAAATCTAACATAGTATCAGAGCGAGTTGCTCGATCTTGATTTGCCACCGTCCCTATTTGATTAAAATTGTATGAACATGTTGGGCTTTGTTAGTAGCCCACACGTGAAGGGGCATGTTGGAGTATGAACATGGATGTTGTCTCATATTAATAAAAAATGAAAGAATATAAAAGTAAGTGTTATCCTACATTGATAAAATGAAAGGTCTTGAGCAAGTATATATAAACTTGTGAGTTACTCCATTCATTGTCAATTAATTTTGGATTGGAACCTCATTTGAACTTGTATACATAACTTGATTATTGAAAGCCCAATTAATATAAAATCTAACAGCAAGTGTACATGTATCTCCAAAAAAACCAAAAAAATGTGTAGTGCAAATCCAAAAATTAAAAGATTTTTTGTTTTTCCTTTTAGTGCAAAATGTTCAAAGTTGGAGGTGTAGGGAGTCAAATCCTGTGCCTCTTGTATGCAAAGCAAGTGCTCTCCCATATGAACTACGCCCCTTCTATATTTTTCCTTGCAACTAGTGTGCATCCCGTGCTTCAAGCATGTGTTGAAATTTTATGATTTTATTATTTTTCGTTAAAGAGTCTGTGGTTTTATCATGTATTTTAATTAGAAGCAACAATATGTTTAACTAATTGATACTGAAAAATATCTATAAGAACTATTTTATTTTTGACATATTGTTTAGAATGACAACTATGTTTTTAGTTGGATATTATTTTTAGCATGACAAAAGAATAATTCTTATATTGGATAGTTTTTAGAAGAAAGAACAAAATGAGGGGAAAAAAGGGTGAAGAGGCTAGCGTCAAACAATATAAATATTTGATAATTGTGTATGTAACTTTGAAGCATATAAGTGCATTTCTCATATAATAGGGTATTCAAAATTGAAGGATTTATTATCGAAGGATTATATGTAATTTAATATATGTAATAATGTATCAATTTGTAGTTAGTTATTAAAAAGACATAGGATGATTTTGAAGATGAGGCAAGTTTAGGTCTCAATACCTAAATGCCACAATTTAGTTAGGGGTCCTTATAGATATATTCGTAAAATATATCTCATGATTAAATATAAATGTCCAATGATCGAATTATATTTGTAAAATAAACATCATCATTTAAAGACTCTTTTATTGAAAAAAGAAAAAGATATGAAAACATCAAATCATGTAAGATAAATGCATTTACATATTTCAAAGTTAAATATACAATCATTATATATGTATACCATTTGACACTAACCTTTTCACCTTTTTCCCCATTTTCTTTTTTTTAAAAACATCCAATATAAATTTTGTTATTCTGCCTTTTTATATTTCATTTTAACACAAGATACATTTTTTTTGGTTAATTTTTGGTTTCTGTTTAATGTCATTTGGCCTAGGGGGGTGAGGGAATGTCTATCAAATTTAGATAATGAATGATGACAACTGGAATATCAAACCAATCAATTTATTATAGGTGTGTGCATTATTCTAATTAAAATTACATTTTATATTTATAGGCTTTCTTGATTTTAAATTCGTAACGTAACTTTTAAAACAATTGAATAAAGAAATAATTATTTAATATTGATGCTTGAATATGGGTAATAAAATCGATGACAGCTAAATTAATTGAATAAAGAATAATCATATAATATTGATATAAATATAAGATAACCAATAGAAATCCCCCACTTGTCAATACAATCATATAGTCTTATTATTGCTTTTCCCTTAAATCTTCGCATGCTTTTGGACTTTGAAGTTATTAAAATATTAATACAATCTTCTACAAACTTAAGTGTGTAATTTAAGAATTAAACTAACTCTAATCAGTGCATAGATATTCTTGGATTACAAACACAAAAGGAAAATGAAAACATATTATCATCAGAAGAAATAGTAAACAAATTGAATTTGACTTATTATTATTTAAAAAATAGGAGTAACTTCAACCCACCGCTCCTAGAAAAAGAAAAAAGCAGTCATACCTTTACATGCATCAATCAATACCATCTTCGTACTAATAACCTTTTCATTCTTCTAATATTTGCTAGCAACACTTCACAAGTGTAAGTCTCGAATTTAGTTCAAAAAAAGGGGGAAGAAAGACTATATAGATGTGTATAACTTTTGAGAATGATAGAAATAATAATGTCGCTTTTGTATAAAAAAGAGAAAATACATACGTTATTGAATTAAATACAACAAAAAAATTATAGCAATATTTGCTTAGCCAAAAAGGGTAAGAGTCAAGAATATCCTTAAATTATTTTCATCTTTGACTTTAAATTTATAACTGCTAAAATTATTTATAATTTTGATACTTAATGACTCCTTAATTGACATTGGACTACAAGGAGTTGTCCACATATATTACCAGAGTCTTTAAATATTAAAAAAAATTCTTTTAATTATTGTCATATGTTTTCATTTGGCCTATGGCATAGGGGGATGTCTCTTCAAGCACATTAATATATTTGGATACTGAAATATCAAGCCATTCAACTTGTTATGCATATCTCCATTACTTTGTCATAATTAAAATTACAGTTTATATTTTTAATCCCACTTTATTTTAAATTTGTATCCATTAAACTAATTGAATAAAGAAACAATCATTTAATATTCATACCTGAACATGACTAATAAAATATAATCATTATTAATTAATTTAACTTAATATTTATTGATATCATTATGCTAAATTTATAAGTGTTAAATTAATTGAATGAATTAAAAATCATATAGTATTGATGTAAATGGAAGACAATTAATAGGAGATAACCAATAGGAGCTTGCCACTTATCAAAACACCTTCAACCCATTCAATTTCATATTATATTAGGAATAATACCGTGCCTCGCACGGTTTTTTGTGAATATTTATATAATAACAAAAGTGGAATAATAGTTTGTAATAATTTATAACTTAAATAGGTTATTGATTAATAACATTTTAAGTCATAGATTGAAATTCAATAGAATTTAGAATTTTCTTTATTGCCAACCTAAATTTTAAAAAAGTTGTCAACTCACCATGAACTCTTTCACTTTTATATGTCAACTTAAATTTGCACGGGCATGAGTTAACATATATTTTGATAATTCATTAAAAAAAACAAAAAACTTTGGACGGGTTGGAATCACTTGATCAACTTTTTTAAAAAATTGAGAAGATGTCAACGAAAGATTGGAATATGAGGATTTGAAACAAAAAAAAAAAAGAAGGAAGTCATTTCCATCAATTAAAATGAGAACCGCCTAAAATAATTAGTAAAAATAATTATGAAAGAATTAAAAAATCCTAGTTGCATTTCCACATTGAATATGTTTTCATTTTGCATTGAAACTCAACATATTAACATAGACTTTTAATGCGTTGCATTAAAATTTAATATTATTGATAGTCTTTTAATTGTCAAATTAATTAATTGCATAAAAAAGAATCAATGAAAATTTGACACTTGTCAATCCTACAACAACTTATTTAGTCATCTTAAAATATGACACTTATCACCCACACAGCAAAAACAGTAGCAAAACACTTTGTTTATTGGGAGCTATTTAGTCATCTTACAAAAACTGAGAAAATGTAAGTAAAAGATTGAAATATGATGACTTAAAAAAAAAAGATGATGAAAAAGTTTTTGTTCCATTACTTAATTAGAAACAATAATCAATAGAAAAATTTATGAAAGAACAACATATATATTTGTTCCATTTGTAAAATATAAGAAAAACTTTTATTTTTGTAATTCATAATAAAATTACTTCACACATTGTTAATAACGTTTCAATGCACTATATTACGTCAAAACTCACTATACTACTTAATAACCCTTCAATTGTCAATTAACTTAATTACATAAAAGAGAGCCGATGACAATACGACGCTTATCATCCACACAGCAAAAACAGTAGTATTTTACATTATTTTTAATTGTATGGTGAAAATTTACGTCTATAAAATTTGTAATTTTTAGGATGTGGTTAGAACAATACAAGACCCATTAAAATTAATAACTATTTTGATATTTTTTACAATTAATTAAATGAATGTCTTGGCACAATGATTTATGTCATCTATCTTTTCTAGGCAGTTTGTTCATTTAAAAAATAGTGTTTGTAACTACTTATAGCATATTGCCAAATTTTTATCCTCCTCTTTGATGTAGTGTTCATTGCAATTTTTTGACCTTAAATAGAATCAAAATTATTTTACAATAATAAAAGCCAATATATGAAATGCACTATAAAATTATATGTAACACCCTCCAATAAATGGAGTTAATTGAAATGTTAAATAATGCATTCTAGGGAAGGATTTCATACTCTGGTGACAATGTTGATTAGAGCAACATAATTGCATGATTTAACATGTTACATTGATGGATAAATATTAAATTTAATAACATAGCTAAGATCAGTTCTTAGTTGTCACAAAATTATATTTTTTATTTAAAAGCAACCAATGATAGTATGACAAATGTCATCTTCATATCAACTCGCTCACTTTTATATTATATATATGATAGGAATAATACAGTGCTTTGCATGGTTTTTTGTGAATAATTATGTAATAATAAAAGTGGAATAATAGTTTGTAATAATCCATAACTTAAATAGGTTATTGATTAATAACATTTTAACTCATAGGTTGAAATTCAATAGAATTAGAATTTTCATTATTGTCAACCTAAATTTTAAAAAAGTTATCAACTCACCATGAAATCTTTCACTTTTATATGTCAACTTAAATTTGCACGGGCATGAGTTAACATATATTTTGATAATTCATTAAAAAAAAGCAAAAAACTTTAGTCGAGTTGGAATCGTTTGATCAACTTTTTTAAAAAAAAAATTGAGAAGATGTCAACAAAAGATTGGAATATGATGATTTGAAACAAAAAAAGAAGGAAGTCATTTCCGTCAATTAAAATGAGAACCACCTAAAATAATTAATGAAAATAATTACGATAGAATTTAAAAAAATATTAATTGCATTTTTACATTGAATATGTTTTCAGTTTGCATTGAAACTCAACATATTAACATAGACCTTTAATCCATTGCATTGAAATTTAATATTATTAATAGTCTTTTACTTACCAAATTAATTAATTGCATAAAAAATAATCAATGAAAATTTGACACTTGTCAATCCTACAATGACTTATTCAGTCATCTTAAAATACGACACTTATCATCCACACAGCAAAAACAGTAGCAAAACACTTTGTTCATAGGGACTTATTTAGTCATCTTAAAAAAACTGAGAAAATGTAAGTAAAAGATTGGAATATGATGACGTAAAAAAGATGATGAAAAAGTTTTTGTTCCGTTACGTAATTACAAACAATAATCAATAGAAACATTTATGAAAGAACCACATATATATTTGTTCCATTTGTCAAATATAAAAAAACTTTTTTTAATTCAGAACAAAATTACTTCAAACATTGTTAATAACGTTTCAATGCACTATATTACATTAAAATTCACTATATTACTTAATAACCCTTCAATTGTCAATTAAGTTAATTACATAAAAGAGAACCGATGAAAATACGACACTTATCATCCACACAGCAAAAACAGTAGTATTTTACATTATTTTTAATTGTATGGTGAAAATATACGTCTATAAAATTTATGATTTTTAGTATGTGGTTAGAACAACACATGACCCGTTAAAATTAATAACTATGATGATATTTTCTACAATTAATTAAATGAATGTCTTTCCATAATGATTTATGTCATCTATTTTTTCTAGGGGGTTTGTTCATTTAAAAAAATAGTGTTTGTAATTACTTGCAGCTTATTGCTGAATTTTTATCCTCCTCTTTGATGTAGTGTAAATTGCAGTTTTTTGACCTTAAATAGAATCAAAATTATTTTATAATAATAAAAGCCATATATGAAATGCACTATAAAGTTATATGTAATGCCCTCCAATAAATAGAGCTAATTGAATTGTTAAATAATGCATTTTAGGAAAGTATTTCATATTCTAGTGACAATGTTGATTACACCTTGATTTAATACATGGCATTGATGGATAAATGTTAAATTTAATAACATGGCTAAGATCAGTTATACGTTGTCACAAAATTATATTTTTTATTTAAAAACAACCAATGATAATATGACAAATGTCATCACCATGTTAACTCATTCACTTTTATATTACATCTATGATTGGAATAATACCGTGTTTCGCACGATGTTTTTTGAATATTTATATAATAATAAAAGTGGAATAATAGTTTGTAATAATCCAAAACTTAAATAGGTTATTGGTTAATAACATTTTAACTCATATGTTGAAATTCAATAGAATTTAGAATTTTCATTATTGCCAGCCTAAATTTTAAAAAGGTTGTCAACTCACCATGAAATCTTTCATTTTTATATGCCGACTTAAATTTGCACGGCCATGAGTTAACGTATATTTTGATAATTCATTAAAAAAAAGCAAAAAACTTTAGTCGAGTTGGAATTGCTTGATCAACTTTAAAAAAAAATTGAGAAGATGTCAACGAAATATTGGAATATGGTGATTTGAAACAAAGAAAGAAGGAAGCCATTTTCGTCAATTAAAATGAGAACCACCTAAAATAATTTGTAAAAATAATTATGATAGAATTAAAAAAATCTTAGTTGTATTTTTAGATGAATATGTTTTCATTTTGCATTGAAACTAAACATATTAACATAGACTTTTAATGCGTTGCATTGAAATTTAATATTATTAATATTCTTTCAATTACCAAATTAATTAATTGCATAAAAAAGAATCAATGAAAATTTGACACTTGTCAATCCTACAACGACTTATTTAGTCATCTTAAAATACGACACTTATCATCCACACAGCAAAAACAGTAGCAAAACACTTTGTTTATTGGGAGTTATTTAGTCATCTTAAAAAAACTGAGAAAATGTGAGTAAAATATTGGAATATGATGACATAAAAAAAAGATGATGAAAAAGTTTTTGTTCCATTACTTAATTACAAACAATAATCAATAGAAAAATTTATGAAAGAACTACATATATATTTGTTCCATTTGTAAAATATAAAAAAAAAAATTTAGTTCAAAGCAAAATTACTTCAAACATTGTTAATAACGTTTGAATGCACTATATTACATTGAAACTCACTATATTACTTAATAACCCTTCAATTGCCAATTAAGTTAATTACATAAAAGAGAACCGATGAAAATACGACACTTATCATCCACACAGCAAAAACAGTAGTATTTTACATTATTTTTATAATTAATTGTATGGTGAAAACTATAAAATTTATGATTTTTAGTATGTGGTTAAAACAATACAAGACCCATTAAAATTAATGACAATGATGATATTTTCTACAATTAATTAAATGAATGTCTTGGCATAATGATTTATGTCATCTATTTTTTCTAGGCAGTTTGTTCATTTAAAAAATAGTGTTTGCAATTGCTTACGGCATAGTGCTAAATTTTAATCCTCCTCTTTGATGTAGTGTTCACTGCAATTTTTTGACCTTAAATAGGATCAAAATTATTTTACAATAATAAAAGCCATATATGAAATGCACTATGCAGTTATATGTAACGCCCTCCAATAAATAGAGCTAATTGAATTGTTAAATAATGCATTCTAGGAAAGTATTTCATATTCTTGTGACAATGTTGATTAGACCAGCATAATTGCTTGATTTAATACATTGCATTGATGGATAAATGTTAAATTTAATAACATGGCTAAGATCAGTAATTCGTTGTCACAAAATTATATTTTTTATTTAAAAGCAACCAATGATAATATGACAAATGTCATCACTGTATTAACTCATTCACTTTTATATTATATACTAGTGTTATATCCCTTGCTATGCAAGGACTTGAGTTAATTTTGTTATTAAACAATAATTAAAATATATTGATTTATTAAAATAAGTTAAATTTTGTATGATAGAATAACTATTATGCTATTGTATTTGTTCATAGAAACATAGGTTTTCTCTTGTTTTCAATTACATCACTTAAAATTACATTTTTTTAATATTAAATTTATTTATTTAATTAGGTTAAGTTTTAACCTTTAATATGCAAGTCATAATCTTATCATTTGATGCATTATATATTTTTTTCAATATGATTTACTTAAGAATATGTTACTATTCTACTAATTATTGCATAAATTATTCATTAAGTGGTTCATTAAGTGGTCAATTCTTTTAATTTAATGTAGCATTATGTTAAATTAACTTTACTCTTGTGTGGCTATTCAAATGCCTATGTAGTTAGATTTTGTAAAATTAAATTTCAATCGTAAAGTAATAACATATATAATAACATATAGTGAATCCTAATTTTTTTTTTCTTTTGAAGGTTAATAAATCCTAGTTAATAACATTAATGCTAATTAATATGAGTCAACTAATATCCACCAATTACAACTTGCCAATTCATTGTTTTATGCCACATCAGCTTGCCATATGTCATTCATACATGATTTGTATCCAACTTTTAATATATACTAGTATTATACCCATGCAATGCAAGGATGTTAGTCAATTTTTATTTTAATAATATTAGTATAAATAATTAATAAAAATATTTTTTTAAAAAGTGGATTAACAATTTTATAATAGCATAATTATTGTTTGCTTTATGTTTTCCTTTAAAATCACTCTAAATTGCTTTTGTTTTCATATGATGATGATTTATCATTTACCATTTTTTATGATTATCAAACACATCACAGTAATTAATTTGTAATTGATATTTTTTTGGAGTTAAATGGAATATATTTTAATTTAACTGAATTTCATAAAAATTATATTACAATCTTATAGGTTGCTCTACATAAAATATATAAAAATCAACCCTAGATGGATATTCATAGAGCCAAATAATTTAACACAATCTTTGTACATGTTGTCTTATATATCATTCATAAATTACCCTATACAATTAAATTGTTATATGGAAATATGCTATGTCTCATTTACAATGACCTCAAGATCTAGATTTAAAAAAAATAATAGGAAGTAACATTAAAATTAAGGTAAAATTTGATTCTTTTATCTAATTGTATTCTTTTAATATTGAAAAATAAAATGAATCAATTTGAAATACAAAAAAATTTAATCATTGCACACCAAGTTAATCATATGAGGACTTATTCAAAAAATAAAATAAGTTAGGAGTGTAAAACCATGCAATAAATAATTAAGTTGATAACATATAATAAATTCTAATTAATAGCATTGATGTTGATTAATATGCCTCAACTAATATCCATCCATTGCAAGTTGCCAAGTCATCATTTTGTGCCGGTAGGATGCCACATGTCATTCATATATTGTTTGTATCCAACTTTTAATATATATATATGATATGATAGGAATAATATCATGCTTCGCATGGTTGTTTTTAATATTTATATAATAATAAAAGTGGAATCATAGTTTGTAATAATCCATAACTTAAATAGGTTATCGGTTAATAACATTTTAACTCATAGGTTGAAATTCAATAGAACTTAGAAATTTCATTATTGCCAGCATAAATTTTAAAAACGCTGTCAACTCACCATGAAATCTTTCACTTTTATATGTCAACTTAAATTTGCACGGGCATGAGTTAACATATATTTTGATAATTCATTTAAAAAAAGTAGAAAACTTTAGTCAAGTTGGAATCGTTTGATCAACTTTTTTAAAAAAATTGAGAAGATGTCAACGAAAGATTGGAATATGATGATTTGAAACAAAAAAAGAAGAAAGTCATTTCCGTCAATTAAAATGAGAACCACCTAAAATATTTAGTAAAAATAATTATGATAGAATTAAAAAAATATTAGTTGCATTTTTACATTGAATATGTTTTTATTTTGCATTGAAACTCAACATATTAACATAGACTTTTAATGCGTTGCATTGAAATTTAACACTATTAATAGTATTTTTATTGTCAAATTAATTAATTGCATAAAAAAGAACCAATGAAAATTTGGCACTTGTCAATCCTACAACAACTTATTTAGTCATCTTAAAATACTACACTTATCATCCACACAGCAAAAACAGTAGCAAAACACTTTGTTTATTGGGAGCTATTTAATCATCTTTAAAAAAAACTGAGAAAATGTAAGCAAAGGATTGGAATATGATAAATTAAAAAGAGATGATGAAAAAGTTTTTGTTCCACTACTTAATTAGAAACAATAATCAATAGAAAAATTTATGAAAGAACTGCATATATATTTGTTCGATTTGTAAAATATAAGAAAAACTTTTATTTTTTTAATTCAGAGTAAAATTACTTCAAACATTTTTCATAACATTTCAATGCACTGTATTACGTTAAAACTCACTATATTACTTAATAACCCTTCAATTGTCAATTAACTTAATTACATAAAAGAGAACCGATGAAAATACGACACTTATCATCCACACAGCAAAAACAATAGTATTTTGCATTGTTTTTAATTGTATGGTGAAAATATACGTCTATAAAATTTATGATTTTTAGTATGTGGTTAGAACAATACAAGACCTATTAAAATTAATAACTATGATAATATTTTCTAGATGATATTTTCTACAATTAATTAAATGAATGTCTTGACATAATGATTTATGTCATCTATTTTTTCTAGGCAGTTTGTTCAGTTAAAAAATAGTGTTTGTAACTGCTTACAGCATACTGCTGAATTTTTATCCTCCTCTTTGATGTAGTGTTCATTGCAATTTTTTGACCTTAAATAGAATTAAAATTATTTTACAATAATAAAAGCCAATATATGAAATGCATTATAAAATTATATGTGACACCCTCAATAAATAGAGTTAATTAAATTGTTAAATAATGCATTCTAGGAAAATATTTCATATTACAGTGACAATGTTCGTTAGACCAACATAATTGCATGATTTAATAGATTGCATTGATAGATAAATGTTAAATTTAATAACATGGCTAAGATCAGTTATTAGTTGTCACAAAATTATATTTTTTATTTAAAAACAACCAATGATAATATGGCAAATGTCATCACCGTATTAACTCATTCACTTTTATATTATATTATATATATATATATATATATATATATATATATATATATATATATATATATATATATATATATATATATATGATATGATTGGTTCCATTAATTGTCTACTACTTTGTACACTGTGCATAAAATATGCATCCACATTTAGCATAAGGCACATAGAAAGCCGGAAAAGAAAATTCATATATGGTTCTCCAATTTTTAACTCAAACTTAATAGAGTTGTTGAATTGTTTACGGGTAGGATATTTGAATCAATCAAATCAAACTTGAATTTTTTCACCTTTTCTCACACGTTACATGGATACATAGCGTTTTTCTTTGCAAATTCCCCAAACAAAGAAAACACTCCTATTCTCAACGCATGTGCCTTTCTATAACAAGAACATGATCCTATATACCCTTCACATTATAGGCATCGCGCAGGAGAGATCGGTGACAGGCAACAGACAATTAGCCAAGAGGGCGTGACCAACACCCCAAGGGGCAGTCGCACTGGTGGTGGTGGTGGTGGTGTCGGCCGCATTGACAGTCACATATGTCTCCCAAGGGTGATGTAGTACTGGCGTGATGTTGGGGACTTGATCTAAATTGATCTCAAATAACTCTTCATCTTCCAATAGTATTTCCAACTTTTCTACTACTACAATAATTTCCCTCTCCTCTTTTGTGGCGGGTTTTGCTGTGGAATCCATTTTGGCTTATGGAATTAGCAATATGTGTAAGTGATCATGTATTTGTAGGATATGTTTAGAAGGGGAAGTGGGTAAGTTGAGCAGCTTTCAACAATGCATTTATATTTAATTATCAGATGTTTAGTAATTAGTTGAGGGGAACTGAGGGTTAGGTTTTTGGGAGTTTGCTTAATTTGTCAAAGATATCTAACTACCAAACCTCCCATCTGAAATCTGTATTTTTCAGCAGTTACGCCAAATCTGATCTAACATTATGATTAGGTTTTACTGGTCTCTACTCTCTATGGTCAAAAACCAGGCCGGAGTTCCTAGCTATAAAGTGCCACGTGTAACGTTAAAATTTTTTTTCTTCCTGTTTTTAATTTTTAATTTTTAATTTTCTGATCACCTTGGTTTAGATTGAATTGTAACGTGTAAGCAGTTATACGAGAGTTGTTATATCGTACAATTTATGGTACTCAATTAGTGTACACTCTGTTTGATTTAGCTTAAAGAACATAGTTGTGGCCCAGTAAATATGCACAGTCTAGTTGAAATAACGGAGCCCAAAACATAATTATACTCGTTGCTTGCAAACTTGCATGAGTTGAGCATTGTACACCGTAGACCTGTTAGTAAATGATTGGTTTTTTCACCATTAACGTCCGTGGCTCTGAGCATGGCAATGACGACAACTTGCTGATTTTTTTTTTTTAAATCTTTCCATCCTTTTTCCTTTTTTCCCCTAACATTTCCCTAATTTCTTTTTATAGGAATATATCGTCAGTCAAGTTATGCTTTTCAATCAAAAACTGTTCGCCAAGAATTATTTATTTAATAGTGATCCATTGTTTACCAAAAACTAACCTACATTCATTTAAAAATGTTCAATTTTTTACTAAAAATTAATCTATTTTTCATCAAAATATTTTTAATGGTTTGTCCTACAAGTTATTTAGGGTTTACATTTTTAAAAATTTTTATCTTTCCATGTTTCTAGTGGCAACATTTGTCTAGTTTTTTTAATTAAAAAAAATACAATATGCAAGCACAGTTTTTATGAATCAAATTTTGTCTGAAAAAGTGTTTACTAAGCAGTGATCTACGTTTATAGATAGTATTCTATTGTACACTAAAAGTTACTCTAATGGTCACTAAAAGATAACATATTGTACACAAAAGGTTAATATATTCTTCAATGAAAATTGAAATACTCACAAAAATTTAATATGACGTTGACCAATAGATAACCTATTCTACACTAAAAATTAACCTATTGTTCAATAAAATTAAAGAATTTTTCTGTGAGAATTAACATAATATTCACTAAAAAATAACCTATTGTACACTAAAACTTATTGTATTGTTCAATAAAAATTAAGCTATTGTACACTAAAATAATCTATTGTATACTAAAAATTAAAGTATGTTTTCCTAAAATTTAACATATGGTCCATGACCCTGTTTTCTTTCTTCTCCTCTTCGCATTCATAATCTCTATGTGAGTCTCAAATAAAATATTAGATATAAATAATTAAATATCGATGTGTTTAGAGTTAACATAGGAAGAAGAAACAAGTTCCCAAAAAACTAACAATAAAAGATAAGTGCTTAAGAAACCAAAAAGCAACACACACACCCCCAAGAAAAAAAGAATGTAAAATACAAAATGCCCATGTGACGACTCCAACTCGCAATCATATTATGGCAGCCCCTATGTTGCTGTGAATTAATATATTACTGATAAGCAGGGAAAATGAACGAAAGCCACAGAGACGTGCCTTTCCGGGCGTGCTTACGGATTGTACGGCGAATTGAGCAATTAGAAGTAAGCGTTGTTATTGACTTTAGGCCACTCTCGAGTTCTTTTATAATTATTTTCTATAACGCCTGTGGTCAATTTCCTTTACACAAAGTCATCTTGAGTATGAGTTTACCTACATGGGTAATCCATCTTCAATTATTTCTCAAGAAATAATCCCTTAAATTAGTTAAGTTAGCTCCGATAATCAATTATCTGTTAGTTTTATCTTAGTAGGAGTATATCATTGCATGGCTTACACACACAGACCCCCCCAAAAAAAAAAAAACAAAACGTAAATGTAAGTTAGCTTTACGGATAAAGCCGCTAGGAGTTATTATCAGAGATATAGATTTAAATTCCGTCTATATCGACTTTTGTACCTCATTCGTACCAAAAAAGTTAAAAAAAAATTCATTGTATAGAATCAAGAGTGTTCTTTCTATGGAATTTTGAGAACCAAATGGCACAATATCGGAACCAACAACCCAATTTTGAAGGAATAATTTAATCAAGGGAGATGTAGAATGAAAGCATACAGAGGGGTAGAGCTATCTACCACAACAACAGGATAGAGGAGAAGGGAAGGCATATGCATAGACTTGATAAAACTGACCCGAGATTCGAAACCCGAACTGAACGATCCGAATCCAAACCCGATCCGACACTCGAAATACGCTCACTCGAAAATGGATCCGAGACTCGAATTGATCCGATTTGAGCCATACCCGACCGGAAATTTTCTACAAAGTTACTTATTTTGGCATGACGAGCAAATTTGACCAAAAATTGGTTGGCTTAAATCGACCCGAATCGAACCATACCCGATCCAGACCAAAACGACCCGAACTTAACCCGATTCGAATGACTCATTTGCCAAGTCTACATGTACGTATTTGCATGTTACTAAAGAATAGGAACGTTAGATGAAGATATGCACCTGTTTAAACAATAATAATAATAAAACCCCATCACACAAAAAAAGCTGTCGTTCACCAAACAATAACAAATGTGAGTGTGCTAGGTGCAGGGTTAAAAAAACTTTTTCAAAAGTATCATTTGATGTGAAGGAAGATACAAAAATTCACATAATCCAGACTTGTCGCTTGATTTGGGTTTAAGTTGATGTTACCTTTAAGAAAATTTTTTTGAGTTAATTGTACTTTAGTATCCTAAAGTATTGTAAATATACATATAAAAAAAGAATCCCATATTTTTAAAATATTAAAAATCTACTCTGAGAATCAATTTATTTAACATTTTACTACCTCTACAACACAAAAATAGGATATTAAATAGTCAAAAATATATAATCTTAAATACGAGTATGCAAAATCAGTTAAGTAGAGCTTTTGGTCACTCAATTTTTGATCCAAGAAAATCTCTAAGAGGAACCAATTAAACAAAAATTTCAATCTATCCAAAATCTTACCGTAACCAAGCCAATAAACCAACAAACTAGTTTTCAAAAGCAATTAGCCATTTTTTTTGGCTGGATTACTCATTGACTATTCACCAAAAAAAAAAGGAAAATTTAGAGCACAAATGAAGAAATAAATTTTAAAATTTATTTGGTGTGATAAATTATAAATAAATTTTCAAGTTAGCTTCATCTGAGTTTAATCATTTTAATTTTTGAATCGGCCAAACCAGATTAAACTAACAATCAAAAATATTTTTAATTTGACCAAACAGGTAAGATAGATTGATTTGTTTAACTGATTTTTTGGGTTAGTTTTTGGTCAATTTCTCTTTTTTCTTGGACATTAGTAGCAATGGTTTCATTATTAAAATATGGGGTATCTTTTTGTTATTTCGATCACTGCATCTCAATGTATCAATGTCTTAAATTTAATATATGATTATTGCAAAAAGTAATTGTCATTATATGACAACCATCACAATTGGATAAATCTAGAACGTACATTTATCTTAGATTGATCTTAACGGTTCGTTTTATTTTATTTTTAAATAATTAAAATATATTATAAAAAACGTACAGTATCTCCAACTATTATTAAAAATAATAATTTTTTTATGGCCTTGTTTGGTAACTCTCCCATTATGTCACAATAAAAGCTTATTTTTAAAAGACACAAAAATAATTTTGGAAAAGAAAAAACAACATATCCATTGCAGTGTTATTGACGCCCCCTGCATCGCTCTCTTCGGCCGCTATTATTATCGGCTTTACACACTGCCTGCAATAATAGTAGTTGGGGCGAGTCATTCCCCCCTCCGTCTCTCTCTCTCTCCTATCTCTGTCGCCCTCTCTTCATCGCCTCCCTCCCTCTCCGTCATCTCCTACCTTTTCTCCAGCGATGTACCAACGCCCTCCATCTCTTTCCGTTTGCCATTATTGTCGGTCTTAAGCTTTCCCAGCAATCATGGTAGTTGAAGCGACGTTCCCCCCCTCCATCTTTCTCTCCTATCTCCATAGTCCCCGTCCTCATCTCCAGCAACATCTTCCCATCTCTCTCTCCCATGTCCGGCTGGTGCTTGCCATTCAGTGACGGATTCAGACATTTAAAATAGGGATGTCCATCTATTAATATTACACTACCAAAAAATAAATCATATGACGCATATTATGGTAGTCTGTTTTGTGTAGACGTACTGTGTCGTGTTTTTTTTTTAACGATCATTGCATCTCGAATTTCCACACTAGTGAAACTTGATATGTAATAATAATATATCTCACTTTTTTACTCAAGAAAGAAAAAGCTATGGTAATCTACTACTATATTTGTTCTCAACGGTTCTTCATATTTCAAAGTTCATGCATACATTGTGCCGAAGTCATAGAATATTACAATTACGTACCATTCACTAAAACTATTTGTTATAGACCGCAAATCATCAGCACCAAGCAATAAAACAAAAAAAAAAGGTGAATATGCCATCCATGAAATACAACTACAAATAAGCAATCCCCACTATCTACTTACACCAAAAGGGGAGAAAAAGAAAAGAAATCACTACAAGAATCCGGTCCAATTGAGATCGGAGTTTAGAGACCGAAATCAAAATCAGTCTCTAATTAAATTTGGAAACCGAATTCAGAGACCGAAAACTCTGGTATCAAATTGAAATCAATTTTGACACCGAAAATTACTATACGGTCTCCACTTGAGACCAATACAAATTTCGGTCTCAGATTTTGGAGACCGAAATCAGTATACGGTCCCAACTGGAGACCAACATAATTTCCAGTCTCAGATTTCGGAGACCAACTGCGATATTATATACACGTAGAGACCACGAAAAAAGATTTCAGAGACCAAAGGGGTTTCATTTTTTGAGAAGGCTCTAGTCATTTCAGAGACCGAAAAATATGATGGTCTCTAAATAAATTTGGTTTCAAATTGCAATTAAGTCAGAGACCGAAATGTAGATTCGGTCTCAATCTGAGACCAATTACATTTTCGGTATCCAATAACAAATAGCAATTGTAATTTTCAGCTTCCGTTTGATGCCCGCAACTTAATCGGCCTCAGATTTAGAGACCGAACAAAAAAATTAGTCTCTACTTGAGACCAATGGAACTTTTGGTCTCAACTACTGGACACTGAATATAATTTCGGTCTCTGAATTTGAGACCAAACTCCAGAGTTGGTCTCTATTAGAGACGAAAATTATTTTCGGTCTCAGCTTTAGAGACCGCTTATGTGTCTCGGTCTTCAATTGAGACCAAAATGGCTCGGTCTCATTAGAGACCAACACAGCCGGTCTCTAACTTTGGAGGAAAATCAGAACCAAGTCCTTCGAGCGCGGGCACTCCTCACTCAAACTCCACCATTTCGCCATTTTCGTGCTCTCTGCTCCCTGCTCTCTGGTCTCCGCCCTGTCACTCCACCGGCTTCCTCCTTCAAGCTTCCACTTTCTCACTCACTCACTGCCTTCCTCATCTCTCGGTGTTTGGTTGCTGCTCGGTCGTGGGTCGCTGCTTCGAAGCCCCGACAACCCACCAAGGTATGGCTCCCATCTCAATGGCTTATGCTGATGCGGCATTCTGGTTGTTCTCCTCCCATTCGTGGGTATTCACTCATGTTGGTGTAGCTTGCTCCGAATTGAGGTGTGGATTTGAGGATTCTAGGGTTGTTTTCGGCATTGCTTTGCTTCCCCATCCCTGTGATTTGCCGTGATTTGCCTCCCATTCGTGGGAATTGCTTGATTTGGTTACTCACCGTGAATTGCACGCCAGGTGTTCGTTAAAATGCCTCACTTGTGTGTTTCTCGCAGAGCTACCTGGAAGAAGACCCAGACTCTGAACCCTTACTGCTGACTTCCACTACTTCACTGTGACGTTGCTAGTAACAGGTACATTCAAACATCATTCGCTAAAAAGGCCAAACTCGCCAAATAAATTGAATCAAATGTCACTTTGTGAGGAATTTGCTCTAGCTAATATTGAATAACTTGAAGTGCATGTCTGTCTGTCTGTCTGATGTCCTCATTGCTGTGTCGGATAATGTTGCACTATGTGTCTTGCGAGTTATTTGCTTATTTTGTTTTCGTTTTTCCTTTTGGGTTTTATGAATGTTCAGTCTTTTCACACCTGTTTTTTGTAATGAATTATTTTTTTGTGTGAAGTAGACAAAGGACGAAAAGAAGTTGACCAAGAGACTAGAAACCAGAATGAGAGCAATCCAGCAGATGTGAGTCTTATGTTGTTTCTCTACTTTTTCCTGTAGTTTCAATTTTTAATTAGTGTCACTGATTTCCTAGTTAAATGTACATGTTTTAATATGAACCAAAATTATTGTTTTACATTCAAATTGCCTTTATCTTGTCTTGAATGAATTTTGTACTTAATAGGAGTTGATGCCATGGCTTATATCAGAGAGCAATACCCTTACTTGAAGATTTTTTTGTTTCTTGTCTATTGGGCAATGAATTGAGTTGGATCTTATTGTCTCTGTTCCAAAATTATATGTTGCTGGCCTCAATGTGTATGTCTGAAGTTACTGATAGTCTGCTAGTGCTTTGGCAGGGTTGGGGTATGTCAAGAGATGTGCAGCCTAACCTGTAAGTGGTCAAGAGTATCAGAGAGGCTCTTTCTAAATGATCTGCACATGAATGTGAAAACTTGAATTTGAAAAAAGAGAAGGGAAAAAATAAGCAAAGAAATGTTGGCACAGGGCAGTTGGATATACTGCCTTAATCTTCCTCATTGTTTATAGGGTAAGGTTGTGTACATTCTTAGAAAACCCTTTACCCTGCTTCCATGGGTCCACACTTTGATGGTTATTGTTGTTAGTAAATGGAAGCTCAAATAGGTCCAATAGTCATTTTGAGGTGGTAGTCTGAAGTTGGAAGTTGGGAGATTATTCACAATTTGGATTTGCAGCCATTGTCAGTGGTCGTGACTTTAGCAGAAGTCTTATGCTAGGCATATTCTGACATGTTTAGTTTCTTTGCCGCTTCTTTTTGGTTGGTTGGTTGGTTGGTTAGTTGGGTGGTTGGTTGAGCATGGGAATGTCTTTTGTAACTCAATTTATTGCAGGGAGGTAATGTACGGCTTTAAGCCTGGGTTATGCTCAATTTTAAGGCGGAATGCTGTTCGTTTCTTTCCAGACATATATATATATATATTATATATATATATATATATATATATATATATATATATATATATATATATATATATATATATATATATATATATATCTATATATATATATACATATACTATATATATATATATAAATATATATATATATTATATATATATATATATATATATATATATATATATATATATATATATATATATATATATTATATATATATATATATATATATATATATATATATATATATATATATATATATATATATATATATAATATATATATATATATACATCCCCCCACATTCACATTGAGTTTGTTTCCCCTTTTTTTTGGAATGTAAACCCCAATACTCCGGATGTGTGATCCGTTGAGATGTGTACTTGGTGTACTCCGGGCGTGTGGCCCATTGAGCGTGGGAATGTCTTTTGTATTTGTATTTATTGCAGGGAGGTAATGTTCGGCTTTAAGCTTGGGTTGTGGTCAATTTTAATGTGGAATTCTGTCCGTTTCTTTTCAGATATATATATACACACACACACACATATACACGTATACACATATATACGTATACATATATACGTATCTACATATTTAGGTTCATATATATATATATATATATACACCCTCCACCCCCCACATTCACATTGAGTTTGTTTTCCCCTTTTTTTGGAATATAAACCCCAGTACTCCGGATGTGTGATCCGTTGAGATGTGTACTTGGTGTACGCCGGGCGTGTGGGCCATTGAGCGTGGGAATGTCTTTTGTATTTGTATTTATTGCAGAGAGGTAATGTAAACCCCAATATTATTGGTAGTGTTTGTTTTGTACATTTATAAGGTGAGAATGATTTCGTTATTCAGTTATTCGTAACTGTAATCACCAATCTGTACATTGCATTAAATATGTATGTCCCTAAAGCAATCTTATCAACTGCATGTGCAGGAGCGATTCACATGGGATCCCGAGCATGAGGACTTAGTCAGAAGCGAATGGCAACAAAAGGTGCGTGTAAGACTGAAAGATATAGTGCACAAGGCCGCGAAGGACCCTCCGGAGAAGATCATTCCGTGGATGACGGATGGTCTTCGCACATCATTAAACACCAAGAGGAAAACTGATGAGGAATTCAAGAAGCGGTCGGAGCAGAACAGGAAGAATAAAATTGGGCTCTGAACACTGTAATCATTGGGCTCTGAACTTCATGTAGGTATGTATAGTTGTAGTCGTTAATGAACACTGTAATGTGCAACATTGGGCTCTGAACTTCATATATGCTAACATTGGGCTCTGAACCCTGTAATTGTTGTATTCATGAAATGCGAAATTGTGGATATTTTGGTGCAATTCGTGTAACTATGCTATAATTTCGGCATGCTGAAATAAGTAGAATGTATATAGCAAAAAATATGGCCAGGTTAGAGACCGAAATTGATATTCCGGTCCCTGTTTGAGACCGAAATTAAAGTTCAGTCTCCAATGTAGCTGGACATGGACATCAGCCTGTGCTGGAGACCAACTTGAAATTCGGTCTCTAATTAAGACTGGAAAAATGGTCTCCAGTAGAGACTGATCTCATTCAGTACTATTTTGGTCTCTAATGGAGACCAATATTGTTGGTCTCAGATCGAGACCAAATAGATTGGTCTCTAATTGAGACCAAAATTAATGGTCTCAATTAGAGACCGGTCTACTTTGGTCTCTAATAGAGACCAGCTAAATTGGTCTCAGCTAGAGAGCTGTCCAGCTTGGTCTCAGTTAGAGACCAGTAAACTTGGTCTCAATTAGAGACCGGTCATACATGGTCTCTGTTAGAGACCGAGCCCAATATGGTCTCAAGTAGAGACCACTCTGTCCAAATTTGGTCTCCAAATTTGAATTACTACCAAAGATTTAAAGACCAATGCTTTTCGGTCTCTATTCGGTCTCTAAAATTAAATAGAGACCGATTTTTCCCATTTAGAGACCGAAAAGCTTCGGTCTCTAACTGGGCGGAATCTTGTAGTGAATCAGCATCAAACTCAAATCAATGATTAGTGCCAAGTTAAAGAAATTCTGTACCAAGACAATATTGTAGCTCAGCAACCGAAAAAATCAATAATAACAATTAAAAAAAATTAAAGAGACCAGTATTAGATGAAATTAAAAGTCTAAAACCCACATAGGATAGAAAGGGAGAGAGACACAGAGAGAAAGATTTGGGAAAGTAGAATCTAATTTTACATGAGAAGAAGAGAGAAATATTTGGTCTTGGGTGCATTTTATTTTATTTTATTTTTCTATCAAATTTCAACTTTATAGTTGCAGTTTTTATATTTCAAAAAACTTAGAATGCCAGTATATGAGCTTGATATATTTAGAGGATAATTATAACTTTTGGGGCCTATTTAGGAGTGTCTACATACGTTAATCTAACCCCTTTAGAATATACCACTAGAATTTTTTTTAGAATATGGGTGTCCATGGACACCCCTAGACTATTAATAGATCCGCCTATGTTGCCATTGTTTCGACGATAATGTTTGCCAGTTCTACTATCGGCTAGGGTGCATTCTGGGGTTTGGTAGGGTTGGGTTGTATTTCTTTTTTATATATTTTCAACTATCGACCAACATTATTTATAATAAAGGTATTCATTGCCTAATAAAAAGACTCATAACCACATCGCCATTGCATTGTATGTACATTTGTAAATTCGGGTTCGAATCTCAGTTGCACCTAATATGGAAATATCATTTCTTTTTGTGTCAATATTAATTACCTTTTCTAATATTATCTTATATTTAGTTTTTGGAAATAAAATTGGTCACATAATAAAACATGTAATTTAATTATAAAATAATATTTTATTCATTTATTTGTTTTTTTTCTTAATTAATTTCTAATGCCAACTTTGTTTGTTATTGAACTCCTTGTACAAACCTTAGTGCTTCACTTACATACAGTTATGAAATACCTACCTATGCTCTAATATGGATTCTGTAATGAAAAGTTTTGGCGATCTTGATGAAAGAAAGGTTGATAGGGGTAAGTTCAAAGAATTTACTTAACAGCATAAAATATTGGCAGCTTGTGTAATAGGGAAAAATGTCCTTGTATAATTATTTTATTTGCTCTTTATGTTGTCTGATGAAATGCGAGTGCAGTGATTTAAGTACATGGTGAAACTCGTGGCAAACGAGTTCAATGCAGTGAAATTTAAATTGGCAATTTGTTAGTGATATGTTAATGAATTTTTTCGGATAAATTTCATTATAGTTTATGTTATTAATAGCTTTGTTGCAATTTTTTTCCAATGAAATAAAATCAATGAAATCATAAACCTCTGGCATACCATCCATCCAAATTTCGATATTCAGCCTAGTTCAAGATTAACATTTCGGCAACATAAATACAAATCCGTTCCGAATGGAGTTCTCCACTGATGGAAACCTGAAGATGTCAAGGGCTGGTAGTAGCACACAAAGTTCTCTATGAACCCAGATGAAGATGAACCTCCAGCCCGATTGACACAAACGCATGTGCCCACCATCATTTAGCCCAATTATGCAGCCACTCTCAAAGTCCTCATTTCATCAATTTGGGTCTATACACATACAACCCCCTCAAAATTTTTTGTTGTCCTCTTTTTTGAGATTAATTTGGACAATTGACTTGTGAAGATGTAAAGCAATAAGCCAACAACATAAGTAGGCACACTTTCCAAGAGTGGGGTGTTTCCCTTTGTTGTTTAGCCAAGCCCAATAATATGAATACTGATTGTCGTCATTAGTTTTATTGTAGTCATATTAATTCTTGATTGTTCGATTTATCACAAATTGGCAAATGTAGTTAGCTTAATCTGGGCTATTATTTTATTATTTTCATTAGCTTATAAGTCATGTTAGTTTAGGTTACAAATGGCTCTAAAATTTCAATCAACTAAGGTCAAGGAAGAAAGCTATCACTATGTAAAATGAACAATCTAATTGAGACTTGAATTCAAAATTAACCAATTATACAAAAAAAAAAATCCCATATAATTCAAAGCATGAAAGTAAAATGTGAACTAAGTTTTGAGCTTCCAAATCACCTCAGCAAAGATGTGCATCTAATTCTATTACAACTGAAAACAAGAACACGATAATGATCACTAATTTTCCTTTGGAAATCAATTAACAATTTCAAGATCCTTGCAAAGCTTTTCCACTTCTTTACTATATACAACGTGCATGTTCAATAAAGCCATTATTTGATACTATAGTTTTTTTGAAGGGAATTTGATAAACTTGTAAATATTATGTGAGTATTGACATTTATCTTTCATATTTCACAATCGTTGTAAAATTAAGCATGCCATTAGGGGTGTTCATCGTTCCAAGACCAGATTGGACTGGACCGGACTGGCTGGACTGAGGACCGAAAATTTGGCAGACCTTGGACCAAGGACCGGACCGATCTGGAGTCGGTCCTGGACTGGACCGGACCGGTCAGAACCTGGAATGAACCGGACCGGACCGACTCCAGACATTTGCATCTTGATGAGCTTGAAATTTTCTACAGATACCCACATGAAAAAAAAAAAAAAAAGAACTGCAGTCTTGGCAAGAATTCAACATTCTATCAGAAAGGCATCATGAAACTCTTAAACAAGGGGCTTAAACAAGGCATTAATGCAAAAACAATCATCTTCCAGCAATAGAGAGAGAGAGAGAGAGAGAGAGAGAGAGAGAGAGAGAGAGGGTACAATTGATTCAATTGAACATTTGCATCTTGATGAGCTTGAAATCTTCAAGGCTGATCCTTCGTTGTCTGTCAATTGGCTGAACAACATGTGCCTCTTTTGGGTCCATCAATTGTTTACTACAAGAGAAGCAACCCCAGTGAGAAGAGGCCCAGAAATTGGCAGCCATGGCTCCCAGTAACTTACGACAGTGAATCATAAACGAAGGAAGAACGAAGATAGATCCAGGGATACGCTGCTAGAAGCCACTAACCAAATCAAATTTACAAAACCCTAGAACAAATTCACAACATCGAAAAACCCTAGATACACAATAATCTCAAATCAAAAACCCAAATTAATACAATACCCAAATCCAAGCATACCTCCAGGCTCCACCAACTGAAACGCCGTACCGGAAGCCACTGGACGTCGGCCGGTGTTCGCACAGACCAGAGAGCAAAGAGAATTCGAGCTATTAGGGGTGTTCAATGGTGAACAATAGCAACTGAAGACTGCGAGATGAAGTGGCAGAGAGTAGAGAGTGAGAGAGCTGAGCGAGAGGAAGAAGATGAGCAACTGCGAGTCAAGAGGAAGAAGATGATTGACAGACTGAGTGAGAGGAACAGAGCGAGAGGGAAGAGCGAGAATGAGAACTGGAGAAGACCAAAGAAGTGAAGACTAAGACTGAAGAAGGGCCAGGCCAAATTATTTTTAAAAAAAACCTATGTCCGGTCCGGTCCGGTCCATTAGCCAGTCCACCCGGTCCAAACCCGGACCGGACCGAAGACCGAAAACAGAAAAGGACAGGACCGAGGACAGAACCGAAAGGCCTTGGTCCAGTCCGATCCGGTCCAGCCTGTCCCGGTCTTCGGTCCGGTCCAGTCTTAGACCATTTAATGAACACCCCTACATGCCATTCATTTGTTTTTCACAAACCAAATTCATGTTATCGTAGCTAATACCCTGTGCAGAGTTAATCGATCAACGAGTGTGTGTACTATAAACTCCATTCAGGTCTACATCTTCCAGTGGTTTTTTACCAACAAACTTGCTATTGGAATTTTTAGGACAAGTGCATCTCCGATGATCTATATCACAACATTTGTTACAAGTCTAAGACCTTTTTCTGTTTGGTGTCGCTTTTGAAATTACAACCTATGGATCCCTTATTATGTTGTTTCCATCAAATCAGTAATCTTCTTCATGTGCCATATTCTTCATTTTTGCATATATCATGATTGCAAACATGTGGTGGTATGAAAAATCTTCCGATTCCAACATCATGCAACAACAATGCATCATTTTATGTGCATCGTCCCTAATCACTGTATATCAAATTTTCTTCATCTTCAACAACTTATAACCTATACCAATTAGGTTCATTGGAACCATCACCATTCTATTATTCGTCTTTTACAAGATAAAATGACTCTAAGCATATCTCTTTGCATAAAAAGCCATAGCAATCTCTCGTACATACTTTTGCAGCATGTAACTCAACGTTGCAAATTACTCCCTCTATAACAGGGAAAGTGTGAAATGTTGTATGGTCACTATGTCCGTCTACTCTTCTTTGTTATGCAATTCCATGTTTGTGCAATTAGACAAGTGTATACAATTTTATCATCAAATCAATCCCTATTTTAGTTATTCTATGCATGCTGTCAACTCTTTGTGTATGTAACAGCTCGAACCTAAACTTATGCTAATTACATTCCATTATATTAATCACACATTAATTAAGTTGGGCGTTGCATTTCAATTTTGTATTTTATGTATGTGTGTCTACTTATCCAATTGCAGGTTGAAACGAAAAAGTAACCTTAAATTGAATTTCATTCCACTCTCACATAACTCATTCGAATGCCCATAAAAAAAATTTAGCCTAATTATTAGAGGAGTAAATTACATAAAAAGAAAAGGTATACAATATATATATATCAATGACTAAACATAGCAATAATGCAGTTATAATGAGAAGTTAAGTAAAATATATATGTAAAAAGAAAGCGAGGCGTAATAATTTCAAATGAAAATGTCTTACACCAAATTTTACACCTAAAGGTTCTACAATTTAATTAATCAATTTTAGCTCAAAAATGTTAGCCCAAATATATATGTATATGCATTTGAAGAAAAAAATAATAAGTAAATAAAATAATAAAATAAATAAGGGAATAGATGATAAGCATCAAGTTGCAAAAAAAAATCTAGATTTTATTAAGTTGAAATTTACCCAAAAAAAGAAGAACAAAACTTAAAATAAACCAAATTATACCCAAACTCCCCCCTTTTTAATTTCCAGACCCGCAAAACCCCCCTCTGTTCTGCCTCTTGCTTCCAGCCCACGCACGCCCAGCCACACTGTTCACGGGCCTCCCAATGTCGCTGCCCAATCGCCGGTGCGCCACCAGCTCCCGCCACCCAGTGCCGCCGTCTCAACCGCCCTTTTCTCCATCTCCTTCTGTGTGTTAAGTGGGTTGAGAGGTGAAACCCTAACTCTCCCTTAGTTCAATTCTTGATGTTTATGCTTAAATGTTTGTAGTAAATGGTGTAATTAACATTGATGAGTACTTATTTGTAAATTTCTTGGATTATTATGGATCTTTAGATTGAGTGTGAATTGGGGGAATTAACAATAGTGTGGTGAGTGAGGATTTGGAGTTGAACATTGATTTTAATTTGATTATGTCGAGTTAATGATATGTCAATGAATTTTAATGAGCATTTGAAGGAAATTGAGGTGTTGCACATGTGTTGGATGGATGTGTGGTTGCCATGGATGTAGTGGGATGGAGTTTGGGGTTAGCTAAAGTTCACATTTAATTGTGGTGCCTTGATGATTTTAGATGAAATTTTAATGGTCTTTGATTGGAAACATGGAGGAGTATGTATGTGTGTGATATTATCATGGATATGGGGATTTAGAGTTTATGGCTCGAATGAAATTTAAATTGATTATGTTGAGTTATTAGTATTTAAATGAGTTAAATGATGATTAAATAGATATATATGTGTATATAGGTATAAGGTTAATGTATGTAAGTGTACCATAAACGGCCTAGGGAAGATGGTGGAGTAGAGAAAAGAAAAGAAATGAGATAATGTTGAGGTTTGTAATTCTTAGGCTAAAAGTGAAGTTTAATTAAATTACACAACTTAGCTTATTAAAGGAGTGATGATTGTGGCTAGGGATATCAAGAATTTCTAGTTAATGGAATAAGTAGTTTGGGGGCTTGAAATCTATTAGCATAATATGCCCATATGGTTTGTTCCAACTAATGAACATCTGCATGACCGGAGCTAGCAAGGAAATAGGCAAGTGAATACCTCTCGATGTGAACTCGAAACCAAGCCTATGATGTCATTCTTAACTCAAGTCATGATTGGCCTATCCAAAGTGTGATTGCGGCTATTAAGGGTGTGCTATTGAAAGAAGGTAATACTAACTAAAATAATAATAACGACCACACCAGGAAAATAACCATAATTCTAATAATAACACTATTAACGATGTCGATATATCCATAAGTGCGACAAAAGTGTTAATATTCTAAACTTTTAATAATGACCACTACTGCTGCTGCTGCTACTACTACTACTACTACTAATAATAATAATAATAAGGATGGCATTAACACGAGCAGTTGAGACAAAATAAATGATAATAACAAACTTATGTTAGTAACTATAATGGTAATGACGTAAATTCACATCGATATTAATAAAAGCGAAGCAAGTTACGCCATTACGCTATTATAACATTTATAAAATGAGCATTGGCATTATATAAAGAAGGAACATAAACAAAGAGAAATAGAATCAAGTTCAGTAATCAACGCGGAGTACGTCGATATTAAAAAGAAGAGCGAAAGAATTTTAAATTACCTATTAAACTAGAAAATTTAACAAGGTTACCTAAATTTACACTAACTGTGAAATTACATATTTGGACTAGAAGTGAGACCACCACTGTTTTTTCAAGCTGCCAACAACAATTTTCACCAAAAAGGAGAGAGACTTTCAAAGATCAGGTACGTACATTACCTGTGCTCTTCGAAACTCACATGTTTCTCAACCTATGCAAATCAATATAATATTCATTTAATGAATCTAGTTTATGCAATCTTTTGTCACCTAAGCAAATGCTCCCACCAATTATCAATCATCAGGGCGTATGCCCTTCAATTTACCCATGCAGCTTCAACTCAGGTTTTTTGATCGGCCTAGGAGGTGTGCACCCATCTCAAAATCACTGCAGATGTCAATCGGGGTACACTTCTAGATAATAACTAGCACATCAACTTTACTTGCACATTCTCTCTCTTTTGTTTGCAAAATAAAATGTTTTGAAATGCGGACGCCTAACTATTTGAATACAAAACTTATTTTACAGCATCCGGATGTGCGTATTGAGCTTCGGCTCATTATTTGAATGCTTTTATGTTTCTATTTTAGGTAAAGGATCAGTGAACAGTCTTCCTCTTGACAAACTAGAAGGAAGCGAGAAATGAGCGAAAGTAGCAGTTTTGCTGAATGTTAGCTAGCCTTGTGCTCACAGTGATTTATAAGCTAGCACCCCTGGAGACTTGCTGATTGTGTATTCTCTTGGGTTTTGGAACTTGTGTTCTTTAGTGTTTGTACACTAAGTTACCATGTGTATTATGACTGAACAAGTTGTCAACTGTATGTTCTGTTTCCAAAGCTTAGTAAATCAGGGGACTGTTTAAGTATCATAGTGTTATAAAGCAGTTCCGGATAGCCTTATTCTGTTATAAAACGGCGGTAATGCCTCCAGCAAGAAGACTTCCACTGCAAACATAAAGAAATAAGTAATTAAGTTAGAGTAATCAGGCATTAGGGATTAGGGGCGTTACAATTTTGGTATGAGAGCCAGGTTTAGCGAATCACTGTGAGCTGTAAGACGTTCAAGAGTTAGGTTGTGAGGATTCTGACATAAAGATGACTGATGGTAGTAGTGACAAGGGTGAGGGGGACAACAACTCCTTCAACCCTGATTATGATCAATTTGAGGATCGTCACAGTTAAGCCGCTCATTTTTTTTAAGCTTTGATTTTTGCTGGTATACGTCATCGGCCGGTGCAGGGTGATATTCTTTTTACATTTCGTGTGTATATAGTATATATAGGTTGGCTAGCCTAACCCACTATGATGATGTAATTCACCTCTTCTTTTTGGGTTTGGGGGTGGAGTTGACTAGGTAGATAACTAAACTTAGTAGGTGCGGTAGAGGACAAGGTCAAAAATCCCAACTAAAATGCAAGAGATGCCAATATGACGTACTGCAATATTCTTTTGGTGGATATATACAATGAAGGTAATGTTTGAGTTAAGTGTTCTTTGATTTCGTATGATTATTGCATTATCATAAAGTCATGCAAATTTAGACAATGAACTTTGTTTATGTGATTCAGTATGTCAGAGTCTGTAAACAACAATTTGAATAACAATGAAAGTGAGACTCAGAGTTCAGGCAACTAAATGAATGAGAACCCCAGCCAAACCCTAACGAAGGTCCAATGGTAGTTCTAGAAGTTTCTAGTCATGAGAAAGGTCTAGATTATTGGAAAGAAATTACATAGTTGAGTTGATGAAGAAGGCGCTCAGTTGATGAACATAATTCCCCCTATACCTCTAGAAAAACCTCCAAAATTTGATGAACTAGCTGATAGGGTAGCCCATTGCAAACCTAAGTTTACAATGGAGACCTTGATCCCGTAGAACTTGAGGGCTGGATTAGGAGAATGGAGAAAATATTTGCAATAGTTAAAGTACCTGAAGAGAAAAAGGTGAACATAGGCTTACTTTTTTATTTAGCTGGTGAAGTAGATATCTGGCAGAGGACTGTGAAAGATAAGGTATGAGGACCTGAGCTTACTTGGATTAAATTTCTCGAGAAGCTGAGGGTTAAGTTCTACCTAATCACAGTTCAACGCAGAAGCAGAAAGAGTTCATGGAGTTAAAGACGAGTAGTAGTATGACGGTGATGCAATATGCCTGTAAGTTTATGGAGTTATCAAGATTCGCTCTAGATTTTGTGGCATCCAAAAGGCCAAAAATTAGAAGGTTTAAAGAAGGTCTAGTTTTTTTATATTTGGAATCAATAGGCAGGCCAGACAATTCAAACTTACCAGGAGTTGTACGAAAGAGCTGTTGAGGTTGAATGAGTGAAGGTTAACTTAAGGGCTTTGAACCGAGAAAATCAGAAGAGGAAATGGAACGATCGTGGCACATCAAGCGAGAGTGTGGCTCAAAAGAAACCCATTGCTGGCCCTATTATGAGTCGCTTAGTGGCTTCAACACAACCTTGCCCCAAGTGTGACCGAACAAACCATACTACAGTCAAGTGCCATGTAGGTACTAACAAATGAATATGATATGAAAGCTCCGATCATTCGATTGTCACTTGCCTTAAAAGACAGTAGGCTATAGAAAAGAGAGTTGCAAGACCTGTACCACCACCATGTCAAGGAGCCCCACCCTCTAAACCCCTAATGATAGGACTAGCTTACGTGATAAGCGAGAAGGAAGCTACAGTTTCTGGTACGGTCGTCACTGAAACCCTCTTTTTAAATTCAAAAACATTTTGTGTCTTATTTGATTCGGGTACTACTCATTCATTTATAACCACTCGAGCTACATTGTAATTGAAATTGAAAGGAAAAGAAAAATAATAATAAAGAATGGACGAACTATGGAATTAGTTTGCTAAATGGGCAAGTTATAGAATGCCCTGTTCTTTATAAAGATGTTCCTATTGTGATTGTCGAACATGAGTTCCCTAGGGACTTGATCTAGTTTGATATGTCAGAATTTGATATAATCATAGGAATGGACTGGTTGATTGTACTTGGGGCAAACCTAGACTCTAGAGATCTTAAAGTCACTACAAAGAACCAAGAGGGTCAAGAAGTATGTTTCTACGGTGAAAGACTTGAGAAGGAGTATTCTATAGTTTTAATTATGAAGGCAAGTAAGTTGTTAAGGTAAGGGTGCATAGGATATTTATGTTATGCTACTGAGGTTAAAAAGGAGGAGATAAAAATAGAAGATATCCCTGTAGTTTGTGAATTCTCTAATGTCTATCCTAAGGAGTTGCCTAGATTACCACATCAAAGGGAGATTGACTTTGAGATTGAGCTAATCTTGGTGAACAACCTATGTTAAAAGCTCTATAGAGGATGAACCCAATAGAGATCAAGGAACTAAAGACCCAATTGGACGAGTTACTGTAAAAAGAGTTCATCAGGCCAAATATTTCACCCTGGGGAGTCCCAGTTTTGTTTGTGAAGAAAAAGATGAAACCTGAAGGTCGTGTATAGATTTAGGAAGTAAACAAGATTACCATTAAGAACAAGTATCATTTACCTCGAATAAATAATTTCTTTGATTAATTACAAGGAGCTAGAGTATTTTCGAAGATCAAGCTAAGGTCTGGTTATCATGAGCTTAGGATTAAGTCAAAAGACTTCCCCAAAATCCCCTTCAAAATTAGATATGGTCATTATGACTTTACTATGAAGCCTTTTGGGCTTGCCAATGCCTATGTTGCATTTAAGGGTCTAATGAATAGAGTTTTCTGGCCTTACTTGGATAAGTTTATGGGGGTTTTCATGGATACATTCTAATATATTTCAAGGGCAGGACGGAGTATGCTAATCATTTGAGGACTGTATTACAAACCTTGAGGGAACACCAGTTTTATGCAAAGATGAAAAGATGTGAGTTTTGGTTAACTGAAGTGACATTTTCGAACATGTAGTTTCTAAGTAAGGAATCAAAGTTGACCTTCGGAAGATAAAGTCGGTCATTGAATGGACAGACCCACCAGTGTGACAGAAGTAATGAGTTTCTTTAGTTTAGTAAGATACTACGAGAGATTTGTGAAAGACTTTTCCAGAAGAACATTCACACTAACCAACTTACTAAAGAAAATGACTAAGTTTGAATGGTCTGACAAGTGCAAGGGAGCATTTCAAGAACTAAAGATATGCTCAACAACAACACCTATCCTTACGTTAACCATAGAACGAAAATAGTACACTGTTTACAATTATGCTTTTAAGAATGGGTTAGGTTGTGTACTGACGCAAGATGACAAGGTAACAACTTATGTTTCTAGGCAACTTAAGCCTTATGAAAAGAACTACCCAATCCATGACCTGGAGTTAGCTGCGGTAGTTTTTGCCTTAAACATCTAGCGACACTACCTGTATGGGGCACCGTGCAAGATTTACACTGACCACTAGAGCCTGAAGTACCTCTTTACTCAGAAAAAAGATCAACTTAAGACAACGACAATGATTAGAATTGCAAAAAAAATATGATTTGTAAATTCAATAACATCCTGAAAAGGCAAATGTAGTAGCAGATGTGCTCAGTAAGAAGAACCAACATAGTTTAAATACAATGATAAATACCCAACCTGACATTTAAAGAGACCTTGAAACCATGGGTATCGAACTGGTGTTATCAGGGTACATAGATGGGATGTTGTCAGCATTAGAGGTGCAACCTTCCATAATAGAAGAAATTATGATAAGTCAGAAATATGATACTCAGGTGGGGAGGCTCAGACAAAATGTCACCAAAGGAAAATCCCCTGGTTTCATAATACATGGAGATAGAACCTTGAGGATTCAAAGTAGAGTGTGCGCACCCAATAAAGCGGAGTTGAAAAGAAGCATTTTAGAAGAAGGCCAGAATACTTGATATTCAGTGCACTCAAGAGGAACAAAAAATGTATAGGGATCCAAGGTAAATCTTCTTTGTGGGATAACATGAAAAGAGAGATTGTAAGGTATGAAGATAAATGTCTGATGTGTTAAAAGGTGAAAGCTGAATATCAGCGTTCTGTAGGCAAATTGAGGCTTTTAGAGATTCCTACCTAGAAGTGAAAGTCAATTTCAATTGATTTTATTATGGCTTACCCCTTTCTACTTCAAAGAAGACTGCCATTTAGGTCATTATAGATAGATTAACCAAATCTGCCCATTTTATACCAATTAATGATACTTGGGGTGTAGAGAGATTAGCACAGTTGTATGTCAAAGAAATAGTTCAATTGCACGGTATACCAAAGGACATAGTGTCTGACAGAGACCAAAGATTTCAAGCTCGGTTTTGACAAGCCTTACAAAAAGCTTTTGTGACCAAGTTAAATTTTATTAGTTCATATCACCCTGAGATGATGGACAAACTTAAAGAGTTAATCAAATCCTACAGAATATACTTAAGGCATGTGTGCTTGACTTTTGGGGAAAGTGAGAAGATTATTTTCCATTGGTGGAGTTTTCTTATAACAACAGCTATCAATCTACCCACTAAGATGGCCTCATTTGAAACATTGTACCGGAGGAAGAGCAGGACACCATTGTGTTGGAGTGAGCTCGATGAAGCATTAACCATGGGGTCGAAGTTGATTTAAGAGACCACTAAAATGATAAGGCGGATTTAAGAGCATAACAAAGTGGCCCAGAGCCAACAGAAAAGCTTTACGGATAAAAGGAGAAGACCATTAGAGTTTCAAGTGGAGAATAAAGTGTTCTAAAGGTGTCTCCCATTAAAGAAGTAAGAAGATTCAATATCAAGGGCAAACTAAGCCCTAGATATATCGGTCCTTATGGAATTATTGAGAGGTTATACCTTGTGGCTTACAGACTAGATTCACCAATGGAACTTGAGCATTTGCACAATGTTTTTAACATTTCACAGCTCAGAAAATATACTCTAGATCCGAATCATGTCATCATCGTAGAACCAATAGAGGTCACTAAAAATCTAATGTACGAAGAGCGTCCTATATAGATATTAGATGACAGAGTTAAACAACTTTGAAACAAAAACATTCCTCTTGTTAAGCTCCCATAGGCAACCCATATTTCATCTAAGGCTACATGGGAGACTGAGGAGGACATGAGAAGCAAACAACCATACCTATTTGAGATACAGTGAAGGCTAGTTTTAAATCTGTAAGTTTCGAGGACGAAGTGTATTTCAAGGAGGGAAGGCTGTAACGGCCTGAACCTAAAATTATGCTAATTACCTTGCATTATATTAATCACAAATTAATTAAGTTGGGCGTCACATTTTAATTTTATATTTTATATATGCGTGTCTACTTATACAATTGTAGGTTGAAACGACAGAGTGGCTTTAAAATGAATTTCATTCCACTCTCACATAACTCATTCAAATGCCCATAAAAAAAAAATTTGTCCTAGTTATTAAATGGGTAAATTGTATAAAAAGAAAAGGTATATAATAAGAATATATATATATATATATATATATATATATATATATATATATATGTATGTATATATATATATATATATATATATATATATATATAATATATATATATATATATATATATATATATGTACATATATCAATGACTAAATAGAGCAATAATGCAATTACAATAACAAGTTAAGTAAAATATATATATAAAAAGAAAGCGAGGAGTAATAATTTAAAACGAAAACGTCTTATGCGAAATTTTACACTTAAGGTTGTACAATTCAATTAATCAATTTTAGCTCAAAAATGTTAACCCAAATATATATGTATATGCATTTGAAGAAAAATTAAATAAACAAATAAAATAATAAAAAATAATGGAATGGATGATAAGCATCAACTCAAAAAAAAAAAATCTAGATTTTGATAAGTTGAAATTTACCCAAAAAAAAGGAGAAAAAAGAAGAATAAAACTTAAAATAAACCAAATTATACCCTAACTCCCCCCTTTTAATTTCCAGACCCATGAACCCCCTGTTCTGCCTCTTGCTGCCAGCCCACACATGCCCAGCCACACTGTTTGCCGGCCGCCCAACGTCGCCGCCCAATCGCCGATGCGCCGCCAGCTCCCGTCGCCCAGTGCCGCCGTCTCAACCGCCCCTTTCTCCATCTCCTTGTGTGTGTTAAGTGGGTTGAGAGGTGAAACCCTAACTCTCTCTTAGTTCAATTCTTGATGTTTATGCTTAAATTTTTGTAGTAAATGGTGTAATTAACATTAATGAGTATTTATTTGTAAATTTCTTGGATTATTATGAATGTCTGGATTGAGTTGTGAATTAGGGGAATCAACAATAGAGTGGTGAGTGAGAATTTGGGGTTGAATGTTGATTTCAATTTGATTATGCCTAGTTAATGATATGTCAATGAATTTTAATGAGCATTTGAAGGAAATTCAGGTGATACATATGTGTTGGATGGATGTGTGGTTGCCATGGATGTAGTGGGATGGAGTTTGGGGTTGGCTAAAGTTCACATTTAATTGTGTTGTCTTGATGATTTTAGATGAAATTTTAGTGGTCTTTGATTGGAAATATGGAGGAGTATGTATGTGTGACATTATCATGGATATGGGGATTCAGAGTTTATGGCTCGAAAGAAATTTAAATTGATTATGTTGAGTTATTAGTGTTTAAATAAGTTAAATGATCATTACATAGATATATATGTGTATATAGGTATAAAGTTAATGTATGTAAGCATACGATGAACTTAGTGGCCAAGGAAGATGGTGGAGTAGAGGAAAGAAAAGAAATGAGATAATGTTGAGGTTTGCAATTCTTAGGCTAAAAGGGAAGTTTAATTATATTACAAAACTTAGCGCATTAAAGGACTGATGATTGTGGCTAGGGATATCAAGAATTTCTAGTTAATGGAATAAGTAGTGTGGGAGCTTGAAATCTATTAGCCTAATATGCCTATATGGTTTGTTCCAGCTAATGAATATCTGCATGACTGGAGCTAGCAAGGAAATATGCAAGCAAATACCTCTCGATGTGAACTCGAAACCAGGCCTATGAAGTCACTAACTCAAGCTATGATTGGCCTATCCAAAGTGTGATTGCGGCTATTAAGGATATGCTATTGAAACAAGGCAATACTAACTAAAGTAATAATAATGACCACGCCAAGAAAATAACCATAATTCTAATAATAACACTATTAACGATATTGTTATACCATAAGTGCGACAAAAGTGTTAATATGGTAAACTTTTAATAATAATCACTATAACAACAACAAATACTACTACTACTAATAATAATAATAATAAGGATGGCGTTAACACAAGTAGTTGAGACAAAATAAATGATGGTAACAAACTTATACTAGTAACTATAATGGTAATGACGTAAATTCACATCGATATTAATAAAAGCAAAGTAAGTTACACCATTACGCAATTATAACGCTTATAAAACGAGCATTGGCGTTATCTAAAGAAGGGACATAAATAAAGAGAAATAGAATCAAGTTCAGTAATCAACGAGGAGTACGTCGATATTAAAAAGAAGAGTGAAAGAATTTTAATTTACCTATTAAACAAGAAAATTTAACAAGGTTACCTAAATTTACACTAACTGTGAAATTACATATCTGGAACAGAAGTGAGGCCACCTCTATTACTTCAAGCTACTAACAATAGTTTTCACCAAAAAGGAGGGAGACTTTCAAAGACTAGGCATGTACATTATATGTGCTCTTCAAAAACTCACATGTTTCTCAACATATGCAAATCAATATAATATTCATATAACGAATCCAGTTTATGCAATGTTTTATCGCCTAAGCAAGTCGGTCTACCAATTATCAATCATCAGGGTTTATACCCTTCAATCTACCTGCATGGTTGCAACTCAGGTTTTTTAATCGGCTTGAGAGGTGTGGACCTATTTTAAGATCGCTGCAGATGTCAATTGGAGTCCACTTCCAAATAATAACTAGCAGATCAGCATTACTTACACATTCTCTCTCTCCTGTTTACAAAATAAACTGTTTTGAAATGCGGGCACCCAATTATTTGAATACAAAACTTATTTTACAGCATAAGGATGTGCGTACTGAGCTTCCGTTCATTATTCGAATGTTTTTATGTTTTTTGTTTTAGGCAAAGGATCAGTGAACAATCTTCCTCTTGACAAACTAGAAGGAAGCAAGAAGCGAGCAAGAGTTGCAGTTTTGCTAAATGTTAGCTAACCTTGTGCTCACAGCAATTTATAAGCTAGCACCACTAGAGGCTTGCTGATCGTGTATTCTCTTGGGTTTTGGAACTATTGTTGTTTAGTATTTGTACGCTAAGTTACCATGTGTATTATGACTGAACAAGTTGTCAACTATATGTTCTATTTCCAAAGCTTAGTAAATCAAGGGATTGTTTGAGTATCATAGTGTTATAGGCAGTTTCGGATAGTCTTGTTCTGTTAAGAAACGGCAGTAATGCCTCCCGCAAGAAGACTTTCGTTGCAACCATAAAGAAATACGTAACTAAGTTAGAGTAATCAAGCATTAGAGATTGGGGGCGTTACATTGTAGCCCTCATTCCCATAGTGACGGAAAAAGTATATATTAAGGTAATTATTTAAAAAATATGTTTCACAAGATAAATCAGTTAAGACAATTGTTTTGATACCTGCAAAGAAGCATTCCCATAGAGATGCTTTTGCGCACTTTTTCGTGTCATCGTACAAGTCAATTCTCCACTTTATTTTTATTTTTGGTTGAACATCATGATGAGATATAGGCTCCTGCCAACGAACTTCAAAATCTTCTACAACTCGATATGTTTTAATGCACTTATTGACACCACTTGCAAACTCATTGCGCCCATTTGATTTTGCATTTCTTATTAGATGCCACAAACATAACCTATGCCATGCTTCCAAAAATACCACTGTAAACACAAATTTTGAGCCTAAAATAAATTAGACAAGAAATTGAGAAACAAAGTGAATTTTAGTATTAATATTTGTATATATGGGTATAATCTCTGTGTATTTGTTACAAGTAAACAAATAAAAATCCTTTGATTCGATCTCTAATTTTAGTTGAAAGAGGGCCAATAGGCTTGAATCTTGATTAGGTTGACTGACTTGAACTCCTTTGAAGGAATTTGAATGAATTTGATCTTGGAAGATGGCCTAAGAGGCTCAATCTCAATCAAGAAGAGTTTTCTCTGATCTTCAAAAGTAGACGATACGCGTTTGATGTGCTTGTAGTCTTTCTTCAGAGAAATTAAACCTTTGAGTCTTCGGAATGTCTTAGAGTGAATGGGTTTTCTTGTTTCAACCCCTGAATTGGAGAGAATGATGTTCTATTTATAAGAAAAACCTACTGGGGTTGGCAACTTGGTTGTCTTCTTAGGCCACTGACTGGGTCATTGACCTAATAACCAATTTGACTTTTGACTTGGTATCAATTTGAACCAATTTGTTCAAATAAATTAAATTAATTGGATGGATTAATCGAAAGTAATCAATTTATATTTATTTTATAGCATGACACCTATTATTAAATTTTTTGTGCCTACAAATTGCCCACTCGAGAGCTTTCTGCATTAAACGATTTTGGAGTGCTTGGTGCAGTCGGGTCTTGAGGCTTGATCGAAAGGTGTAACATGTTTCTGAATTGACTTTTTGCAATGCCCAAGATAAAGTTGGATTGAACTCATGTATGAGCGATACATGGGATAGCATATGATACAATCTAGGGTGCCACTTGGGATAAGAATGTTATGTAGGATAGCAACATAAAAATCTTCTATCATGTAATTAAGATGGATGTAGGTTATCACTGCAATTTTAATTCAATTTAATATTAACTTTTCTCATGTATTATGACTAATTAGTAACTGAGTTTAGGCTTAAAAATCTTAAATGCAGAGCAAAGAAATGATTTAGATGTTCCTAAGAAAAAAAAAATTTAAGTGTGCTAGACATTATTTTTAGGTAAGTATACATTGGACATCTAAATCTAAATATATTAGTTTTTATATATTTATTTTGTGTGAATATATCATGAGTTGATACTTGAATGCTGATTGATTTCCCTATTTTGCATACTACAAAGCTTAATTACTTAAGCATGTCACATAATTAGATTTAGATAATATGACATACAGTAGGATCTTAATGTGATTTTGGGTCTCACTTACGACTACTTTAAGTTGGTACAATGTTTAATTTCTTTTCACATTTGTAACTAACGTTCATGATATTAAAAAGAAATGTTTCAGTGATTTATTCAATTTATATTTCACTTGAAATTATATTTTGCGCTCAAAAATCACATAGTACAATTAGTTTTTTTAGCAAATTTAAATTTAAATTTAATGGGTATATTAATACATAAGAGTAGTTTGTCTACATTCCCACAATATATTATGATTAACTTCATAAATTAGTGGTACTCCCTTGCCCCCCCAAAAAAGAACGTTAAAAGTTTTCCTAAATTCAAATTGTACTAAAATTTCTTCATATGCTACTAATCTCATTTTCTTCTTTTTTAAATTTTTTTTTATTTTTCTTTGTTGATTTTTTTGTAAATAATTATACACTAAAGAGAGAGATGAGATTATGGTCAAAGACTTATCTGCCTTTTTGTTACCACTGCTAACAATTTTTCCATGCTTTATTGATCATGAGAATAATTAATCAAAATTTATTTTTATTCATATCATGGGTTCAATAGTTGGAAGGACTGTGATCACTATTAAATGATGTAAAAGGTGCCATTGAACTATTGAAATAATCTTCAATGGACATATGAAGTAAGTGCATGCATAATGGATACAATTACACCAATAGGAATCTCTAGGGAGGAAACGCTCCTTTTGTGAAGATTATTAGTTTTAAGTGGCATACACGACCCTACAAATTTGACATTCGGTCTCACATATGCTAACCAACCTTTGACTAATTTAATTTTATTGATAAATTATCTTATTATTTCATTTGAATGTCCGTCTTTAATATTATATAACCTTTGCTAGATACCTCATTATTTCATTTTAATGCTCACCTTTAATTATTATATTATATATTATTTTTGAAATTAATTACCTCATTATCCTGACAGCTACTCCTTTTACTTAGAGCTTATCTTAATTTATAATTCCTCTAAATAGGGACTTAATTTTGTAGTATCTCATTTAAGTCTGTGCTGAAAAAGAAAATTTGTGTCCTCATATAATTCTTAGTTGGGAAGAATACAAAAATGAGTCCTAACAAATGCTGATTGGTTAAAACGGAAGAATCTTATTCTTTTTGTTATCAATGTCAGGATGAAAGTTACAGCCGTTAGAATTATTTTGTACTCGTCTAAGACAAAGTGATCATTCGTATTAAAAAATAGGCAATTTTCTATTCATGTTTCCTGTGCAATGACGATAAATAAAAGTCAAGGACAATCATTGAAATATGTAGAAGTTTACCTTCTAAAATCGGTATTAAGTTATGGACAATTGAATTGCAGCATCACGCGTGATTTGACCAAAGGGTTTAAAGTTTATCATTAAACATAACAATGAACACCAAGAAAGGATACACAAGAAATATTGTCTACAAAGAAGTGTCCAACAACTTACCAATGGTTATATGTATGCACTCAAAATAATTTCACTACTACAAATTATCAACCCAAAAAAAAAAACCAAATTGGCACAATACAACTTTTAGTGTTAGTAAACTCCTACAAAATGTTAGTTCTAATTATGCAAATACCATGACATATTACTATTCATAGAATTAAATATAATCGGAGATTAAAATAATGACAAATAATAAATTCCTCCAACATTGTGCAGGCAATTTCAGAAAGATGAAATATACCAAAAGTCCACAATTGAAATGTCTCTCTATAGGTAAGCATAATCAATACAAAAATATTATCGTATATATTTTCACTAAATGATAAGCATGTAAAAAATCATTACATGCATTTACCAATACATCGTTGATGATAAGTATCAGAAACAAATGAAAAATCAAAGCCTAAATTAGTATAATATACGTTACTTTTGCATGTTACTTAATCCGAGAACAGAAGTTGGAGTCCAATAGATAGCGAAAACGACAAATTTGATATGTTATTGAACATTTCATATTAGAACTACTTTTCATACATTGCATTTCATATTACCACATGATGCATTTTTAAAAATAAAGTCCAAGTTTAAGAAAGACAATATTAAATTACTAAAAATATTATGGTTTTCTTTTGCTCCTTTGCTCCCACCGTCAATATGGTTATTTTACAAAATTATTTAAACTTTTAAAAAAATATCATGCAGTGTCAAACCACAAAATATCTTAAAAAATAAAAAAAAAAAATTAAGAACTTCTTAACTAATAGGATTAAAAAGTAGACTGCACATCAAAAATTCAAATACATATATTCAGGTGACTTTATATTAAATAAAGTTAGAAAAAAGGTACTATTATCAAGTCTGTGGAACTCAGTATGGTATAACACTAACAACAACACATGCAACAAGATACTGAAACTTATTAACTCAGAAGTAATAGCCACCGTGCAACGCACGGGTAAAAAACTAGTATATATATTAAAAGTTGGATACAAATCATGTATGAATGACATGTGGCAAGCTGATGTGACATAAAATAATGAATTAATAAGTTGTAATTGGTGGATGTTAGTTGACTCATATTGATCAACATCAATGTTATTAACTAGGATTTACTAACCTTCCAAAGAAAAAAAACCTAGGATTCACTATATGTTATTTTATACATTATTACTTTGCGGTTGAAATTTAATTTAAAAAATCCAACTGCGTAGGCATTTGAATAGCAATACAAGTAAAGCTAATTTAACAAAGTGTTATATTAAATTAGAAGAATTGACCACTTAATGAATAATTTATGCAATAATTTGCAGAATAGTAACATATTCTTAACTAAATCATATTTAAAAAAATATATGATGCATAAAAGATGACAAGATTATGACTTGGATATTAAAGGTTAAAAACTTAGCCTAATTAAACAAATAATTTTAATATCAAAAAAATATAATTTTAAGTTATGTAATTGAGAACAAGAGAAAACATATGTCTATGTGAACGATTATGATAGCATAATAGTTATTCTACCATACAAAAATTAACTTATTTTAATTAACTAATATATTTTAATTATTTTTTAATAACAAAATTAACTCAAGTCCTTGCATAGCAAGGGATATAACACTGATATTATTAATTCTTGAATCTCCTGCTCTTATAGATCCTTTTTGAATATACAATTGACTTGGCTTTCGATTGACCTTTGAATGTCTCACTCATTTGGGTACATCAACGGGTTGATCTTGAATTTTCCTGAGGCGAACATTCCAACATGTGAGAATTTTTCAAGGACGAATTCAATTTAATTATCGGTTAACCTTTGAATATCTAACCCTTTTAGGCACATTAATAGATTAACCTTGAATATTCCTAAGGTGAACTTCCTTAAAGGCGAAAATTCTCCAAATGTGAATTTCATTTGATCATTGATTAACCTTTAAATGTCTAATCCTTTTGGATACATCAATAAATTAATTTGAATTCTCCTAAGGTGAACTTCCTCAAAGGTGAAAATTCTTCAAAAGGAAATTTGACTTGATGTCAGTTAAGCTTTGAATGTCTAACCCTTCTGGGTACATTAGCAGGTTAACTTTGAATTCTCAAAAAGAGATCTACATTGCCTATGTGACCAACTTGAAGAAGGCTATGCCGTGCATGTTAAGCAATTGTAGAAATTTCATTTTTTTTTTTTTCATACTTTTGCAGATTTCTCATTTGAAATGTCGAACAGTTCAAAGTTGGATTAAAAGGAGCCTTTTGCCTATGACTTGCAGTGAGTAATACAAAAATTTCTTTTTCTTATCCTTGAATCGGTCCATCTTAAGTGACTTTCCCCTTTTTTTTCTCACCCTTGGATGGCTTACCAGCATGGATCTGCCTGTAGTGACTTTCCCTACTATGAAGATAGAGGTCACGCTCTTGTAGACACCAATTTGAATAATACAAATTTTTGTCTATGATTTACCGTGAGTAATATAAGTTTTTTTTTCCTTATCCTTGAATAGGTCCACCTTAAGCGACTTTCCCCTTTTTTTTTCCTCACCCTTGGATGGCTTACCCACACGGATCCGCCTTCAGTGACTTTCCCTGCTCTGAAGATAGAGGTCACGCTCTTGTAGTCACCAATTTGAGTAAGGACGGCTGATGATTTAAAGGTAAAGACTGCTAACTTAAGGAGGGCTAATATGTTGTTGTCACCCCCAATTTGAAAGAGAAGACATATGTCGCCACTACTACTAATATGAAGGAGGAGGTTATGGTGCTCTCACTACTGACCTGAATGAGGAGGACTGCATCCCTAACATAAAGGAGGAAGCTATGACGTTGTTGCTATCAACTTGGAGGAGGCCTTTGCACCATTGATGCTAACTCGAAGGTGGAGGTGGACATCTTGAAAGAGGAGGCTCCAACGCCATTATCAGCAACTTAAAGCAAAAGGCATATCTCACCCGTGCCTTCAATTTAAAGGAGTCCTGAGAGTGTGCAACTTAAATAGTGCAAAAGTTCACTTCGATGCCTTGCTTTTGATGAATTAGGAGTCTTTACTAGATAACTTTGGAGTCTTAAACTTTGAAACTTGGGAGTTTTTAACTTCGATGACTTGGAGTCTTTTATTTCGATGACTTGACAGTCTTGAACTTAGGAGACTTAGTTATCTTTAATTTTGATGACTTGAGAGTCTTTGTCTTCAATGACTTGAGAGTCTTTAGTTTTGATGACTTGAGAGTCTTGAACTTAGAAGACTCAGTTGTCTTTGATTTTAATTACTTAGGAGTCTCTATCTTCGTTGACTTGGAAGTCTTTATTTGATAACTTAGCAATCTTGCTTTTGATGACTTGGGAGTCAATTAGCTTTGATGGCTTGCAATTCTACAGCATTGGTGATGACTCAAAAGTCTAAGGATTTTTGTGATTTAAGAGTCTTGTTTTGGCATTTCTGGGGCCTTTTAAGGGAACATGAAAGTTTCATTTAGGAGGCTTGGGGCCTATGAAGATCACTTGAAAGTATGAAAATTTTTATGACTTAGGACTCTTTCACTTCTATGACTTTGGGAATTTTCAATAATGACTTGGAAGTCTGTTCCCTAAATACTAATTTTGGTTGGTCCTTTGCTAAAATACTTTCAATACAATCTTCAAAGGAGATCAATCACATTCTATGTCTTCTTCCTCTGATGTAATCTTTCCTTTCATTACAAGTTATATGGTTTGTTTTTGGAATGCCCTACACCTCTCTATAGGGTGGCTGATGATCCCATAATACTTATAGTATTTGACATCATCAATTTTTCTAACTTCTTTAGGACGTTTTGTTTATAGAAGTTCTATAATTCCTTCCTCAAAAGTTTATCAAGCATTTTTGGTGCATCAGACTTGTAATAAGAATATCCATTCTCTTTAGAATCTTTGACCATGGAGCTTCTATTTCGTGGTGATTTCATTAATTTATCACTGTTTATCTGTCTTCCATAGTAGCCAATTGTAAGCTCTATATCATAAGCTCGTGTTGCTAATTCTTCGAATATCTTGGGTTTGTTCATTTCCAAAGCATACAACATATTCGAATCCAACCCTTGAGCACACATCTCAATGGTACAGGTCTTGGACAAGTGATCTTTACACTTCAGAGCAAAAGTACGCCAATGATTAATAAAATCAATGACCGACTCATCATTTTGTTGCCTAGTGTTAGTCAATTCTGTTATGCTGACTATGCAGTGCATGTTATGAAAGCGATTCAAGAACTCACTTGCTATTTGCCTACAACTATTAATGGATCCCGAGGGTCTATATACCAATTGAATGCAATGCCTTTAAGAGATTGCACTAATTGTTTCACTAAGAAGTGTTACGTTAAAATTTATAATGCAAATGCACAATACCAATGTAGTTAGCAACGGCAAGCACGGGTCGTGTCCACGAGAAGTTGTGTTTCCAAGTACTAGAACTAACTAAAATGTCTCAAGCTAGGCAACACAAAAGGGGGATAGAAAATAGAACTAAACTATTAAAATAAACAAAAGACTTCGATTATGAATAAACCTGAGATAAACCAAATAATCAAGTCAAACCCTAAACTTCCCAAGTTATGCTAGGATTGAGACTTAATCAGTTACACCATCAAAGCTCACCTAAGCCCCATCTCAAGAATCGAAGGCTAGTTTAGGTGTTCTAACCACCTATTTTCATGGGGTTAGCCCAATTAAACTACAAAACTAACAACCCTAGATCTAAATAGGACCTAGACTATTTTCACATCCAAATGCTAGTCATTTCCCCTACCTGCACTAGATAATTGACCCCACCTTTCAACACAAGTCAATTGTCCTGAAGTATGGATAAAAGCACTTTCAAGCATTTCATCGAACACCTGACGGGCGGGAGAGAAAATTCTAAATTCTAGCATAAACAAGTTAGGTTAAGGCCTAAACAAGTATCAATTAGCCATCTATGGGACTAATCACTACCAAAGATCAAACCTTTAATTCAAAACTAAATAATAAAATAAAAGCAGGATAATAGACTATAGAACCAACAAACAAACTCAAAAGCATGAAATTAAACAGAGGGAGAAAAGGAGAACTTAGCATTAAATCTTGAAAGCAATCCGTCTTCCACAAATTATGCACAAAACTAACCTAATCTAATTCCGCTAAATGGGTTTGTAGAGGCTAAGAATCAACTTTGATTGGCCCTCTCAGGAACCCAGCAGAAAGGCCCCCCAAGAAAGAAAAAAGCACCACAGCTTATAAAGATCGATCGCGCAGATGGAGGGGGCACAGCTGTGCCAGGAGGCATGGGTACCCTATGCTGCCCCAAAAATGGTGGCACGGCCATGCCCCCTCCATCCGTGTGATTGGTCTTTATAAGTGGTGGTCCTTTTTTCTTTCTCAGGAGGGCTTTCTACTGGGTTCCCGAGAGGGCTAATTATAGTTGATTCTTAGCCTCCGCAAACCCCTTTAGGGGGAATAGATTTGATTAGCTTTGTGCATAATTTGTGGAAGATGGACCGATTTCAAGATTTAATGGTAAGTTCTCCTTTTCTCCCTCTCTTTAATTTCATATTTTTGAGTTTGTTTGCTAGTTTTATAGTCTATTCTTCAATATTTAGCTTTGAATTAAAGTTTTGATCTTTGGTTGTGATTAGTCCTGTAGATGGCTAATTGATTCTTGTTTAGGCCTTAACCTAACTTGTTTATGCTAGAATTTAGGGTTTTCTCTTACGCCCGCCAGGTGTTCGATGAAATACTTGAAAGGGCTTTCATCCGTATTTTAGAGCAATTGACTTGTGCTGAAAGGTGAGATCAATTGTCTAGTGCGGGTAGAGGGAATGACTAGCATTTGGACATGAAAATAGTCCGGGTCCTAGTTAGATCTAGGATTGCTAGTTTTGTAGTTTAATTGGGCTAACTCCATGAAAATAGGTGGTTAGAACAATTAAACTAGCCTTCGATCCTTGAGAGAAGGCTTAGCCGAGCTTTGATGGTGCAACTGATCAAGTCTAAATCCTAGCATAACTTGGGAAGGTTAGGGTTTGACTCGATTAGTTGGTTTATCTCAGGTTCAATCATAATCGAAGTTTATTGTTTGTTTTAGTACTTTAGTTCTATTATCTGTCCCGCTTTTGTATTGCCTAGCTTGAGACGCTTTAATTAGTTCTGGTACTTGAAAACACAACTCCCTATGGACACGACCTGCACTTGCAATTGCTAACTACATTGGCACCGTGCACTTACGGTATAAATTTTAATGTAACAAGTTTTTGGCGTTGTTACTAAGGAGTTGGCGCTTTTCAATATTGGAGGTTACTTGGGCATTGGAGGCTAGGTTTTTATAAGAAAAATCAAAAAAAAATTTAAAACATGTCTTTTTCATACTTTCCTCAATATGAGCATGAATTGGTTTAGATATACTATGATAGATTACATGCTTTGTTTGCTCATTGTGATTATTATTTAGAAAAGTGAAAATTTTTGAATACAGTTTATGAGAATGTGAATTGTGAGGCCCGTGCTCTTTTAGAGCGTTGGAATTTTGTGCTAAAAATGTTGATGCAGTATGGGTTTTTCTTGATTGATTAGCTCGGGATACTTATGAATCTGATATTAGTTGTGCTATTTCATACATCCCACCCCCTCGCATCCTTGATTATGCTCCTCAAATGTGTGAAATTTGCCATTGCTCTGATCATGACAGTAATTCTTGTCCCTGTTATATTTTTGGTGAGAGTTTTACTAAACTTACTAGTATGATAGAGACAATAAATGCGTAACAAATTGAGTTTGCTAATAAAATGCAAGAGTATGACCTATCACATGAGATCGAGCTTAGGTTTAGTTCTACTAGACTTGATGTTAATCTATGTGATGATGGTGCATCTTTCCCTCCTCTAGAGTGCGACTCGAGGACGTCCTTGACCCTCCCCTAACTACTTTACCCATTGTTGCCCTATCCTCACCTAGCACCTTTACGAATGACACTGCATTTATCATGACCTTTTCTGATACACCTTCCCTTTTAGCTCAGTCGACAGAGTTTGAAGTAGGTGAGACCTTTGGTATTAGTGCTAGTGTTGAAGAGGATGATACTTGTTCTGAGTTAGGTGATGCTTTTATTAGGGATCATGATTTTGATGCGACTCCAGTAGGGGGGTCATATGTGTGTTGTGGCTACTATTCCGACTAGTCCCGATCTTGTTGATAATACCCCTTTATACATTCCATGCTTTCTTTTCAGGTTCACTATCCTCCCTTTCCCCTAAGTGCCGTAATATGTCACTTGTTAATCATCATGATGTGCTTAAGAGGAATGTGCATGACTGCGTGGAACCCCTAGGTACCTTCAGCGGGTATGACCCCTTCCTTGATCCTTATAGCTTGTAGCTAGGGAGCATGCCTATGAAAATCATATTGACCTTTGCATTCGATCATTCTAAGGATTCATTTGATAAATTTAGGAGAGAACTTACCATAATTTTAAGATTCATATTTAAGTGCTCTTATTCATATTCATCTAAGTTACATGCTTAGGTGTTCGATAAGCTCCTGTGAGCTTTAACGACATCTGAATTGGCAGCTAGGATCTTGAGATGAGGAGTAATGGCTGATGATCTTCCAGCCTCCTGTAGCACTGTCTTACGGAGATGGTAGTTTAGGTGCACCTAGCACCTAACTTGGTACATTTGTTCCCGCTTTTCTCTTTCTTTACTTTTATTTTATGTATATAGCTTTTCCTTTTTCTTATTGACTTTTTGGTTTTGTACAATTATTTTTATAGGCTAATTTTTTTTTGTATATATGTTTTTCTGTTGGTGTGGTGACCCTTTGGCTCCCAATGAGGACATTGTGAGATCTAGGTAAGGGGGAGGAGAAGCCACGTTGCCAGCTTTTGAAAAAAATATTCTTTGTGATTTTAGGGGAGTTGTGTACTATTTTGATTGGCCTTGATCTCTCGTATCTTGAGTATTCGTTTGTATATAACTATGATTCGCATGATAGATCCTTGTCCCAAGTGTTTTTTTTCCATACTCCAATTCTAACCCTAGCAGTCCATTGTAGCTTTGCAACCCAGTCCTGATTTGTCCATCATCATTATCGTAGCGTTTTAATCTTCACGTTTGACTCTCCCACTTGCCTTTATGCAGAGCTACTTTTGTTTTCGCTTCCCCAAAAAAAATGAAAAAATGAAAAAAAATGAAAAACAAAGAAAGAAAAAAAGAAAGAGTTTGAGAGTAGGAAATGACAAGTATCCCTTTGAGGTATGCGCTACTGGGAATACTTGCTTTCCATGTTAATAAGTTAATAATGTAGTTGATGCCAGTCAAGTGGGATGAGTCAGATTCTGGTAAGTCTAACCTTTAGGATGATTATACACTTGCACATTGAGCACCAGGATGGATTCAAAGTTTTGATGTGTTGTGGGGTAAAAGTTGGTGTTTGGATGTTATTCAACAAGATGAAGAGTCTTGAAATGCATATGATGCCTATGTACAGGCTGATACTAAAGTTATAAGGGTCATATGATTGATTTAATTGTCTATAGTTCACCCATTGTATATATATTTTGTTTTGTTCTTTTTATTTTTATTTTTCGATGTTTGTTTCTCTTTTTATTTTTCTTTTTGAGATTTTGTGGGTATATCTTCTACAAACCCTTATGAGACTTCACTCGTCCACTTGGGGAACCAAGAGGTTTAAAGGGCTTGTTGCATATGCTAAATGTAATCGTGATTCTTACAAAATTGAGTTATGTTCGTAGTTTAGTTTTTATTTTGTTTTGTTTGAGGATGAGCAAAAGGTAGGTGTGGAGGTATTTCATAGACCTCTATTTGACCCGATTTTTAGCCCCTATTTAATCACTTTTTCTCATGGTTTTTATGTCGAATTTAGATGAGGAAGCGTCGAATTCACTTTCTTGGATTCATATTGTGCTTCTGATGTGTTTTGCCTTACTTTCAGGACAAATCCTCATAACTTGATAGAAAATAAGGTTTTGGGAATAAATTCAAGGAAGAATAGAGGTCTGACAAAGCCGCGAGCACTAAGGGAAGCAGAGCTGAAGGAAGCAAAGGAGCGCACGACCATGCAGTAGGAAGTACGGCCGTGCTGCCATGCTAGAAAGGTGGCACGAGGTGCTCGTGCCCCTTGGCACGACCGTGCCACTATTTTTGGGGCAGCACGGGGTCCTCGTGCCTCCTGGCACGGCTGTGCCCCATCTGTCCGCGCGATCAATCGTTATAAGCGGCGGTCCTTTTTTCTTTCTTGGGGGCCTTTCTGCTGGGTTCCTGAGAGGGCCAATTAGAGTTGATTCTTAGCCTCTGCAAACCCAAGGACGGTGCCAATGTAGTTAGCAATGTCAAGCATGGGTCATGTCCACAGGGAGTTGTGTTTCCAAGTAACAGAACTAACTAAAGCATCTCAAGCTAGGCAAAACAAAAGGGGGATAGAAAATAGAACTAAACTACTAAAACAAACAAAAGACTTCGATTATAATTAAACCTGAGATAAACCAATTAATCAAGTCAAGCCCTAACCTTTCCAAGTTAAACTAGGATTTAGACTTGATCGGTTGTACCATCAAAGCTCACCTAAATCCTCTCTCAAGGGTCAAAGGGTAGTTTAACCGCTTTAACCACCTGTTTTCATGGGGTTAGCCCAATTAAACTACAAAAGTAGCAACCTTGGATCTAACTAGGACTCAGACTATTTTCATGTCCAAATTCTAGTTATTCCCTCTACCAGCACTAGATAATTGACCTCACCTTTCAGCACAAGTCAATTACTTTAACATATTGATAAAATCTCTTTCAAGCATTTCATCGAACACCTACCGGACGTGAGAGAAAACCCTAAATTCTAGCATAAACAAGTTAGGTTAAAGCCTGAACAAGAATCAATTAGCCAGCTACGGGACTAATCACAACTAAAGATCAAAACTTCAATTCAAAGCTAAATATTGAAACGAAAGCGAAATAATAGACTATAGAACTAGCAAACAAACTCAAAAGCATGAAATTAAAGGGAGGGAGAAAAGAAAGAAAAAAAAATGAAAAAAAATGAGCGAAAATAAATAAAAAATTGAAAAACAAAGAAAGAAAAAAGAAAGAGTTTGAGAGTCGGGAATGACAAGTATCCCTTTGAAGCATGCGCTACTGGAAATACTTGTTTCCCATGTTAATAAGTCAATAATGTAGTTGATACCAGTCAAGTGGGATGAGTCTGATTCTGGTAAGTCTAACCTCTAGGATGATTATACACTTGCACATTAAGCACCAGGATGGATTCAAAGTTTTGATGTGTTGTGGGGTGAAAGTTGGTGTTTGGATGTCATTCAAGGGGATGAAGAGTCTTGAAATGCATATGATGCCTATGTATAGGCTGATACTAGAGTTATAAGGGTGATATAGTTGATTCAATTGTGTATAGTTTATCCCGTTGTATATATATTTTGTTTTGTTCTTTTTGTTTTTTGATGTTTGTTTGTCTTTTTATTTTTCTTTTTGAGATTTTATGAGTATATCTTCTGCAAACCCTTATGAAACCTCACTCATCCACTTGGGGGAACCAAGGGGTTTAAAGGGCTTGTTGCATATGCTAAATACAAGTGTGATTCTTATGAAATTGAGTTGGGTTCATAGTTTGGTTTTTATTTTCTTTTGTTCGAAGATGACCAAAAGGTAGGCGTGGAGGTATTTCATAGGCCTTTATTTGACCCGATTTTTAGCCCCTATTTTACCACTTTTTCTAATGGTTTTTATGTCAAATTTAGATGAGGAAGGTTCGAATTCACTTCCTTCGATTCATATTGTGCTTCTAATGTGTTTTGCCTTACTTTCAGGAGAAATGCTCGTATTTTTATAGAAAATAAGGTTTTGGGAATGAATTCAAGGAAGAATATAGGTCTGACGAAGCCACGACCACCAAGGGAAGAAGAGCTGAAGGAAGCAAAGGAGCGCATGACCATGCAGTAGGAAGCACGGCCGTGCTGTCGTGCCAGAAATGTGGCACAGTCGTGCCGCCATTTTTGGGGCAGCATGGGCTACTCGTGCCTCCTAGCACAGCCGTGCCCCCTTCGTCCGCGCAATCGGTCTTTATAAGCGGCGACCCTTTTTTCTTTTTTGGGGCCTTTCTGCTGGGTTCCTGAGAGGGCCAATTAGGGTTGATTCCTAGCCTCCGCAAACCCAAGTACGGTGCCAATGTAGTTAGCAATGTCAAGCACGGGTCATGTCCACAGGGAGTTGTGTTTTTCAAGTACCAGAACTAACTGAAGTGTCTCAAGCTAGGCAAAACAAAAGGGGGATAAAAAATAGAACTAAACTACTAAAATAAACAAAAGAGTTCGATTATAATTAAACTTGAGATAAACTAATTAATTAAGTCAAACCCTAACCTTCTAAGTTATGCTAAGATTTGGACTTGATCGGTTGTACCATCAAAGCTCACCTAAGCCCTCTCTCAAGGGTCGAAGGGTAGTTTAATTGCTCTAACCACCTATTTTCATGGGGTTAGCCTAATTAAACTACAAAAGTAGCAACCCTGGATCTAACTACGACCTAAACCATTTTTATGTCCAAATTCTAATCATTCTCTCTACCAGCACTAGACGATTGACCTCACCTTTTAGCACAAGTCAATTGTTCTAACATACGGATAAAATCTCTTTCAAGCATTTCATCGAACACCTAGCGGGCGTGAAAGAAAATCCTAAATTCTAGCATAAACAAGTTAGGTTAAGGCCTGAACAAGAATCAATTAGCCATCTACGGGACTAATCACAACCAAAGATCAAAACTTTAATTCAAAGCTAAATATAAAAGCAAAATAATAGACTATAGAACTAGCAAACAAACTCAAAAGCATGAAATTACAGAGAGGGAGAAAAGGAGAACTTAGCATTAAATCTTGAAATCGATCCGTCTTCCGCAAATTATGCATAAATTAACCTAATTTAATCCCCCGAAAGGGGTTTGTGGAGGCCAAGAATCAACCCTAATTAGCCCTCTCGAGAACCCAGCAAAAAGGCCCCCCTGAGAAAGAAAAAAGGACCGTCGCTTAGAAAGCCCAATCGCTCGGACGGAGGGAGCACGGCCATGCCAGGAGGCACGGGTAGCCGTGCTGCTCTAAAAACGGTGGCACAGGAACTCCGTGCCATCTTTTTAGCACGGCAGCACGGCCGTGCTTCCTACTGTATGGTCGTGCGCTCCTCTGTTTCCTTCAACTCTGCTTCCGTTGGTGCTTGGGGCTTCGTCGAACCTCTATTCTTCCTTGAATTCATTCCCAAATCCCTCTTTTCTATCAAAATCCAAGGATTTCTATTGAAAGTAAGGCAAAACACATTATAAGCACAGTATGAATCAAAGGAAGTAAATTTGACCCTCCCTCATCTAAATTCGACATGAAAACCATCAGAAAAAGTTATCTAATAGGGGTGAAAATCAGGTCAAATAAAGGTCCATCAAGAACTCACGTTCTGTGCCACCATTGTTGCAAATCTCGATGAAGTATGCGATATCTCACCTGGGGTTCCCCTTGTTATTAAATTGTTGAAATTTAGGTGGTTGATAGGCATAATGCATACGAAATGTATAGATCCTCTTTGGTCAAGGTTTCTTATACAAGTGAGTTTTGTGAGAATCTCCTCCTAGATGGGCCTTCACCGTGTTAGCTATCAAGTTATGAATTTGTTCAAATGACATTGAGCTTAAGGACGAATCATTCTTTGGTTTGCTTTCATCACCACCTAAGCCTTATTTGGAGGCTTCAGATGACTGTTTCTCCAATTTCTTTGTCAAATTAGCAATCTACTGAAGGATGAGTCGAAGGAAGTGAATTTGACCCTTCTTCATCTAAATTCGACATGAAACCATGAGAAAAAGTGATCAAATAGGAGCTAAAATTGGGTCAAATAAAGGTCTATCAAGAAGTCATGTTCTGTGCCAGCATTGTTGTAAGTCTCGATGAAGTATGCGATATCCTGCCTGGGGTTCCCCTTGTTATCAAATTGTTGAAATTTAGATGGTTGATAGGCATTATGCATACGAAATGCATGGATCCTCTTTGTATAAGGTTTTTTATACAAGTGAGTTTTGTGAGAATCTCCTCCTAGATGGGCCTTCACCATGGTAGCTATCAAGTTTTGAATTTACTCAAATGACATTAAGCTTAAGGATGAATCGTTCCTTGGTTTGCTTTCATCACCACCTAAGCCTTTGTTGGAGGCTTCAAATGACTGTTTCTCCGGTTTCTTTGTCAAATTAGCAATCTGCTTATTTTAACGCTTGACTTGAGTATCCTTTTTTGCGCTTTTCTTTGAGAGTGCATCTAGTGCAGCCTTCATGTCTACCAGTTGTTCCTCTAAGTTAGTAGCCTCTATCACCATAACTTTCATGACAATAGTGTCAAAGGATTTGACTTCAGCTTGTAGGAAAAGTGAATCACTTGGAGATGCTAGTGAAGAACGGCTACTACCATAGTTGCTATCATCTTCACTATAAGGTTGAAAGACATTATTGGAGTAGACTTAGAATTCATCCAATCCATTGGATAGAGTCTTCATTATATTGAAGATATCAAGAGATTTGAGTTTAGAATTAGGAAGACAAGTAGTTTGATAAACTCTGTCAGTAGGCAAGTTGGAGCAAAAGTTTTGATTTTTGCGTGACTGAAAAGTTGGAGCCATGATGTGTTGCTTTAGGGTGATGGAGGCAACAACTTTAGTCATGCTCTTAGTCATCACTCCAATGCTTTGATTATCGGATGCAATACTTCTATTTGTGAATTCTTTAGATGCAGATGTGAAAGTCTTCTTCTTCGAAGGTTGAGGAATGGAGTTCTTGGGAGCCATGTCTTCTTTGAAGGGCTATAGATTTGTTTTCTTGGAGAAAGAGATGAGAGGCAAAGATTGCCCCACCGAGCATGTCAAAAATTTATAAACACAAAGTTTAAACTAAAAATAAATTGGACAAGAAATTGCAAAACAAATTGAATTTTCATATTGATATTTGTATGTATGAGTACAATCTTTGTGTATTTGTTACAAGTGAACAAATAAAAGTCCTCTGATTTGAGCTCTAATTTGCATTTGAAAGAGGGTTGATAGGCTTGAATCTTGATTAGGTTGACTGATTTGACTCCTTTGAATGAACTTGAATGAATTTAATCTTGAGAGAGTGTCTAAGAGAATTAATCTTAATCAAGAAGAGTTTTATTTGATCTTTGAAAGTAGATGGCATATGTTTGAAGTGCTTGTAGTCTTCCTTTAAATAAATTAAACCTTTGAGTCTTCATAATGCCTTAGAGTGAATGGGTTTTTTTCACTCCTTGAATAGGAAAGAGTGATATTCTATTTATGAGGAAACCCACTAGAGTTTGCAACTTGGTTGTCTTCTTGCGTCGTTGACTTGATAGCGAATTTGACTTTTGTCTTGCTTGTCATTGGGGTCATGACTTGATAATCGATTTGACCAATTTATTTAAATAAATTAAATTAATTGAATGGATTAATCTAAAATAATCAATTTATATTCATTTTATGCCATGGCACTTATTATTAATTTTTTTTGCCTACAACAACTGCAGATGCAGTAGCCATTGCCCTGCCATTGTCTGTCAACACTGTCTCTGCCTTTTATTTATCCCTTGCTTTAACCAACTATTCCAAAACCCAAATAAAAGAAGATTCCTTCTCATAGACTACTAAAGTGCAACCAAATGTCACTATTTGTCTATTATAGTTGATGCCAACTAGCACCATAAGTGTTTTATTATATGCATTACATTTATAAATGTGTCAAGTTCAAGAACATGCTTAAAAGTTTTATGATCTATGCGTGACTTTTTATCACACCAAACGAAGTTCTCTAACCTACCCTCCTCATCCCTAGTATATCTCAAGAATCATATAGGATCAATTTCTTTCTTTCCCTGTAAATATGACAAAAAAGCATCAGCATCACCGCCTTCTATTTGCTCATTTCTATACTTATAAGATGATATTTCATGTCATCATTAAATAAGAAAGTTCTGTAATTCCTCCAACTTGATTCGCCATATATCACATTATACTGCGTGAGAGAATTCCAGCATCATACATTTGTTGTATGTCCTTCTTATCCTCTGGAATTTCTCTTTGAGATCTTTTTTAAAATAAAAAATAATAAATATGAATAAGAACATGCTTTAAGAATACAATATGCAAAGTGAGGAAACAAAACACTAAAAATTAATTACAAATTTATTGTCAACCGGAAGTACACTATATGTTGTAATTTTGCAAGAGGATGTGTTTGTTTAGCCATAAATCTTATCACAATCTAATGATTTGCATCAGTGATCTATTTGAATTGAATTTCATCTAGGCAGTACATCTTGCCAACTCTTTTGTCTTTCTTTTTCTATCAGGGTTTTCACATACTTTTAAAGATGGAGACCTCCTCATGAACACTTGAATATTTTGGAAGTTGGATGCCCAATTGTTCTGCTCTTGCTTGCGGTTTTTTTTCCCCCTAACTCTAAAAGATTTTGATTTTTCATGCATTTTACAAAATTCACCACATAAATCCAAAGATTTGAATATCAATTTTCTCATATCTCTCATGGTAAAATCATGAAGCTCTTTTCTAAATGATGCCCATGAATTCTTATCATTCAAACCATCAATTATTGTAACTCAAAATCCAAAGAAGTAAGAGTATTGTCCTCATTTTTGCATTTTAATTATCTAGCTCTTCAAAATATGAACTACTCCTTTCATTGTTCATAACCATGACATACTACATAACAAATAAATTTTAAAAAAGCACATTTGGGGACTACTTAATAGATTTGATAAAGTAATAATTATAGCAAACAATTGCATTTGTAACTTAAAATTAATCAAACATTAAACGAATCAAATATCTTCAAACAATTAATAACAATTTTATCAATTAAGTGAAATATTGATCTTGCATGCCATTGATACAAAAGAAAAAGCAAAAGAAAATATATGATACTAGTACTTTCATATTATTTCATTGACACAAAAAACATTACAAGTTAAATATATAGCTTACACTTTATATTTGTTAATAATATCTAATTCCACCAATAAGGTTACAACAAAAAGGGAAAAAAATTATGAGTTGCCCAAACTTTAGACATTATTTACAATAGTATAATATAACAATTTAAGCAAATTCAAATTAAAAATAAAGACCAAATTTCTACTTATCAAATAAGGGATTTTATTTCAACATACTGGTCTAAGAAGTTCAAGGAGATGATCGTTAAGTGATTTTTTATCAAAGAGTAGTTGAATATATGACATCCTTTAGTGATTTTAAAAGAGATAGATTACTAGTTGTTGATGTAAGAGGGTTTGAATGCGAAAATAATTTTATACAATTGGAAAATTATGAACAAATTGAAATTGGTATGCAATCCATAGCTTTTTAACTAAAATTATTAACAGTGTTACCAATCTATTATAATATTGGTTTTGCTATAATGGGCCAAAAAAATAGTCTATGATACAAATATTTTCATATTGTTTCAATTCATCAACCAAAAAAAAACATATAGGTCTAATTCTATGTAACGATCATACAAGACTTGTAAGGTTGCAACTAAAAAGGAAAAAAGGGGTATAAATTTCACATACTATCAATATACTTAAACCACAACAGCAAAACAACTTCAACCTACTAATTACATTTGAGAAAACAAAATTATCAATAACTCAAAATCTAAACAAATGCAACGAATTTAAACTAAAGAATATATTTAGTTAGCAAATAAGGGATTGAATGTTAATATACCGATTCCAAAAGCTTGGGAAATGAGCGTTTATTGATTTTACAAAATACATGTTAAGTAGGGGACGATGTTTGAGTCACCCTATGAAAGAGATTGATGAGTAATTGTTGATAAGGAAAGGAATTTCTAGAATAGGGGAATTAGTGTTTCATCAACTATGACTTAAAAAAGGATAATATCTTGGAAAAAATTTGTAGTAAAAATAAGGGAAATTAACTGCAAAGTATTGGCCCGGTTTGGCTAGTTGAATCACCTAGAGGCGCTGAATAGGGTGATGAATCAAAGTTACAAGATAATCAAGATAAAAATTGCAGAAAATATAAATGTGGACAAAACACACTGCTTATAGGGGTTCGATCATGCCTAGTCCTCTACCCACAGGCACCATTCGCCGATGGAATTTTGAGCCTCTTTCTTTTATTAGATCGGTTGATTGTATGCGATTCATCAGTCATACAACTTACTAGTTGACCCTACAACTATAGGTGTCCCAACATAAGCATTGTTCCCCAACTGTACTTGGATAGTCGACCCTCTGACTAATCAACCCAATCCAATACAAAGAAAGATAACAAAATACACTTATAAGAAGGAGTAAATAAACACAATAGATATACCAATATAAGCTTGATGTATCTCTCAATGTCTTCTTCTTAGTTTGCAAATGTAGCTCTCTTTCTTCTTGTTCTTTGCTTATGCTTCCTTGTATTACTTTCAGCTACAAGGACCTCCCCTTTTCATAGAAAATGGAATTGAAGTAGCCGTTACATTCCAAAAGGGAAAGAAAATCTTCAGCTGGTCTTCAAATCCTTGGAGTCTGACTTCAAGGCCTTCAACTGCAGTTCCTAAAATCTTCAACAGTTAATTGCTGATTCTTCAACGGCTAATTGTTGATTTTGCTTGGCGGATTTAGCTTATCAAATCCGTTAGATGCTATTTTTAGGCCAAGCAACAACTATAATTTAATTTCAAAAGATATGACCATATTTAGAGAATCATATTCTCATATTCAAATTTGAATCACACAATATAATATCATAAAGATCACATATTCCAATTTGAATTCTAAATCATCTTAAGATATTATGGTAACTTATATCAACTCAGTTAAGCAATATGCACTAGCATGCCAATATTCACTTGGAATCATGATATATTCAAAATAATTCAAATACAATATGATGAATATATCAATTGATTAATCTCTTTTTGTCTTTCATCAAAACATATTAATAAACACATTGTGAGCTTCATAAAGCTAACAATCTCCCCCTTTTTGAGGAAAGATAAAACTGAATAACAGATCAATATAATTTTGAATATCACACCATGAAAAGCTTTCCAAATACTTCTCCTCCTTTTTGTATTTCATCAAAAGGTAGCACAAAAGGAGAAAGAAAAATCGAAGCATAAAAATTATGACAAACACATATAGCTCCCCTTTAACAAGTTAATAACATATAAAGATGCTCCCCCTTAATCTATGGCACTCAAAAAAGACATACAAGGTATTAAATACTAGCAACAAAATCAATCATATACGCTAATGCTCATTGACCTGAAATTCTCGTAAACAACATAAGGATGTAACAGGAGATTAACATATAGTAACATTAATAAAATTCTTCCCCTATCAGGAGTAAATCAAGGCTATCGAAAAATAATCAAGAGATATAATGTTTCCCTTATAGAAACAAGCAATATCATTTATGCAAGTATTAGCGAGTATAATAATTATAGACAAAAGCATTGAGATCATATGTGCATAATCACATGTCATAAAAGTATAAGATACATTGGAATATTAATCATGCTCACATTCCAAAGATAACAAAACAAATTAAAATTCAATATTTTGAAAATCAAAATTCCACTAATGGAAAGTAGATCAAGCAAAGTAACATCGTCTTATGCTTAGCAAGAATCCAAATATTACCATTATTCAAGATGTAGACATAAAAATTAAAACCCTTGAATTTTAGTCATATATAGGTAGTAACATCCTAGGTTCTATATAATTTTCAAGGCCTTGGACTGTATTTCAGGACCTAAAAATCTGGGCGGTGAACTTACCTTATTTTTACTTTTGGCAAACCACAACTTATCGTATGCCATTGCAAAGCTCCAATTTTTCCTTGTCCACTGGAATTTTTGGGAGGATTAAATGCAATCGGAAGTTGATTATTAGTACCTACATGAAGAGTTAGTAACTTCCCACAAACATCTGCATTCTTTGTTGATTTCTTCAAAAATGACGCTCTTCGACCAAATCTTTATGCCTTTTTCTTCTTGGGTTCAAGATTGTTAGAAGTAAGAATTAATGAGGTAAATTTTTTCTTTCCCTCAGTCTTGGCACATTTTTTTGATTTAACACTACAATTAAGAATTTTTGACCGTTGAAAATTTGGTGTGATATTTAAATCATAAAAAATGTGACGACTTGGAGATAAACTATCATTTGAAAATTCAAGCATGGATTTTACCTCATACTTACCAATACGGAGAATAGATGAGTAACAACAATCTTTATTTTTCTTACCATTTTCAAGAAATTCCTCAATTTGGCCATGTTTGACATTGTTATGTATAAGCCATTGAATTGGATCATCATTTTCATATTCTTGTTCTTCATGTTGTTGATGATCTTCAACTTGCTTAAAATTTCCTTCCATGATTGCTCCATTCTGCACCGCAAATTCGCTTAATACCACATTTTGATTAGTATTATATAAATTATAAAGAGTCTCCCAAATCTCTTTGGCACTATCATAACGTGAGATAAAGTCATAAATATCAATAGTAAGAGCATAGTATAAAATGTGTAGAACTTTAAAATTTTTCGATATCCACTTGTAATCACCTTCAGTATATTCATCTTCCGATTTTCAATAACTATTGGACCTTTCACCATTATCTCCCAAAGATTGAGACCCTTGTAGTTGATATAAAGTTCCATTGTTTCCTGCCACTCCCAAAAAAAAAAATATTAGTACCTTTAAAAGGCGGAGGGCAATTAGAGTCAAATTCATAATTACTCATGGGATCGAACTATTAGACGATAAAGTCTTAAAAAAATAGTACTAGTTCTAATACCAATTGTTGGCCCGACTAGTTAAATTACCTAGAGGGATTGAATAGGGTGATGATCAAAGTTACAAGATAAGCAAGATAAAAATGCGGAAAATGTAAATGTGGACAAAACACACTATTTATAGAGGTTCCGTCACGCCTAGTCCTCTACCCGCAAGCACCCCTCGTCGATGGGATTTTAAACCTCTTTCTTTTATTAGATCAGTCGATTATATGCGATTCACCAGTCGTACAACTTATTAGTTGACCCTACAACTATGGGCGTCCCAACGTACGCATTACTCCTCAACCGTACTTGGGTAGTTGGCCCTCCAACTAATCAATCCAACTCAATACAAAGAAAGATAACAAAATACATTTTATAACAAGGAGCAAATGAACATAATAGATATGTCAATATAAGTTCGATGTATCTCTCAATGTCTTCTTCTTAGTTTGCAAGTGTAGCTCTCTTTCTTCTTGTTCTCTACTTGTGCTTTCTTGGAGTGCTTAGCCAAAATTGCTATCAATCTTTTTAGTTTGGTCAAAACTTCTATCGAGTTAACTTTCTACCTTAGCATGTCACTGAAGTCTCTTATTTTTACAAAATTTTCCACTTTCACCGGTTGTAGCAGGACAGCCAGTGTTTTACCGGTGGAAGTCAAAGGGTTTTGTTGGTGGGACTAGAAAAATAAACAGAAAAGAAACAGAAGACATTAACTACTCCTAAACCCCCCGTCTGCCATGGTTCTACACCTTCATCTTCTTCCCTACCCCTATGAACTCTTCCATCTTTGAAGAAACCCCTTGAAATCCATAAAAGCATCAACCTGAAGCATAGAAAGAGTTTGATTGCAAGCTAAGAGTAAGAGAACTGTGAAAAAACATTATCTTTATCATCAGGTAAGCAATCTGTACTTTAAATTTAGCATCAACCTGGGAAATTGGAGTGCATGGGGTCTGCGATGATTAAATCAGTGAAATTAGTGTATTGTGTTGAAATTGTGCAAAATTGTACTCTGAATGTGTTGCTTGATGTTGGTAAAGGTGGAGTTTATAATGCTTTAAACCCTAGTGCTCTGTTTTAGTTAAAGTACGTATAAAATAGTTAATTCCTTTAATTTTGAAAATATATATGCAGACTGTTAAACCCTCAAACTGTTTGTCTTCGTATCTTTCATGATGGATCATTCTAGAGAGTTCCCCACCTATTGTATACTAAGTCAGAGGTATCTGATGTGTATACTGACCCTGATTACATAAGTGTAGATGACATTAAGGAGGGAGTACTGAACTTAGGCTATTCTGAAGAAAGGATAAAAGAAATGTATTTTAGTAGGCCTAATGTCCCTTTTGAGGAAAGTCTAGCTCCTATTCAAAGTGATAAAGAGATTAGGGAGTTGATAAAATTGTGCTTAGAGAGTGGTTCTATCTCTCTATATGTTGAGCACAATGATGTTGAAGTTATTAACAAGGGAAAGGAAGTATTGGATAAGGAGGCATATTTTTCAGGACTGTCAGATAGTGATGATGATTAATATGACAGTCATGGGTGGATCAATTCTAATGATGATGATGACATTAAATTCATAGATGTTAGGGAGAAAAAAAAAAGGCAAACAAAGAGGCAATTGTTGCCGAGGTAAAGGATGGGAAAGGTAATACTGTAAATGTTGAACATTAGAGTGAATTAGGTGCTAAAGGAGGTGATGAACAATATCAGGATTCTGAAAATGCTGATAGCCCAAGTGATGATAGTAGGGAGGATGATCTAGAAGGTGACAAGAAGGGAAAGAGGAAAAAAAGAGAGACCTTCCCTAGATACCTTGGGCCATGTCTTGACAAATATGATTTATATGTTGGCATGAAGTTTAGGGATAAGAAGCAGTTGAGGCAAGCTTTTGATGACTACATGATATTAAAGGGGTATGATTAGAAGATTACAAAGAGTAACACAGTTAGATTTCAATGTCATTGCATTGGTGAAGGTTGTAAGTGGAGTATGTGGGCATCAAAATGTACGAATGAGTTGTCATTTCAAGTAACCAAAATGGAAAATCCTCACAGTTGTATTCCCCTTTTCATTTGAGCAAGGGAGTAGGTCTATGTCAATCAGTTGGTTAATTAAGTACTACACTGAGACATTTAGGTTGCAGCCTACTTTAAGGTCTAGGGAGTTGAAAGGCCTTATTAAGAAAAACCACAATTACAAGGCATCCTTGTCCATGTGTACTAGGGTCAGGGCAGGGGCTTTGAAGGCAATTATTGGTGATTACAAGGCTCAGTTTGGACAAATAAGGGATTATTTGTATGAAGTTTATAAGCAAAATCCTAGGACTACAGTAAAAGTGAAAACCACCAAAGTTGCAGATGATAAGCATGTATTCAGGTTTCTATACATTTGTCCTGGATCATTGAAAAGGGGCTTCTTGGATGGGTGTAGGAGAGTTATTTCATTTGATGCATGTTTTCGAAAGGGGCCTTGGAATGGCCAAGTATTTGTTGCTGTTGGTAGGGACGCCAATAACCAGATGCATCCAATGGCATGGGGTGTGGCACAGAGTGAGAAAACAGAAGTATAGGAGTGGTTCATTGCATTACTGCAAGTAGATCTTGAGACTGGAGATAGCACAAGTTGGACTCTGATTTCAGATCAGCAAAAGATATATATTTTTGTACTTGTATGTTTATTGTTTGTTGTTCCATTTTGTTGATATGTTTTAGTTATATTAATTGCTTTTGTGGCTTGTAGGGGCTTGTTGAGAGTGTACAAACTCTTATGCCTAATGCTGAACACAGAATATGTGCTAGGCATGTGTATGCTAATTTAAGAAATTTGTGGAGGGGTGTGATTTTTAGGGAAGTGTTTTGGAAAATTGCTAAGTCCACCGATGAAGTGCATTTCAAAAAACACATAAAAGAAATGTAAGATTTAGATTCTAAGGCTTGGGAATTTTTAGAAAAGAAAGATCCAAGGCATTTCTGCAGATTATACTTTAAATCACAGGCTAAATGTGATTCGATTGATAATAATATGATAGAAATCTTCAATGGATCCATCGTGGAAGCTAGATACCTACCCATAGTGTCCATGCATAGGGAAATCTTCAAGGCTGTTATGAAGAGAGTGACACAAAGAAAAAGTTGGGCTGCCAAGCTTGAAGACTCCATATGCCCTACGATCATCATCAAACTAGAAAAACTAAAGGATAAAGCAAGATATTGGCAGGCATGAAGGGCAGGAAATGGATTTTATAGTGTGGAACATTGCACTGAAAGCTATGTTGTGAACTTAAATCAAGGGTCATGCAGTTGTAAGAGCTGGGAGTTAAGTGGAATCCTCTGTCCTCATTCGCTAGCAGTGATGAGGGGAGAGAGACTAAACCTCTTCAACTTTGTCCATGACTGTTATAGGTCTGAATATTTGAGAATTACATATGGACACACTCTTATCCCCATAAATGGAGAGGACATGTGGGAGCAGGCACCAGGAGTTGAAATCAAGGCTCCTGTGTTTTCCACTAACAAAAAAGGCAATTTGAAATTCAAAAGAAGGTTAGAACCTGGGGAAACAACTACAAAGCAAGTTGGAAAATTTCCAAGTGCGGTGTGAAAATGCATTGTTCAAACTGTGGGGGTGAGGGCCACAACAAGAAGCTATGCACCCAAAGACAGCCTAAGTTGAAGGCCATTCCCTCTTGTCATTTGTTTCTGAATACAGTTATAAGTCGTACATCATTATGTACCATGTGTTTAACTATATTCTTTGTGTTCTTTTTCAGATCTAAAGAGCAAAATCAACAAACCAAGGACAAGCTGCAGCTCATCCCACAGCAGCTTCCTCTCAACCTGTGGAGGTGAGCACCATAGCTTCCTCTCAACCCTTAGCCACAAAGAACCCAAAATCCCAACCCAAGACTAAGAAGAAATCTAAAATTACTCAGTCCAAAGCTATTAGTTAGCCTATAGCTTTCTCTCAACCCATAACTTCCTCTCAACCCACACCTCCTTCTCAGCTCACACCCGCTTCTCAGTCTGAAGTATCTACTCAGCCCACACCTCCTCCCTCTCAATCTACTACAATTGAATCTCTTGTAGAAAGGAACTTCAGAGTAAGGGTTAGGCTACCAAGGACTCCATCTGCAACTGCTCCACCTGTACCTCACTTCAGTCGTCAATATCTTCCAGGCCCAAGTTGAACATCAGAAGGGCAAGTTCAGGGCATTCATCACCTGCAAATGCTGTTAGCACCTCAACTTCACAAGCTCAGCCTTTAAGGAGATTTAGAAGAATGAGAACACTTTTGTTCTCTAAGAATTCATATGTTGTCTTAGATTAGTAGAGTGTATATTAGAATTTCATAAGCAAAGTTAGAGTTTTTGAATGTTTTTGGATTGTAGCCAAACACAATATTTTCCAAGCTTCATTACACATATTTTTGGTGATATGTACATCATTGTACATGTTAGGTTGCAATTTTTGGATGTGTACATCAATGTACATGTGAAAGTTGCTTTATTCTTAGCTTGTAAAGCTTAACTATGGCTACAATATGTATTTGTAATGGCTACAATGCAATGGAGTTCCTTTCCTTATCATACAATTCATATTCTTCCTTTACTTTCTAAAGCTTAACCTTGGTTTTGACATTCTTCCCTTCCTTTGTAAATACTAAAAGGCAAAGAATGGTTCAACATATTCACATATACCAAATAATCATTCCATTTGCATTGTAGATAATCACAATTCATACCTTACAATCGCCCCTAATACATAATTAACCTAAATTATTATAAATTACATCAAACCCCATCATCATCCTAGTACATAATTCCATACATCAACCAACCCCCATTGCAAGACCATTACTTCCCACTCCCAACGGCAAAGCCTACACCAATTACCAAACCAAACAACAACAGCAACCCCCACAATATTTTCCTCTCTCTCATTTGATAGTCAATAAGCAACATTTTCAGCCTTGAATTCTCTATCTTCAGCCTTGAATTCTCCATCCTCAGCCTTGAAGTCTTCTCCCTCAACCTCTTCATAGCATCTTATCAGAAGCTGCTTCTTCCTTCATTCTCTGCAAATGCTCATTCTCTTGCACCAATATTTCATTTGACATAATCAGGAACACCACCATTGACCTCACCTTATCACAAAGGGAGTCATCAACCTATTCAAAGTGATCACATCCACCAGGTGAGTCATACATTCTACACCTAGTAAACCTTCTCATGGGGTTCTTAATTGTCATGCTTGTAAGAACCACAGAGCTCTTGCCATAGCTACAACACTTTTCGCATACAGAGAAACATGGGCAATTTCTACAGGCTACAGCCATCTTGAGGGGTTTCTGGGTGTCGACTCAACTAGTTAACTCAATTTCCACCCCCAATTTCTGAGTTTGCTTACAAATTCAACGGCGATTTTAGCATGAACATCAAACCCTAGCCCATGAATGGGGGAGGAGAATGGGGAAGAGGAGGGAGAAAATCAATTTCAGTTATAAAACTTTTAATTTTAAAGGAAAATTAAAAATAAACCTGCAGAAGCCGGTTAACACGGGTCAAAGTGGCAAATTTGGTAAAAATAATAGAGTTCAGTGACACGCGAGGTAGAGAGTTAACTTGATGGCATTTTTGACCAAACTAAAAACATTGATCACAATTTTGGCTAAGCACTCTGCTTTCTTGTGTCGCTTTCAGCTGCAAGGACCTCCCCTTTCCATAGGAAATGGAATTGAAGTAACCATTCATTCAAAAAGGGAAAGAAAATCTTCAGCTGATCTGCAAGCCCTTGGAGTCCAACTTCAAGGCCTTAAACTGCAGCTCCCAAAATCTTCAATGGCTAATTGCTAATTCTTCAACGGCTAATTGCTGATTCTACTTGGGGATTTAGCTTATCGAATCTATTAGATGCTATTTTTAGGCCAAGCAATAATTAGAATTTAATTTCAAAAGATATGGCCACATTTAGAGAATCATAATCTCATATTCAAATTTGAATTACACAACATAATATCATAAAGATCATATATTCAAATTTGAATTCTAAGTCATCTCAAGATATTGTGGTAACTTATATCAACTCAATTAAGTAATATGCACTAGCAAGCCAATATTCACTTAAAATCATAACATATTTAAATAATATAAATTTCAAGATAATTTAAATACAACATGATGAATATATCAATTAATTAATCTCTTTTTGTCTTTCAGCAAAACACATTAATAAACACATTTTGAGCTTTAAGAAAGCTAACACAAAGAAATTATATGCAGATTAATTTTGGAAAAAGGTAATTGATATAGCCCAAAAAAAAAAGAAACTACATTTCCAAAAACAATGCAATTGATATTTGAACTCGGGTCACTAGAGATTGGGGGAAGTCACTAGGGATAAGGGGGCAACAGAGAGAGAAAAGAGAGAGAGAGAGGGATAGCGACGTTGCCGCAACTTCCATGGCCACCGGCAGAGCTTGGCACTGGCAATAACAGTGGATGGAGAGAGAGATGGAGAACGGGAGACATCATTAGAGATGACCGAAGGGGCGTGGAGATAGGAGAAGGAGATGAGGGATGGGGCAACGGAGATAGGAGAGAGAGACGGAGAGGGAAGGCTCGTCACAACTGCCATTATCATGGGCAAAGCTTGACGCTAATAATAATGGCTGCAAGAGAGATGAAACATGGGGTATCAATAACACTACAATGGATATGTTGTTTTTTCTTTTTTCAAAATAAGTTTTGTTTCTTTTTAAATTTAGTTTTTGTTTCTAATGCAATGGGATTAAAAGTAACTAGACAATGCCATATAAAAATTATTTCTTTTAATATTTAGAGACATTGTATGATTTCTATAATATATTTTTAACTATTCAAAAATAAAAATAAGATTAATGGTTAAGATCAATTTAAAACAAATGTGTACTCTAGATTTTTCCAATTCTGATAGTTGTCATATAGTGGCAACCATTAGAACTGCTTCCATGCTTATCCCATCAAATGTCTCATATCTCTAATTTTAACTTGGTAAAATCGTCTATTATTAAAATATAGAAGACCCACTGAAGTCGAATCAGAAAAACAAAGAAACATGGAAACCGAAACTCAAAAGGCGCAAATTAACAAAATTTGGAAGTAAGCCTTACAAATTGGACTCCCAAGCTACATTGAGGGGTCAAGGAGAGTTTGGCTCATGAAGGCAAATTTGTCTTAAGTAAATCGTCCTGGAGCAAGTCAGTTCTTGCTGTTGAGTAATTCATTTTTTCATTAATAAGTGCGGGCCATTTTTATTGGGTCCTATTTCAAGGATTACATAACAAGGCTTGCCAACCAATATGGAAGTTAGGTTCAAGGTCCTAGTTGGCTATCCTATGTATCTCCATACAAGAAGAATTACAAGTTATAAGATTTGATCTCATGACCTCTACAATGAAAAGTGGCCTCAATGCCAAGTGACCTAAGAGCTCACTGACAATTGAACAATCGACTAATGGATGAGCTCTTAAGGGTCCATTTGTGATGGAGTAAAAAAGGAGGGATAAGAGTTAACAAAGGTAAAGAAGAGTGAGAGAAGGTATGTTGGAAACGATAGTTATGATACTTTTATATTTGGATGTTTTATAGCAAGAGAGAGACAGAGCAAGAAATAATAAAGAAAAATACAATAACTACTAGTGTACAATTCTTGGCATTAAGATAAAATTTTGTGTTAAGGTAATTTTTGCAGATAATACGATAGTATTTCAATAACATAATTTGCACCACAGTTAATTTTAACAAAATTATATAGCATACTATATCTTACATCAGAAATCGAAGTGTAAGAAAAAAAGAGAGTAAAGAGGGGGTTCAAAGGAGTAAGACTTACTCTCCAATATTCCTTATAAACCTTAATGAAGATCTCTCAACTAAGCGTAAGAAGGAGCCAGCACTCTTATCAACTCCTAGCAACTGCTTGCTCTTTTTCCAAGCAAGCCTTGAGGTCATTTGATTCAATAAAATTAGAATGAAAAGTAATCAGAAATAAAATCTAAAAGTTTGGGAATGGTTTATGATTTGCTAATATCATATGTTTAGCTCAACTTAAATATGAGAAAATTTGACGCCAAGAATATAGGTTGGTGAACATAAAAGAGCACTGCAAAAGAAATTTAAACAAATGATTCAAATTCACACATTGCCAAGATCCAAGATTATGGGAGTGAGGAACTCCATCATATATCCTATCTTACTACCTAGAAGTTTCACCAATGTGGGCATTTTTGTTATTGCAAGGTTGTTTAGTCATTTTCTTCAACAATTTTATCTCCCAATGGAAGTATAGGGGTTTTTTTAGTGAACGAACATGCACGTGAAACTTCTTTAACTCATGTTATTATTGTAGGCAATAGTAAAATAAGGATTTTTCATAATTTTGTCTTCAAAGCAATGCTATTTAGGGGCACAATTGAAATTTCAATACAACCTATCTTCTTGCACTCTTAAGAATTTTTTTTTTTTTTTTAAGGAACAATAGTTTAAAAAATCACTCAAGTTTGTTCAAAGTTCTTCAAAATCGTTAAACTTTATATAGGGTTTTAAAAATCACTGGACTGCGATATTTTATGTAAGTGATCACTCAACTTTGTATTTCACTAGAACTATTACCTTTACGATGTAAGAGTTGAGTAAACTAATATGTAGATGTTTAGAATTGTACATATTTAATCAACGATTATTTTTCATTGTTCATATTTATTTTATCAGTTAAAGAATCATTGTATCTATTATTTTTTATCATTTACACATGTAATATTTTTGCATTTCAATGTTTATTAATGTCACCTCTAAGTAATTGATTAAGGATAAGGTGAAAGGTCATGCAGGTTGTATAATAAATTAAAAAAAAGAATTGTATGCATGATAAAAGAAACAAAATTAATTAAAATAGTAGTAATATCCTAATCAATAATGCTATATCACTTGGCAAAACTTATGAAATCACTCAATTTTATATATAATTATATAGATGCTATTCCCTATTAAATAAAGAAAACTCTATTTATTTTTTTTAGTGTAAATATTTCGTAAGTGTTTTAGGCGAAAATAAAAGGATAGGCAAAAAATTCGGTAGATAGTTAACAACTTGTTTAAGTACAATTCGTGCTAGCTTAATTCACAGTACTTGAAGGAGGATAATATCAAATGAATAGTCATAGCATCTACCAAAATATAGATAAAATTCTTTGGTACAATTAATAGACTATAATTGCTATGCAAAAAATTAGATGGATAATTAACAACCCATTTAAGTACGAGTTGTGATTTACTTAATTCATAGCACTTGAAAGAGGATAATCCCAAATGAATAGTGATAACATATATAGGAATATAGATAAAATTGTTTGGTCTAATTAATGGAGTATAATTGCTGGTAAGAATACTACATTATTTTTAGATGTTATTTTTCTTGCAAACCCTCAAAACCATCATCATTGTATATTGAAAATTCTCTTATTTTAATGATAAATTTAACCCTTACTTATTTTAAATATCATTTAACATCCTGCAAGATTAATTTTTTTCCTCATCCTTTTGTCTTCGGAAAAAATAGGAATCATGTGATTTAATAAAACAAAAAATAATTACAAAGTTTTTTAATAAATAAGGTGTGAACATAATATAAAATGTAGTGATTATTCATACATAAAATTAATGTTCAATGATTTTTAAACCATTTTTAAAGTTTGGTGATTCTTATAATCCTGAAGTAAAGTTGAATGGTTTTTAATAAAGATTTTCTTTTTTTTTTTTAAGTCTTGGATTCTCCATTTCACTGGAGTTGAGATACCATTAGCTCAATAAGTGGTAGAGTTATCCCATTACAGATTTTCTTCATTCACTAGACTCGAACCCAATGCCTTATTTAAGCGGAATACGTGTCAAACTACTTGAACCAACCTTTGTTGATAATAAAAATTTTCTTTTTAAATAGGTAAAATTCTTGATTAGTTCCTCTCCATCTACTATCCAATTTTTATTTTTTTAAATATATGTATAACGTGCTGATCTTATGGGCTTTAATTTTGCACTTCATGAGTAAATGGCACAGGATCCAAACCCCAATTGTAACACGGAAGATCGTAGGCATTTTTTGAAGAACTTTGTCCGCGTCATGATAACCTTCATATCAATATAATCTTATACTACATGCTAATTAAAATTAGACACTTCTACGAATGTATGCCTGGGATAACCTATACGTGAGATTTTATTTTCATCTGATTAGGCTTGGTCCTTTCAACTCATTTTTGTTGAACTTCTCCACACAAAATTTATTTTAAATTTATTTTTTTAAAACTAAAGTTTTCTTAACTTTTTTGGAAGTAAACATATTTAAGCTTAATTTTGCAAAACTTAGCAGCGGCGAGGGCGGCAGCATTGATGGTGATAATTAGTAGCACTCCTAATGTAATTTATAGCTTAATTATTATTACTATCATATTAGTAAATTGATCATTTTTCTATGGGATTGTCGCGTTCTACAATGACAACAATGATACGTACATTTAATATCATTCAATGTACAATAATGATACATTCATTGTAATCTAATATTTTAACTATATAATAATCAACTTTTCACATTGTTGACAACTAAATTATTATACACGTGAAAAATACAAGCTCCCCCACCATATCATACACAAGCCTAAATTAAAAAATGTCAACGAAAAGAATATATTTTGAGTTGTTGTTGACCCATAAATATGTTATGATGGGAAACAGAGAGGAAAAATTGGGAAAATTCTAGTGAGAGAAACAGAAGAAGAGAAAGATGGTTTAGAGAGGAGCAATTTTTTCATTCATCCTGTTCCTGTACACTTGGTAGAAATATATATACATATGTACAAGCCCCACTCTCATATTTAATTTACATTTGCCAGCTAAGCTAATGATAATTGCATCAACATAATAGGCATGTAACAAACTTTGCTTGTTTGTTGGCTAGCAATTAGAAGGTGGCTAAACACCCCCCCTCAAGTTGGGAGGTGATTGACACATCCCCAGCTTGTAAAGTAAGGTCCGAAACTGATTGGATGGTAAGACTTTTGTAAACACATCTGCAAGCTGTTGCTGTGTAGGAAGATAGGAGAGTTGTAGGAGCCCTTCCATAACCTTTTCCCTTGCGAAATGATAATCAATTTCTATATGTTTTGTACACTCGTGAAAAACAAGATTCTTGGCAATGGATATTGCTGACTGATTGTCACAATTGAGAGTGACAGGTTTGAGGCAAGTGATTCCCAATTCAGAAAAAGTCAGATAAGCCAAGTGATTTCAGAAGTTGTCTGAGCCATTGCTCAATATTCTGCCTCAGAGGAAGATCTGAAAACTGTATTTTGCTTCTTGGACTTCCAAGTAATAGGGGAAGAGCCCAACAAAATAATATAACCTGAAACTGATCGCCTAGTAGATGGACAAGATGCCCAGTCTAAGTCAAAGTAAGCCTAGATATGCAATTGATCTGATCTGTTGAGTAAGATGCCCCAACCAACTGTGCCTTTGACATACTTGATGTATGCTAGAGAGCTTTGGAATGGCTATCTTGAGGAGCTTGCATGAACTGACTTAAGCATTTGAACTGTGAAGCTCAAATCAGGTCTAGTATTGGTTAAGAAATTAAGTTTCCCAATAGGAGTCGTGTATATGGTAGGATCAAGCAAGAGAGCTCCTTCTTCACGGAGGAGCTTACGATTAAGAGGTAGAGGGGTGGCTATAGGTGAAAGATCTGAGAGACCGCTGTGTTGTAAAAGTTCAACAGTAAATTTTTTTGAGAGAGAAAAATTCCATTTGATAAATGAGCCACTTCAAGACTAAGGAAATAGTTGAGATATCCTAGGTCTTTAATACCGAACAAGATATTGAGCTTAGCTTTAACAAAAACAATCTCTGCTGGGTCAGAGCCAATAATGAGGATATCATCTACATAGACCGCCACCATTGTAATATGAGTAGATGATTTTTGATGAACAGTAGATAATCACACTTGGACTGTTGATACCCCAAATCTACCAAAGTAATACTCAACTTGTGGAACCATTGTCTAGAGGCTTGTTTTAGTCCATAAAGGGTCTTCTTTAATTTGCATACCTTGTTTTCTAGATTAGGTATGCCCTCAGGCACTTTCATGTAAACTTGTTCGTGGAGATCTCCATGTAAGAAGCCATTATTAACATCCAATTAGAAAATATTCCAACTCTTATGTGCTGCAAAAGCAATGATGCTCCTAATGGTTTTCATTTTGATAACAGGTGAAAAAACTTCATCATAATCAATACCATGCCTCTGGGCAAATCCTCTAACCACTAATCTAGCTTTGAGCCTCTCTAAGGAGCCATCGACCTTTAGTTTCACTTTGTAGACCCACTGATGGAGGTCCATCCTCAAGGTCTAATAATGTCACAATGATCCAGAACAATCAAGAAATCAAGTCCAAAGTCACGGCCATAAGTCACTTGATAGAGAAAACACAAGGTGATGCACCCGGGTTCTCATCCAGATTTTCACCCAGTTTTTGTTATTTGATTACATAGGTTTAAAGCACGTTTTGGTACTCGTTTTTTGGGAGATTTTTAAGCTTAAGATCTTAGCTTTTAAGTCCAATTGGTTTCATATTATTTGGAGTTCAATTGGTTTCTTAAAACATATCATCTTTTGACCTTGCCCGGATTGCACTACAAACTGCACGGTTTTGGAATTCTGGATTGTTCAGGGGGCAAATGAAGTCCAAATGCTACGATTTGAGTTGGAGGGTAAACTAGACATCTTGAGGTTTCCATCCATGTAAGAAACGTAGCAATTAGTCAGCATTTGATGTGTCAAGCATGCGTGACAATTTGAGGCAGAAACCGGCTGATTGACACCCGGTTACTTAGCCTAGTGGTTTTCCTCCTTCAAGGGGTTTTCTTAAGGTGAGTGCCTGCCTACTTGATCATTTTGAGCTTCTTGGTAAGCTGCCACCCAGCCACCCATGAGAGAGACACATGGAGCAAGGGAAAAGCCTCCATTTGGCAAGCTCATACACGGCCACTCAAGCATGACATGGCAACCATGCATTCTTCAGCTCTTTTGAGGTGGCCAGCCGTGTATCCTTACCTTACTAGCTGGAAAATTGAGTCATTAACATTTCTTAATGCATAGGAAAGAGCTTAAGAAGATAAAATAGTGCTTTGTAACTTAAACTTTCAGCTTGTATTTGTTTTAGGCTAAACCGTGTACTAAGTAGTCTTAGGTATGCTCAATGACTTTCCTACCTTAGAAGGAAAGCCCTCTTATGTATTTTCAAGGCCATATAAAAGCCTTGTGTGTTCATTTAATGAGTTAGAGTTGATTATTCAGTTGAGAGCAAAGACTTTGTGTCTTATGATTTCCTTAAACACTTAACTTGCTTATCCTTAATTGTGGCCGATTAAGGTGGTGACCAAGTGAGTCTTAATCTTTGGCTAGGTGGTGTATCTTATCCTGATCCAAGATTAAGGGCCCTAAGCTAAGTGATTAGTGGTGTATCTTATCTAATCATCTAGCTTAGAACTATTCTAGTTTCATTAAACACACTTGAAGTTCATAAGCTAGCTCTTGGTTTCTCTCCTCTTAAACCGTGAGCTCCTTTAATGATCTTCTTGGTGTTCTTATTCCTACTTTCATTCCTCACTTTCATTACTCCTTTGCTTACTCTTTTCCACACATAATCAAGGCCAAAACAAGGCTCATTGCATCAGATTTCCATTTGAACTCAAAGCCATCTCAAACCGTGAAGTGAGGCACTTTCTAGGCGAGCTAGGCAGCAAGTTAGCACGGTCACCCCGTGCCATTAAGCACGACCGTGCCTCCTTGGCCGTTGGGTGTTTGCTTGTTTTCTAGTGTTCTTGTTGTAAGTTGACTTGGGTTGCTTCATTCCCTTGAGACTTACATCAATTTTAGTATCAGAGCAAGTTCAGATCCTTGCCTGAACCCCACGCCATTCCCAGTCTATCTCTGAAATCAGTTCAAACACAATCAAGCACAAACCGTTCATTCCTGCGATCACAATGAGTACTAGCATGACCATGGAAGAGAAACTTGAAGCAATGGCCAAGCAGATGCATGAAATCTCTATATCCAATCAAGAACTTAAGGCTCGAAATGAGTACTCGAGAAAACAGCTTGGAAACCACATGAAACAAAAGTAAAAGCTTTAAGAGCCACCAAGCATTCGAATTGGGACGGATTATGGCCATGAAGAGGAAGCTAGCAATGCGTTATCATTCTCTGAAGAGGATGTACCACTCGAAAGAACACAAAGAAGAACACGGCCTACTTTCAACTCTAATGAATTCAAGGTTGAAATTCCTGAGTTTGAGGGTAGGCTAGATCCTGATGAGTTCATTGAATGGTTACAAACAGTGGAACGTATCTTTGAGTTTAAGGAGATTCCGGTTGCTCTTAGACTAAGGAAATATGTCTCCTTATGATGGACAAACCTTAATGCTAAGAGAACTAGGGAGAGGAAGAGTAAGATTGCTACTTGGGACAAGATGAAACCCAAGATGAAGGCACGATTTTTGCCTTTCACGTATGTCCAAGATCAATACATGCTCTTTCACCATCTGAATCAAGGCAAAATGAGTATTGAAGAATATACACGTGAGTTTGAGAAACTCATGATCAAATGTGACATTCATGAGCCTAAAGAGCAGACCATGGTTCGTTACCTAGGAGGGCTTGATCCTAGGATAGCCAACGTGGTTGAATTGCAAGCTTACACCACCTTTGACGAAGTGTGTGTCCTAGCACATAAGGTGGAGCAACAAAGAAAGTCTAGGATGAATGTTCGTGATTCTTTCAAGCTAAATTCAGTACCAAACCGTGGGCAACCCTTCAACAAGGGAAGTACCACACCTCAGCCTAAACCATCTACTCCTTTCCCAACCAATCCACAAAAGAACCAAGCTCCTCAAAGGCCACTATCGAATCCTCCACGTCCAAACCCATACCCCATAAACCAAAGAAGGTGTTATAAGTGTCAAGGCTTAGGACATATTACTTCTAATTGTCCTAGTCACAAAGTGGTTACCTTAGCTGAGTGGGAAGCCATAGAGGGAGAATTTGCCAAGGAGAAAGAAGAGGAAAAGGAAGAAGATGCTGAGGAGGATCATGAGGAAGATCAGGAGGAGCTTGTGGAAAACGCAGATGAAGGTGAGATGCTAGTAATTCGAAGGGTATTGAGCAATCAACGAGTTGCTAAGGATGAACAACGTGAGAACATCTTTCACTCACGGTGTACAGTTCAAGGCAAAGTGTGCTCGTTAATCATCAATGAAGGAAGTTGTGCCAATGTCGTTTCATTGAGTATGATTGAAAAACTGGACCTTCAGTCCACGGCACACCCACACCCATACAATATTCAATGGCTAAATCAAGGCAAGGGATTACAAGTTAACTCTCGTTGCTTGATTTCATTCTCTCTTGGTAAGAACTACCAAGATGAACTTTGGTGTGATGTTATCCCCATGGATGCTTGCCATATTCTGTTAGGACGACCATGGATGTATGACAGGAAGGTTATGCATAATGGTTATCTTAATACTTATTCTTTTACCAAAGATGGCAAGAAGATTACCCTGAATCCTATGTTACCATCCGAACTCTACAAAATGAAACCACAAAAAAGCCAAAATCGACATATGTTGAACCACTTTTAAAGGCTTCTCAACATGAGTTCAAGGCCTTGAAAGAGTGGATATTGCAAGTACAAGATGAGCCAGAAACACCACTTCCATCCCATCCCATAGCCAAGGTCATATTGAATCAGTTTAGTCACCTATTTCCAAATGAGATACCTTCGGGTTTACCCCCAAAGCGTGACATTCAACATCATATTAACCTTATCCCAGGATCCATTCTACCTAATAAGCCAGCCTACAGGCCAAATCCCAAAGAAAATCAAGAGATTCAACGTCAAGTTGAAGAACTGATATTCAAGGGGTTGGTACGAGAATCCTTAAGTCCGTGTGCTGTTCCTACTCTTTTGGTCCCGAAGAAGGATGGTAGTATGAGGATGTGTGTTGACAGTAGGGCCATAAACAAAATTACTATCAAGTATAGGTACCCTATACCTAGGCTTGAAGATATGTTGGATGAGTTACATGGCTCTAAGGTGTTTAGTAAGATTGATTTGAGGAGTGGTTATTATCAGATTCGTATTAGGGAGGGCGATGAGTGAAAAACTGCTTTCAAGACTAAGGGCGGATTATATGAGTAGTTAGTCATGTCTTTCGGTCTTTCCAATGCCCCTAGTACGTTTATGAGATTGATGAATCAAGTATTTCGGCCATACTTAGGCAAGTTTGTGGTCATTTACTTCGATGATATTTTGGTGTTTAGCAAGAATGAGCTAGAGCATCAAGATCACTTAACTCAGGTGATGCTCGTTCTTGAAAAGGAGAAATTGTTTGGAAACCTAAAGAAGTGTACCTTCTTTACCCATGAAGTTACCTTCTTAGGTTATATTGTTTCTGAAAATGGTATTAAGGCAGATAAAAGTAAGATTGAGGCTATTCGGACTTGGCTTGTTCGTAAGACTATTCATGATGTTCGAAGCTTTCATGGCTTGGCTTCTTTCTATAGGAGATTCATACGCAATTTCAGCACTATTTTAGCTCCTATGACTGAAGTTCTTAAGGGTTCCTCGTTCACTTGGAATCCTAAAGCCTAAGCAGCCTTTGAAGAAGTGAAAGAGAGGCTAACTCAAGCACTGGTTTTAGCTCTACCGTGTTTTGAGAAAATCTTTGAAGTTGAGTGCGATGCTTCTGGAGTTGGTATTGGAGGAATTCTTACTCAAGAAGGACGCCCTTTGGCCTTCTTCAGTGAAAAGTTATTTGATACCAGAAAGAGATATTCAACTTATGACAAGGAGTTCTATGCCATCGTTCGATGCCTAGAACATTGGAACCATTATTTGATTGCCAGTGAGTTTATTCTACACTCAGATCACGAGGCTTTGAAGTATATTCAAGGCCAACATAAGTTAAACCCACGCCATGCTAAATGGGTTGAGTTCCTGCAGTCCTTTCACTTTACTATCAAGCATAAGTCCGGCAAGCTGAATCAAGGCGCCGATGCCCTTTCTTGGCGTTATCTATTGTTGTTCCAGTTAGATGCTTGTATCCTTGGATTTGAGCATCTAAAGGCTTTATACCAGGATGATAAAGATTTTGGGGTGTTATACTCTGAGTGTGTTAAACATCCCAAAGGGGATTTCGTAATTCAAGAAGAGTTTCTCTTTAAAGGTGCTCGGTTATGTATCCCCAAATGCAGCACTCGTGAGTTATTGGTTCGAGAAGTCCATGCTGGTTCTTTAGCTGGTCATTTTGGTGAAGATAAGACCTTAGCCATGCTTAGGGAACATTATTATTAGCCAGGCATGGAGAAAGACATTCAAGATATCATTAGAAGATGCAGTACATGTCAGATTGCGAAGAGTCATTCGCTCCCCCAGGGATTGTACACGCCACTTCCTATTCCTACGTTGCCATGGGTAGACGTTAGTATGGATTTCATACTTGGTTTACCAAAGACACAAAGGAATAAAGATTCTATCTTTGTGATTGTGGATCAATTTTCAAAGATGGCTCATTTTATTCCCTGCAACAAGACTAATGATGCAACTCATGTTGCAGAGCTCTATTTCAAAGAGGTGATGAGATTACATGGAATTCCTCATTCCATCGTCTCCGATCGAGATGCCAAATTTTTAAGTCACTTTTGGATTACTCTGTGGAAAAAACTGGGTACTAAACTCAAGTACAGTACCACTTGCCATCCCCAGATAGATGGGCAAATGGAGGTGACTAATCGAACTCTTGGTACTTTATTAAGAGTTTTGATTAAGCACCAAGCTAAAGCATGGGATCTGTTACTTCCACACGCTGAGTTTACATACAACAAGACTCCAAGCAAGGCTACTGGTCTATCACCCTTTAAAGTAGTCTATGGGACTGATCCCCTAAGTCCACTTGATCTTATTCCTCGACCGTTTGATCAAAAACCAAGTGCGGATGCCGCAGCTAGAGTGGAAGAAATCCAGAAGTTGCATGAGTTAGTAAAGGCCAAGATCGAGAAAACTACACTCTCATACACGGCCCAAGCTAACAAGCATAAAAAGGAGAAGCTTTTTAAGCCAGGTGATTTGGTCTGGATACATCTACGCAAAGAACGTTTTCCTTCCAAAAGGAAAACTAAGCTGATGCCACGAGCAGATGGTCCATTCGAGATTTTGGAGAAGATTAATGATAATGCTTATAAGATGGAGTTACCAGGAGATTATGGAGTATCAGCTACGTTTAACGTTGCTGATTTAAGCCCTTATGAAGCAGATGACTACCTTTCTGATTTGAGGATCAAATCTTCCCAACAAGGGGGGAATGATGGAGGTCCATCCTCAAGGTCTAATAATGTCACAATGATCTAGAACAATCAAGAAATCAAGTCCAAAGTCACGGCCATAAGTCACTTGATGGAGAAAACACAAGGTGATGCACCCGGGTTCTCATCCAGATTTTCACCCGGTTTTTATTATCTGATTACATAGGTTTAAAGCACGTTTTGGTGCTCGTTTTTTGGGAGATTTTTAAGCTTAAGATCTTAGCTTTTAATTGGTTTCATATTATTTGGAGTTCAATTGGTTGCTTAAAACAGATCATCTTTTGACCTTGCCCGGATTGCACTACAAACTGCACGGTTTTGGAATTCTGGTTTGTTCAGGGGGCAAATAAAGTCCAAATGCTATGATTCAAGTTGGAGGGTAAACTAGACATCTTGAGATTTCCATCCATGTAAGAAACGTAGCAATTAGTTAGCATTTGATGTGTCAAGCATGCGTGACAAGTTGAGGCAGAAACCGGCTGATTGACACCCAGTTACTAAGCCTAGTGGTTTTCCTCCTTCAAGGGGTTTGCTTAAGGCGAGTGCCTGCCTACTTGATCATTTTGAGCTGCTTGGTAAGCTGCCACCCAGCCACCCATGAGAGAGACACGTGGAGCAAGGGAAAAGCCTCCATTTGTCAAGCTCACACACGGCCACTCAAGCATGACATGGCAACCATGCATTCTTCAGCTCTTTTGAGGTGGCCAGCCGTGTATCCTTACCTTCCTAGCTGGGAAATTGAGTCATTAACATTCCTTAATGCATAGGAAAGAGCTTAAGAAGATAAAATAGTGCTTTGTAACTTAAACTTTCAGCTTGTGTTTGTTTTAGGCTAAACCGTGTACTAAGTAGTCTTAGGTATGCTTAATGACTTTCCTACCTTAGAAGGAAAGCCCTCTTATGTATTTTCAAGGCCATATAAAAGCCTTGTGTGTTCATTTAATGAGTTAGAGTTGATTATTCAGTTGAGAGCAAAGACTTTGTGTCTTGTGATTTCCTTAAACACTTAACTTGCTTATCCTTAATTGTGGCCGATTAAGGTGGTGATCAAGTGAGTCTTAATCTTTGGTTAGGTGGTGTATCTTATCCTGATCCAAGATTAAGGGCCCTAAGTTAAGTGATTAGTGGTGTATCTTATCTAATCATCTAGTTTAGAACTATCCTAGTTTCATTAAACACACTTGAAGTTCATAAGCTAGCTCTTGGTTTCTCTCCTCTTAAGCCGTGAGCTCCTTTAATGATCTTCTTGGTGTTCTTATTCCTACTTTCATTCCTCACTTTCACTACTCCTTTGCTTACTCTTTTCCACACATAATCAAGGCCAAAACAAGGCTCATTGCATCAGATTTCCATTTGAACTCAAAGCCATCTCAAACCGTGAAGTGAGGCACTTTCTAGGCGAGCTAGGCAGCAAGTTAGCACAGTCACCCCGTGCCATTAAGCATGACCGTGCCTCCTTCAGCGTTGGGTGTTTGCTTGTTTTCTAGTGTTCTTGTTGTAAGTTGACTTGGGTTGCTTCATTCCCTTGAGACTTACATCACCCACTTGCAACTAATAGCTTTCTTACCTACTGGTAGAGAAATTAGATCCCAAGTCCCATTGGCCTCCAGAGCAGTTATTTCCTTTTGCATAGCTTCTACCCATCCTTAGTATTTGGTAGCCTCAATATAAGAAGAGGGTTCTGTAATGGTGGAAATCTGGGTGATATGGGCTTGTCAACAGGAAGGAAGTTGCCCCAAAGATACAAGATTGCACCAATGGAGATTGTTGATGGCATCTTTGGAGCAAATATAATCATTCAGGTATGCTGGTTTATGATGAGCTCTAGTTGATCTTCTGGGTGGTGGCATAGTTAATGGAGAAGTAGAGTTTGGTGGAGCTAAGGAAAAATGATTTTCTGGAGATAAAGAGGACTCCTCTTAAGTTATAAAGACGGTAATAAATGGGAGGTGCTTCATCAAAACAGAATCTTTCTTCAATGGTACCATGTGGCTGCTCTACTGTTTGATGGTATGGAAAACATGTCTCATGAAAAATTACGTCTCTAGAAGTCAACACCTACTTGGTGTCTACATCCAATAATTTGTAGGCCTTCTTTCCATAAGGATAATGCAAAAACACAACGATGTGCCCTATCCTGAAATTTATCCCTGCTTCTAGTCAAGGTGGATGCAAAACATAGGCACCCAAAGGCTCTAAGATGATCATAACTAGGCTTCACTCCATAAAGGATCTCAAATGGGGTTTTGTAATGTAGGATAGAGGCTGGAAACCTATTAATAAGTAAGCCACAATGAGAATACTATCACCCCAATATTTCAGAGGTAGATTTGCTTGAATCATAATGGCGCTAGCAACCTCAAGTAAGTGTTTATTCTTTCTCTCTACTACTCCATTTTGCTGAGGCCTTTTAACAAAAGATGTCTGATGCAGTATGCCTTTATTTTCATAATATTGTAGGACAGTTGTGTCCTTGAATTCAAGACCATTGTTAGATCTAATGATCTTAATTACAGCATTAAATTGTGTTTCCATCTAAGTAATAAAACCTCACAAAATAAGAAAAGCATTGGATTTTTGTGAAAGCAAATGTACTCATGTTGTAACAGCTCGAACATAAAATGATGCTAATTACCTTACGTTATATTAATTATAAATTAATTAAGTTGGACTCCACATTTCGATTTAGTATTTTATATATGTATGTCTACTTATGCAATTTCAAGCTGAATCGGCAAAGTGGCCTCAAAATGTATTTTTGCTTACTCCTGTATAATTTATTCAAATGCTAATAAATACTTGAAAAATAGCTAAATAAAAATTAGCCTAATTATTTAAGGGCTAATTTCGAAAAAGTGATAACGATAATAATGATAATATTATAAGTTTTATGTATAAAATGAGTGTAAGGAGTAACAATTTAAAATGAAAACTCGTTCCTAATTCATTAATCCTAGCAAAAGAAAATTTTCCCAAAAGACACACATATGTATCATATGGGATGAAAAAAAGGGGGAAAGGGAATTATAAGGATCCCCAAAAAAATCAGTAAAATCTAGAAATTGTTAGGGTTACAAATTAAAAAAAAGGGAAACAAAATTCTATTAAAAATATATAAAACAAAAATACTACTAATCTACCCATTCCACCCCCCCAAATTCCCAAAACCCCTAGAACCACTTTCCCCCTGCTACAACCCCCTCCCTGCTGCCCTATTCTTCGGGCCATGTCAGCGAGCAACGCTACCACTACCAGCTCACCGTCCGACCACCAGTAGCTGCCCAGGGGCCGCCCGTTCAAGCACTATAACTACCCACTCTCTCCTCTCTCAATTATCTTGTTCAAGTGAGTTTAGAAGGTGAAAATCCTAACTCTCCATCATTCGATTTTTGCTGTTTCTATGATTGATTTTGAGTAATAGTTAGTGAATTTAGATCAAATGAGTATTAATTTGTAATTTTCTTGAAACTTTGGTATGAATTGAAGCCTGAGGTTGAGGTTGAGGATGAACGTGGTGATGAGGGTTGGATGTTGGGTGTAAAATTAAGCTTGCTTATGTTGCTTTAATTTTGTTTAGAATAATTTTAATTAATATTTGAAGGAAATTGATGAGATATACATGTGTTGAATGGTTGTGTAGTTGCCATGGATATAGTGGTTTGGAGGTTGTATATGAATTTTAGTTGTTTATGATGATTTATTGGTGTTTAGGTTAACTTTAATTAATAATTGAATGAAATTAATGGGTTATACATGTTGGGTGTGTGTGATATGGTCATGAGTTGGTGACTAGGGTTTGATAGTTGGATGGAATTTAGGCTTGTTTATGTTTATTTAAGGATGTTTAGAGTAATTTTAGTAAATATTTGAAGGAGGTTAATGGGATACATGAGTGGGGATAAGTGTGTGTTATTACCATGAATTTGTTGGTTTGGAGTCTGGATACTTAAATGGGAACCCAAACCTAGTTGTGTTGATTTAGTGATTTTTAGATGAATTCTAGTGAATATTGAATGAAAATAGTGAGATAAAAATATGTATGATATTATTGTGTCTGTGTATGCCATGAGCGTGATTTGCAAGTGAGAAGTGCAAAGAAGAGCATGGAGAGAAAGTTGCAATGTTTTTGGACTAATTCGGTGATATTTCTTAACGTAAATTAAGGATTAACTTAACGAGTAACACTTAAGAGAACTTGGAATTAAAATTGGGGATTTCGATGAGTTAATTATGCAAAGTTGGGGAATAATTGTGGTGTGATTTTAAGTATTGGTAAGGTTTAAGTTATATTCTTAAATTAGTTGGTAAGCATAATGATGGTGGATGAGCTAAATGCTAACCCCCTATTTGAAGCTAGCAAAAAGGAAACGAAGTGATTGTCTCTCGATTTAGACCCGAAAACAAGCATATGACATCACTAGGCTGAGTTGCAAATGACTTATCCAAATCATGACCATAGCTAATAATGGCATGTCCTTGAAAAGCCAATAATGATCAACATACTAATAATCCCAATAAAAGTAACCACAATTCTAATAATACTAACACTAATAATATCAACCGCGACAACGATGACAACAACAATATTAATACTATTAACGAGTGTGCTAACAAGTGAGGCAAAGCGATGATATTAACAAGCTTATAATAATAATAATAATAATAATAATAATAATAATAATAATAATAATAATAATATTATTATTATTATTATTATTATTATTATTATTATTATTATTATTATTATTATTATTATTATTATTATTATTAACGGCAAGATCGACATTAATCCTAACAATCGAAACAAAGTAAACGATATTAATGAGTTTATAATAATAATTGGAATGGTAGTGACGATAATGTCAACACTAAAATTAAAAAAAAAACAAGGTGAGTCACATTACTAAGCTATCATAACATTCAGGGAATGAGCGCTAGCTATATTGAAAGAAAGGTCGAGGGTATTTATTATTCAATCAGCCAAAAAAATTTAATAAAACTTCTTAATCTCACACTAATCGCAAAAATTACATATCTAAAATAGAAGTGAGGTCACCTCTGTTGCCATTACACCTATTTTTGATCCCATTTTAGCCCTTATTCGACCCATTTTTCTCGGTGTTTTCATGTCAAGTTTAGATGAAAAAGGGTCAAATTCACTTCCTTTGATTCAATTGTACTTATAATATATTTTGTTTTACTTTTAGGAGAAATTCTCGGGTTTTGATAGAAAGGAAGACCTTAGGAGTGATTTGAAGGATGCATAGAGGTCCAACGAAGCCCTAGGAGCACAAGTAAGAGCTGCAGGAAGCGCACAGTCATGCTGTAGGAGTGCATAACCGTGCTGCAGGACCAGAAGCTACGCACGAGCTGGTGCACAGCCGTGGGTCCTACCAGTGCGCGGGTGCACGGCCGTGCGTCCTCGAAGCACAACAGTGCGTCCTACCTGCCGTCGTGATTTAAGCGGTTTTCAGCCTTTATAAAGGGGCTTTTTCTTTCTTTTTGAGGGAAGCTTTTTGTTGGGTTGTTGAGAGGACCAATTAGGGTTTATCTTAGCCTCCACAAACCCCTTTAGGGGGAGATTAGATTAGATTAGTCCTTGTATACATTGTAGAAGATTTTGGATTCGCAATTGAAGACTAAGTTCTTCTTCTCCTTTTCTCTTTAATTTCATGCTTTTTAATTTATATTCGCTAGTTCAATAGATTATTGTTTTGCTTTACTTTCAATGTTTGTTTGTGAATTAAAGGTTTCATCTTTGGTTGTGATTCACACTTAAGATGGCCAATTGATTCCCGTTTAGGCCTTGACCTAACTTGTTTATGCCTAGAATTTAGAGTTTTCTTTCACGCCGACCAAGTATTTGATGAAATGCTTGAAAGAGCTTTCATTCGTGTTTTGGGGCAATTGACTTATGCTGAGAGGTGAGGTCGATTGTCTAGTGTGAGTAGAAAGAATAGTTGGGATTCGAACATGAAAATAGTCTCGGTCGGTAGCTAGGTCAAGGGTTGCTAATTTTGTAATTTAATTGAACTAATCCCATGAAAATAGGAGGTCGGAACAATTAGACTATCTCATAACCTTTGAGAGAGGGCTTGGGTGTTTTAATGCTGCAACCGACCATCTTTGAATACTAGCGTGACTTGGGAAGGTTTGGGCTTGACTTGATTACTTGGTTTATCTTAGGTCTAATCATAGTCCTTTTGTTTTCGCTTAAATAGTTTAGTTCTATTTTCTATCCCCTTCAATTTTGCCTAACTCGAGATGCTTTAGTTAGTTCTGGTAGTTGGAAACACAACTTTCTATGGACGACACCCCAAGTACTCAACGATACACCTTACACTTAAGGTTTATAAATATTAAAACTCTGTTTTTTTTCCCTAACAACTTTTTAGCGCTGTTGCCGAAGAGTTGGTGATTTTCAATATTAGGGCTTACTCAGGCATTCAAGACTAGGCTTTTATTTTGAAAAAATAAAAAAATTGAAAATTGAAAAAAAAATGTCTTTTTTTCATTTTCCTCAATATGAGCATGAATTGTTTTGGAGATACTATGATAGATTACATGCTTTTCTTACGCATTATGCTTTTTGTTTGGAAAAGTGGGAAATTTTTACTGCAGTTTATGAGGGTGTGATTTGTGAGACCCGTACTCTTTTAGAGTATTGGAATCTTTATGCTAAAAATGTTGGTGAAGTTTGGGATTTTCTTGATTGATTGGCTCGGGATACTTATGAATATGAGATTAGTTGTACTAATTCATACATCTCACCCCCTTACATCCCTCATTATGCTCCTCCTATATGCGAAATTTGCCATTGTTCTGATCATGCCAGTAATTCTTGTCCCTATTATATTTCTGATGGAGGCTTTGCTAGACTTAGCAATATGAAAGAGACAATGAATAAGCAACAAATTGAGTTTGCTAATAAAATGCTGGAGTATGACCTATCACCCGAGACTGACCTTAGTTCTAGTGCTCCTAGACTTGATGTCAATTTGTGTAATGATGTTGCGTCTTTCCCTCCTCTAGAGTCCGGACTAGGGGAAGTCATTGACCCTCCCTTGACTACTTTACCTATTGTTGCTTCATCCTCGCCTAGTCCTTTTAGGAACAACACTGCACTCATCATGACTTTTCTTGATACACCTTCCCCTTTAGCTCAGTCGACGAAGTTCAAGGTAGGTGAGACCTTTGGTGTTAGCGCTAGTGTTGATGAGGATGATACTTGGTCTGAGTCAGGCGATGTTTCTATTGAGGTGCATGATTTTCATGAGACTCTCATAGGGACTTCATGCATGGATGTTATGGCTGCAGGGCCAACTAGTCCTGATTTTGTTGATAATATATCCCCAACTCTCTTGATATATTCTATGCTTCTTCTTCATGTTCACTACCCTCCCCTTCCCCTGTGTGTTGTGATGTGATCCTTATTGATTCTCATGTGATACTTGAGGAGAATGAGGTTGACTGTTTTGAGACTCTATGTACCTTTAGAGGGTATAATCCCTCCCTTGATCCTTACAATCTGTACCTAGAGCATTTGCCTGGAAAAATCATGTTGATTATTGCTTTTGACTATTCTACTGATTTTTCCAATGCATGTGATAAGTTTAGGAGAGCACTTATTATTATGAGTGTATTTATACTTATATGCTCTTACTTACATTCATCTGAGTTGCATGCTCAGGCGTTCGATAAGCTCCTGCAAGCTTTGACGGCATCCGAATTGGTAGTATGGATCTTGAGAAATGAGGAGTGGCTGATGCTCCTCGAACCTCCCACTGCACCATTTTAGAGAGGCTTAGTCTGGGTACGATCAGTATCCAACCTAGTATAATCATTCTAACCCTTTTCCTTTCTTTTTATTTTCTTTATTTTCTTTTGTTTAGTTGTGGATAGAGATGTCAACGGATCAGATTCGAATCGGATATTGTAACCACTGAATCCGCATCCGATTTATATTCGGATCCGGAAATCCGATCCAGATCCGATCCGGCAGATCGAAGGACAACCTCTGGATCCAATCCGAGTCAGATCGGATCGTAGTCGGATTTAATCCGATCCGAAATAATTCATTTCTTAACATAATAACTTTATGCAATTTTTCTATATTCTACTCATCGGTTGATGCGATGATGTGCGTTCATATATGATATTAACCAAATCCTGAATATTTAAGCTAAATGAATAATAAAAGACGGAACATATTTCAAACTCAACAAAACGACAGCATGTTCCAACAATTACAGGTTTTAACAACTGTGAGATACATCTGAAATATCATAAATAACATGTCCTACTCATAAAAAGGAAAAATTAAGAGTACAAATCCTCCACTTGCACTATTTAGCCATTCTTCTCTATTGGTCTCTGACTAGGGGTATATATAATAATATTTATAATTATTATTTGTGCAAAGCTCAGATTTTCATTAGAATTAAGTGTTAGAATATAATTTTGATCATATCACTAATTTATAATTCCACATATAATTAAGTATTAGAATATAATTTTGATCAACCTTAAAAAATCGTCAAAAACAACAATCTTCCCAAACTTCAAACTGCCAAAATTCGAAATCTAAATTATCTTGTTCTATATCCTAGAAATCTAAACAACACTCTTAGTCATAAAAGTATATATTTTGATTTTATTGTATGAACTATTAAGTTAGGGAGAAAGAGGAGATGTGCACTCACGAGAGATTAGAAAGGGATGATGAAATACTCGGCGTCGGCGTTGGAGAAATCAACGAGAAGCCAAGGACTGAGGAGGGAGCTATTACTCTGAGTCTCTGACATTTCGACTAGTGAGTAGCAAGAGGCCGAGAGTGACTACTAAGAGCAACCGGCGAAGTAGTGAGGAGAGAGAGCAAATGGGAGGACTATTAGGGTTTCAACGTTTTAATTTTTACATATTAAAAAAAAAACCTTGCTTAAAAAAATAACACTGACTGGGATGGCATATTCGGGATGGGGGGAGGGTGGGTATATTGGGTAGGTTTTATTTCTAAAAATTTTAAAATTTAAACTTAAATTTTAAATTTGAAATATTTCAAAATCTAGTCAGATCGAATTGAAAGTCGGGTCGAATTTTACCCTTCCTCTGAATCCGATCCGAATCCAACTCGAACTCAGATTATTTTTATCAGATTCGAATTCGAATTTTTCTGTTTTAGATTTGAATCGGATAATTTTACCTCGGATCAAATCGGATCTGCTTTGAATTCGGATGTAACTGACATCCCTAGTTGTGGATATTAGGATTGTGTTTTTGTTGGTGATCACCTTGAGATGAAATTTGGGATGCTGTTGAGCCATTAATGGCTATGATCACCATTTTTGTATTTTTGTGCACATTTATGTTTTGTGATTGGTGGTGTTGATGGATTGGTATATCTTTATTTTTGGTGGTTAGTTTCGTATATATGTGTGGTCTTGTTTTTGATTTGGTGAGTGTTTTTGGGAGAGTGTGCTAGCTTGTGTATATGTGTGCAGGTTTAGTGTTCTTATGTGTGTTTGTTTTGTTTTGTGTGTCTTGTGTGTAATTTTGTTTTCTTTGTTTTTGTATTTTTTGTGGTTGGTGATGACTCTCAGCTCCTAATGAGCACATTGTCAGATTTAGGTGTGGGGGTGGAGTCATTTACCCTTTTATTCTTATTTTTGTGCAAATTTTTCATTTTTTGTGCAAATTTTTCAATTTTTCCTTTTCCTTGCATAGTTTTTCTTTTTGGCTTTTGGGGTCCTGTACTATTTTGACTAACTTTGATCCCTTGTACCTTAACTATTAGCTTATACCTAAGTAAGTTGTTCATGATAGATCTTTGTCCTAAGTATGTTATTCTTGGTCCCAATTCTAACCCCAACAGTCTGTCATAGCTATGTAATCCAGTTCTTATGTACACTTCATCATTATCTTAGGACCTTAGTCTTCCGTGATTAACTCTCCCACCTGTTTTCGACACAGTTACTTTAATTTTTGTCTGCATTCAAAAAACAAAATGAGAAAAAAAAAGAAAAAGAAAAAAATAAAGTTTAGAATGACAAGTATCCCTTTAAGGCATGCGCCACTGGGCGTTACCCTTTGAGGCACGTGCTATTGGGTGTTATCCTTTGAGGCAATACTACTACTGAGAAAGCTTGCTTCCCTTGTTAATAAGTTAATAATGCAGCATGTGTCGGTCAGGTGGGAACGAGTTTGATTTTGGTGAGCTTAAGTTCTAGGATGATGATGCACTTACACACCAAGCACTAGGATGGATTCCAAGTTTTGATGTACAACGGGGTGAAAAGTTGGTGCTTTGATGTCATGTATGTGGATAAAGAGTCTTGATATGTACACTATGTATAGGCTAATGTCTTTGTTGCATAGGTGATTTGGCTAGTTAGAATATGTATAAAGTTCTCCCTTGTATATATTTGCGCTTTGTTTATAAATCCAAACTGTTTTTCAATTTCTGTTTCTCTTTTCCTTTTGCTTTTTCTTTTTCAAGATTTTGTGGGTATATCTTCTACAAACCCTCACTCGTCCACCTAGGAGAACCAAGGGATTTAAAGGACTTGTTGTATATACTAAATGCAGCCGTGATTCCTACGAAAGTGAGTTAGGTTCTTAGGTTAGTTTTTATTTTTATTTTGCTCGAGGACAACCAAAAAGGTAGGTGTGGGGGTATTTGTTACACCTATTTTTGACCCCATTTTAGCCCTTACTTGACCCATTTTTCTCGGTGTTTTCATGTCAAGTTTAGATAAAAAAGGGTTAAATTCACTTCCTTTAATTCAATTGTACTTATAATGTATTTTGTCTTACTTTCAGGAGAAATTCTCTGGTTTTGATAGAAAAGAAGACCTTAGGAGCGATTTGAAGGATGCATAGAGGTCCAACGAAGCCCCAGGAGCACAAGTGAGAGCTGCAGGAAGCGCACGGTCGTGCTGCAGGAGTGCACAGCCATGCTGTAGGATCAGAAGCTGCGCACTGGCCGGTGCACAGCCGTGCGTCCTGCTAGTGCGTGGGTGCACGGCCGTGCGTCCTCGAAGCACCATCGTGTGTCCCACCTGCCGTCGCGATTTAAGCGGTTTTCAGCCTTTGTAAAGTGGCTTTTTCTTTCTTTTTGAGGGAGGCTGTTTGCTGGGTTCTTGAGAGAACCAATTAGGGTTTATCCTAACCTCCACAAACCCCTTTAGGGGGAGATTAGATTAGGTTAGTCCTTGTATACATTATAGAAGATTTTGGATTTGCAATTGAAGACTAAGTTCTTCTTCTCCTTTTCTCTTTAATTTCATGCTTTTCAATTTATATTCGCTAGTCCAATAGATTGTTGTTTTACTTTGGTTTCAATGTTTATTTGTGAATTAAAGGTTTCATCTTTGGTTGTGATTTGTTCTTGACATGGTCAATTGATTCCTGTTTAGGCCTTGACCTAACTTGTTTATGCCTAGAATTTAGAGTTTTTTTTCATGCCCATCAAGTGTTCGATGGAATGCTTGAAAGAGCTTTCATCCGTGTTTTGGGGCAATTGACTTATGCTGACAGGTGAGATCGATTATCTAGTGTGAGTAGAAAGAATAGTTGGGATTCGAACATGAAAAGAGTCTCAGTGGCTAGCTAGGTCAAGGGTTTTCAATCTTGTAGTTTAATTAAACAAATCCTATAAAAATAGGATGTTTGAACAATTAGACTAGCTCATGACCCTTGAGAGAGGGCTTGGATGGTTTTAATGATGCAACCGACCATCTCTGAATACTAGCGTAACTTAGGAAGGTTTGGACTTGACTTGATTGCTTGGTTTATCTTAGGTTTAATCATAGTCCTTTTATTTTCGCTTTAGTAGTTTAGCTCTATTTTCTATCCTCTTCGATTTTGCCTAATTTGAGATGCTTTAGTTAGTTCTCGTAGTTGAAAATACAACTCCCTACGGACGACACCCCAGGTACTCAATGATACACCTTGCACTTGGGGTTTATAAATATTAAAACTCAGTTTTTTTCCCTAACACTCGCTTCAAGCTACCAACGAACATTATCCATTAAAAATGAGAGAGAATCTCAAGGACCAGGTACATACATTGCCTGTGCTCTTCGAGAACTCACATGTTTCTCAAACTATACAAAATCAATATAATGTTCATATAATGAATCATTTGACGCAATGTTTTGTCACTTAAGCAAGTGGCCCCATCAATTATCAATCATCAAGGCTTATGCCCTTCAATTTACTCACATGGCTGCAACTCATGCTTCCCAATCGGTCTGAGAGGTGTGCACGCATCTCAAGATCGCATCAGACATCAATCGAGGCCCACTACTAGATAATAACTGGCAAATAAACTTTACTTGCACATTCGCTCTCCTGTTTGCAAAACAAAATGTTTTGAAATGTGGGCGCCCAACTAATTAAGTACAAAACTTATTTTATACCATAAGGATGTACGTGCTGAGTTTCGGCTTATTATTCGAATATTTTTATGTTTTCTGTTTTAGGTAAGGGACCAATGAACAATCACCCTCCGGTAAGCTAGAAGGTAGCAAGAAATGAGCATGAGTTGCAGTTTTTGTTGAACATTAGCTAGCCAAGCCTCACAGTGATTATAGGCTGGAGCCCTGGAGATTTTTCTTGTTGTTTATTCTTTTGAACTTTGGGTTGACAAGCTCGGTATTGGTGCGTTGCATTATCACGTGTATTATGAACTGCACAAGTTGACAGATGTTTGTTTTATTTCCAACGTTTAGTAAATTAGGGGATTACAAGGGTAACATAGTGTTACAGTACTTTGAGGTAGCCTCGCTCCATCACGGAATGGCGGTAATGCCTCCAATAAATAGACTTCTGTTGCAATATATAAGTAAATAAGTGATTAAGTTAGATTAATCAGATATTATATCTTGGGGGCGTTACATATGTAGCTTGAGAGCAATCATCAAATATGGTTAAGAAATGCTGAAAACCATTATAGGTTTTTCATTCATAGGATCCCCAAATATCGACATGTAACAATTCAAACGGCTTAGAAGCTTGTGTACTGCTAATGGGAAAAGGTTGCCTATGTAGTTTAGCTCTGGGGCAAATTTGACAAATAGAAGAACCGCATAAAATATGCTTAGAGTAGGAGTTAAGCTATTTGCATATTGCATACTCTCTATCTTCAATAAAGTCTTTTACACACACACACACACACATACATACATACACACACACACACACACACACACACACACACACACAAAAACACATATATAGTCAGTGAGACTGAAGCTGTTAGTGGATGTAGAAGATGTGCTCATTGGCTACTTCAAAATATTACGTTGTATGCTTCTCTCTAACAACTACCAACTGGTTCAAGGGCCTTGACATCTGTCCACTTTTTTAACATATACTTAGTTATTTTCATCTTACGTTTTTAGAGAGTGGTTCTTCAACCTTCATTTAATGTCTTAGCCATTACATTTCTCATTTACTAAGGCAGAAACCACTCGTTCAAGCTTTTTTAGGGTTGGGTAATTCTATTTCGATTTTTACGATTACTTTTACTGTTACTATTGGTAGTAGTTTAAATTTTTGTTGTGCCTATTATTATTGTCATTGTTGTTGGTAGTATTTCATATTATTATATTATTTTTAATTTTTAGTTTTACTATTGACTAGTTGTGTATTATTAACAAGTAGATTTTTAGTCTTGTTAACTAAACTTGTTGTTCTTTCTAGCTAGCATCTCTTTGCCTTTTAGTTTCAGTGCTTTGCTATGTTCCTATTAGTTCGGCCCATCCAGTGATTATTTTGGGGTGTTTTTATTCGTTTACTCCCTCGTTATTCTTAAGTGCAAACTTACTTTATTAGCAGTATTATTATTATTATTATTATTATTATTATTATTATTATTATTATTATTGCGTTGCTTGGGTGGGTCTTGGTAGCTTAAGCGAGTGGCAAGCAATGTAGTAGTTTCAGCCAGTCCTCTGGGGGGAATTGGGGTTAGGAGGGGTGTAGGGGTTCGGAAGGTGTGCTTAGCATCTTGGAATATTGGGTCTTTTACTGGTAAGTCTATAGAATTAGTTAAGTCTTTGCATAGACGTAGGATTAACATAGCCTGTGTTCAAGAGACTAAGTGCGTAGAGGCTAAAGTTAGAGAAATTGATGGGTATAAGCTGTGGTATTTGGGGTCCAGCAAGACTAGGAATGGAGTTGGTATTTTGGTTGAGAAGGAGTTGGTTGACCTTGTTGTCGAAATGAGGCGTAAGAGTAATCGTGTTACGGCAATTAAAGTAGTGGTGCGATCAGTAGTCCTACATATGATTAGTGTTTATACACCCCACATAGGTTTGCTGGACGATATTAAGAAGCAATTTTGGGAGGATCTGGATTTGGTTATTCAGGACGTGCCTCGGTCCAAGAATCTTTTCATAGGAGGAGACTTTAATGGTCATATTGGTGCCAAATCAGATGGGTACGATTCAGCTCACGGAGGTTTCAGGTTTGAGGAGAGAAACAATGGAGGAGTTTTTGTTCTAAATTTCGCGGTTACCCATGGGATGTTTGTGGTAAACTCCTTTTTTAAGAAGAAGGAAGATTACTTAGTGACCTTTAAGAGTAGCCCCATAAGGACCCAAATTGATTACTTCCTGGTCAGGGCGGATATTAGGAGGTTTTGTAAGGATTGTAAGGCGATACCAAGTGAGTATTTAGGAACTCAGCATAGGTTATTAGTATTGGATGTAGAGCTCAAATGTTCAAAGTGGAAGAAAATGAGTGTTAGGGAACCTAGAGTTAAGTGGTAGAATCTTACTAACGAGAACACTAGGAAGTTAGCAGTGAAGATTAATGAAGAAGGAGCTTGGAAGCGGGCAAAGGATGCAAACACAATGTAGGAGGCAATGGCAGTATGTATTCGTAGGTCAGCTAAGGAAATTCTATGTACATCTAGGAGAGGTGGCAGTAGAATGAAGGGAGCCTGGTGGTAGAACGAGGAGGTAAAGGAGAAAGTCAAGGAGAAGAAAGAGGCATACGTGACTTTCATGAACAGTGGAATGGATGAAGAAAAGGAGATTAGCAGAGTTAGTTATAAGGCAGCAAAAAAGGTAGCTAAGAAAGCTGTTGCCATAGCTAAGAGCATAGCCTATGATAGGTTATATCAAAAACTGGATACCAAGGAAGGAGAAAAGGAAGTCTTTAAACTTGTGAGAGCGAGAGAAAGAAAAACAAGAGATTTGGGTATCGTGAGGTGCATCAAAGATACAAGTGGTAAGGTGCTGTCTGAGGATACAGCAATTAAGGAGATATGGCAAATATACTTTTCTGAACTCCTCAATGGTGAAGTAATACAAGATTTTCAAAGCACAGAAAGAGAAAGTAGTGAAAGTCATCTTGATCCTCGATTATGTGTACCCATTAGCAAGGACGAGATTGTAAAGCTTGTCGTAGAGCTACAAATTTAACTACTACTTCAATTTATAGATAATATTTATAGCATAGGAAAGTAGGGATCGATCCCACGAGGAAAGATTATGTCAAAAAGCTAATTTAATTCTAAATAATTTTACCACTCTAATTTATTACTTCTTCTCTTTGTATTTCTAAAATAAATCAAATTTAACAAATAAAAATCAGGAAAAATACTTAATATTGCTCCTAAATATACTAAATTTAATTCTGAAAATAGAACAATAAATAACTATCCTAAATAATCTAAAAAAATAAAAACAGAAATAATAACACAATATTCAACTAAAAATTAAAGCAAAAAATAACAAGCAGAAAATTAATATTAAAAATTACAAAAAGTAATCCAAATTAATATTCTACAAGTTTATAAATTTATAACTCTAAAATTATATATAATTAAATTCAGAAAAATCAAAATAGAAAATTAACTCAAGAAAATGCAAACAAAAAATAAAATTTGAAATCAGAGAAAAATAAAATGAACTAATATAAATACGAAAATAAATAACAAAATTGCCCAGATTTTAGGATGTAATTTTCTGGACTTAACAGGACCTAAAAAACATGAAATAAAGATTAAAAACGTAATTTTTAGACTTGTTGAAATAAAAACCTGCACATATCCAATTCACGAAATAATTCTAAAAAATTATCAAATAATTTCCAAAAATTTCAAAATTAAATAGTGGAAGAATAGGACACTATATAAACCCTAGGATGGATTAAAACTTGAAAAAACACAAAAGAAACTATTTTTAACCTAATTTCTAACAAACCGGTAATTAAGCGGCAAAACAGAATATAAATTAAATCTGAAAAGTATAATCACACTAAAAATCAAAATCTAACTGATCTAATATTACCAAGACACTCCTAAAAGACTCTCTTTTGGTGGGGGTAAACGAAATTTATATTAAAGCTAATAATTGAAGAATAAAAATTGACAAACTAAACAAATTAACTAAGACGCAACAAATAATTATCAAAGACACCAAATTTATGAAAAATGCTTAGCATAATCTATATCCACCATGCAAATTACTATTTATCATCAACACACAAATCGATTTTATCCATGAGTTAGACTGTAAAAGACACCCACCAGCGAATCTTTTCCGTTTTTTCTTATATTATAGTTTACTTAGATCCAGTCCAAATATAAACCCTACTAATTTTGATAACCCTCACATTAGCACAAGAATTTAATCAAATTAGAGCATTACGTATTAGAAAAATATCATCTAATACCTTGTAACCAATTTACCAGCAAATTAATTTAACAAAGATCTATAACGATTACCTAATTAAAAGAGAAGGGTTTGAGCCATTCATGATTAATTAGGGTGATACTAATGCTTAAAAGACTATAACTTTTATGTATTAAAGCCTTTTAAACTATCATATGAATTCGTATTAAACTAACTAGCATGTATTCTAATTAAAATAATATGAATATCATGAACGATAAGTACTAATTGCTATAGAATCATGAATAAAAATCAACTAGACAATAAAGTATAAACTTGTTTCAAAATAATTAATTTAGCATGGTTTCAAATAGATTATACTAAGCACAAGAAAATTACTCCCTCATATTGAAAATAAAATCACAAAATTCACCCAAATCATTCATGTTTAGCAATAATCTAAACAACAAAAAAATATATAAAATAAAAATAAAGCACTCCTACTTTGATGATGAAGATGGTGATGAATGATGCTTATGGTGAAGAAGAAAGAAGGCTACATGATTATGGGCTGGGTGTGAAGAGGTTGAAGACCGTGGAATGTTGATTGGAGGAGATTGATGATGATGGAGTTGTGATGATGGTGTGAGGTTTCGAGATGGAGACCGAAAGAAGGCAGACGTGGGGTTGTGTGTTGAAGGAGCTACCGTGGGCTATGATTTTATGGTAGATGATGATGATGATAATATATGATAAGGAGGAGAAGAGGGTGGGGTAGGGTTTTAGCTACTAGGGTTTTTTTTTCCTTAAACTCCTTCTCCCCCAAGTCTTCTAACTTCTCTTCAACTTTTGTAACCCTAACCCAAATAAATCAGTATGGAAATATTATTTTTCATAAATTATTATTTTTGGACCGACTTGATAGCCAAGCGTGTAAAATTCAAACTTCGACATCTTCTCTTCTCCTCTTTATTTTATTAATGCTTAACCTGAAAAATATATAAAATAAAGTAAATTAGATGAAATAATATATATAATATAATCGAAATAATTATTGAAACAATGCATGATTTTTGAGTTAACAAATTCCCCCACACTTAGACTTTGGACGTCTTCATGCAAAGAAATCTTAGACTCGACCTAAAACTGACCCTCTTCCTTTCTTATAAAGTCATACATAAATATGAAATTCATACTAGGCATTGGCTTGCTTTAAAAACAGTTTTATTGAAAATTAACTAGTTTTTCCTCCAATAAGTGAATAATTACTAGACATCCAACTATCATCAAAGAGTTTATTCATCAACCTCACAACATCTGTTTAATGAAGTAACAAGAACAATCATCATCCATCTCTTTTAAATACGCATACACCGATCAAGAGGTCTAAAAAATTTATGATAGAAAAATTGAAGCGTGGTATGGCTATAAAGACAACTAAACTAGATAGAATAACTCATTGAATTGATTCTAAACTTGCCTTGTATTTATTTTTCTTTTCTTCTTCTTCTGTTTTTTTTTTTTTTTAAAACTCCACTTGCGCACATATTCGAGGCCCATATAGGGTCTTAGAAATTAAACACTCTCTGTCCCACACTCACCCGAATGGAGGTGCTAGAGCAAACAATTCATTCTCATCTTTATTTTTTTTTAACTGTTAGTTTGGGGCGAGTCATTGATCGGCCCAAAAAGGGGCATGACTCTCCCAATCATGGGTTACTCCATACATAAGGCTCACTTGAGACCTAAACTTAAGGGGAAAAGGTGCCGAGCTACATATTCCTACCCATGTTGGTAATCTAACATTTTTTCTTTTTATTTTTTCACTTTTTTTTTAGAATAAATACTGCAGGAATTAAATACAGGATACACCCCCCACACTTAATTCATGCATTGTCCCTAATGCATGCAAAAAGATAGAAATAACGAAAATAAAAGTAAAATTAAGTAGGTACTTCCCTAAAAACGTTGGGTTGCCTCCCAACCAGCGCCTTTATTTACAGTCGTTGGCTCGACGTAAATGAGCTCATGGATCCTCTAGTTGGATCTCTTCCACTAAGCATACCTAATCTCCTTGATAAAAGTGCTTTAGTCTGTGACCATTTACCTTGAAAATCTTGTTAGTAGCAAAGGATTTAATCTCAATAGCACCATGTGGATAAGTCTTTACTACCATAAAAGGTTCTAGCCATCAAGAGTTTAACTTACCAGAAAAGAGTCTAAGTTTTGAATTGAATAATAGCACTTTCTCACCTACCTGAAATTCTTTCTGACAAGTTTAGCATCATGAAATGCTTTGGCTTTACCTTTATAAATGACTGAATTGTCATAGGCTTCCAAGCGAATCTCTTCTAGTTCCTGCAACTACAATTTACGTTCTCTTCCTGCTAACTCATAGTCAAGATTACGTTGCTTCACAGCCCAATATGACTTATGTCCTATCTTAACAGGAAGATGACATGGCTTCCTAAAGACTAACATATAAGGTGACATACCAATAGGAATCTTGTATGCAGTCCTATAAGCCCAAAGAGCCTCACCTATCCTAAGACTCCAATCTTTCCTGTCTGGCCTAACTACTTTTTCAAGTATGCCCTTGATTTCTTTATCAGAGATTTCAGCTCGGCCATTTGTTTGGGGGTGATAACTAGTAGATACCTTATGAGCAAGCACCTTAACAAGTTTTTCCTCTTGGTCAAAGGTAAGTGCACTAGGAATGATGACAGGCAAAGTCTCATTCTCCCCCAAATAAGCATACTTTAAATTATTAGGTAAAGGTTTCAATTCCAGTTGAGGGGGTGAAATGCCATAGGGAAGTAATTTGGCATAATTTTCAGGCAATTCAAGCTTGTTAGGTTCATTATGTACTTGCAAGTGGAATAAAGACCCTATCACATCAGCTAGATTATCATTAACCTGGTATGACACTTTTTAAAACTCAACATGATCAAGACTCTTAGTAAGCATAGTGAATAATTCATCTTCATGAGACAAGTCATAAATATCTTGGGACAACTCATCAATAACGTCAAGTACATACACGTAATTCACATCAGCAGGAAATCTCATGTCATCAAAAATATTAAATTTAATCACTTCACCATCAAATTTCATGGTTAATGCTCCTTTATGCACATCAATTTTAATCCTAGCTGTTTTTAAAAATGGCCTACCAAGCAAGATGAGAATATCATGACATGCATCACCTATGTTCATCACATAAAAATCAGCAGGAAACACAAGTTCATTCACTTGGACTAAGACATCCTCTAACACTCCATCTAGGTAAATACTGCTCCTATCAGCTAACTGAATCACTATACCAGTTTTCTTTAACTCTTCTAAGTATCGTTTGTTATAAACAGACCTAGGCATAACATTAATGGAAGTACCCAAGTCAAGCATAGACTTATCAAAGTAAAGATTTCCTATTTTACAAGGAACAGAAAACACACCTGGGTCTTTGCACTCAGGAGGGAGTTTCCTTTGAAAAACTGCAGACACATTTTTCATCACACTTATCTTTTCATTCCCTACTAACTTTCTTTTAGTAGTACATAATTCTTTCAAGAACTTAGCATAATGAGACACCTGTTTAATGGCATCAAGGAGAGGTATATTGATCTCTACCTTCCTAAATGCCTCTAAGATCTCTTGGTTAGCCTCATTCACCTTAGAGGTAGGGCTTCGAAATATACTATGAAAGAGTGAAATTGGCTTAAAAGATTCTCTTTTCTTCTCTCCTATTTCCTCAGTAGTTAGATTAGAATCTGTATCTAACTCTGGTTCAGCCCCTTTGACCTCTAACTCAGGTTCCAATTCTCTACTCTTCCTAGATTCTTTTAACTTCTTCCCACTCCCAAGTGTTATGGTACTAACATTCTTCGTAGGGTTAGGATAAGGCTGAGATGGTAACCTATTTTGCATTTGAGGCTGCAAGTTGCTAACTATGATATCAGTTGCAGTCTGTATCTCTTGAACCTGCTTAAGAGTTGTCTCAGTAATCTGGAACCTATCATCCATCTTCTTAAGGACTTGCTCTAGTAGGAAGTTGGTCCTATCTTGATTAGAAGGTTGATGAGATGTTTGGTCAAAATCAGGTGGATTGGTTTTAGGGCTATACCTAAGATTAGGATGGTCTCTCCATCCTTCATTATAAGTGTTAGAATATGGATCATACCTCCTTTGACCTTGGTCAGAATAGATAGCATTAATATTTCCCTTTTGAAGGGTAGGACATACATCAGTAGGATGCCCCTCTAGACAACAGATGCCACATATGACTGCTTTTTGTACTTCCCCAGTAACAATCTTATTTAACATAGCAGTAATGTGAGATAATTGACTCTCTACAGATGAACTGGAACCAATCTCATTAACCCTTTTAATTTGTGACTCCCTAGCACCAAACTGCTGAGTATTTTTGGCCATTAAATTGAATAAATTTATAGCCTCTGCTGGAGTTTTATTAATTAGAGCCCCTCACTAGCAGCATCAACCATATTACGATCCATAGGAAGCAACCCTTCATAAAAATATTGAATCAACAACTGTTCAGTTATTTGATATTGGGGACAGCTAGCACACAATTTATTAAATCTTTCCTAATACTCACAAAAAGTTTCCCCATTTATTTGTTTGATATCAAATATATCTTTCCTAATAGATCCAATTCGGGATACTGGAAAAAATTTCTCTAAAAATGATTTATACAATGCAGTTCATGTAGAGAAAGATCCAGTAGGCATGTAATACAACCAATCTTTAGCATTACCAAGTAAAGAAAAAGGAAAAGTTGTCAACCTAATTTGGTCTTCAGGAATCCCCTCAGATACCATAACAGAGTATGTAATAAAGAATTCACTAATATGACGGTAAGAGTCCTCTCCAGCTAATCCATGAAACTTGGGTAACAGATTGATGAATCCAGAGTTCAGTTTTAGAGGTTTATCTAATGCAGCATAAGTAATGGACATAAGTTGGGTTTCTAGGTTAGGGGCAGCAAGTTCCCGAATAGTAGACATTCTTACCTCTTTAATCATAAGACTTACTGGTTTAGGATGACCTTCTTTGTTTTTAGCTTCCAACATTTGCTCCTTGCCGTCTCCAATTTCCTTGCCACTCCTTAATTTCTTACATTACGGGCAATCTAAAAAAAATTAAAATACCAGAGTTAAAACAAAATAATAAAAGTAGCAAAATTAAATAGAAGTAAACTAACAATTTTATTTTCTTTCCCCGGCAACGGCGCCAAAATTTGTAAAGCTTGTCGTATAGCTATAAATTTAACCACTACTTCGATTTATAGATAATATTTATAGCATAGGAAAGTAGGGATCGATCCCACATGGAAAGATTATGTCAAAAAGTTAGTTTAATTCTAAATGATTTTACCACTCTAATTTATTGCTTCTTCTCTTTGTATTTCTAAAATAAATCAAATTGAATAAATAAAAATATGGAAAAATACTTAATATTGCTCCTAAATATTCTAAATTTAATTCTGGAAATAGAACAGTAAATAACTATCCTAAATAATCTGGAAAAATAAAAACAGAAATGATAACACAATATTCAACTAAAAATTAAAACAGAAAAATTAAAACAGTAAATAACTATCCTAAATAATCTGGAAAAATAACTATCCCAATTAATATTCTGCAAGTTTATAAATTTATAACTCCAAAATTATATATAATTAAATTCAGAAAAATCCAAATAGAAAATTAACTCCAGAAAATGCAAACAGAAAATAAAATATGAAATTAGAGAAAAATAAACTGAACTAATATAAATACAAAAATAAATAACAAAATTGTCCAGATTTTAGGATATAATTTTCTGGACTTAACAGGACCTAAAAAAACATGAAATAAAAATTAAAAACATAATTTTTAGACTTATTGAAATAAAAACATGCACATATCCAATTCATGAAATAATTTTGAAAAATTATCAAATAATTTCCAAAACTTCTGAAATTAAATTGCGGCAGAATAGGACACTATGTAAACCCTAAGATGTATTAAAACTTAAAAAAACACAAAAGGAACTATTTTTAACCTAATTTCTAACAAACCGATAATTAAGCGACAAAACAAAATATAAATTAAATCTGAAAATTATAATCACACTAAAAATCAAAATCTAACTGATATAATATTACCAAGACACTCCTAAAAGACTCTCTTTTGGGTGGGTAAATGAAATTTATATTAAAGCTAATAATTGAAGAATAAAAATTGACAAACTAAACAAATTAACTGAGACGCAACAAATAATTATCAAAGATACCAAATTTATGAAAAATGCTTAGCATAATCTATATCCACCATGCAAATTACTATTTATCATCAACACACAAATTGATTTTATCCATGAGTTAGACTGTAGAAGATACCCACCAGCGGATCTTTCCCGTTTTTCCTTATATTATAGTTTACTTAGGTTCAGCCCTAATATAAATACTACTAATTTTGATAATCCTCACACCAGTGTAAGAATTTAATCAAATTAGAGCATTACGTATTAGAAAAACATCATCTAATGTCTTGTAATCAATTTACCAGTAAACTGATTTAACAAAGATCTATAATGATTACCTAATTAAAAAAGATGGGTTTGAGCCATCCATGATTAATTAGGGTGATACTAATGCTTAAAAGACTATAACTTTTACGTATCAAAACCTTTTAAACTATCATATGAATTCGTATTAAACTAACTAGCATGTATTCTAATTAAAATAACATGAATATCATGAATGATAAGTGCTAATTGCTATAGAATCATGAATAAAAATCAACCAGACAATAAAGCATAAAACTTGTTTTAAAATAATTAATTTAGCATGGTTTCAAATAGATTATACTAAGCACAAGGAAATTACTCACTCATATTGAAAATAAAATCACAGAATTCACCCAAATCATTCATGTTTAACAACAATCTAAACAACAAAAAAAATATATAAAATAAAAATAAAGCACTCCTACTTTGATGATGAAGATGGTGATAAATGATGCTTATGGTGAAGGAGAAAGAAGGCTGCGTGATTATGAGCTAGGCATGAGGAGGTTGAAGGCCGTGCAATGTTGATTGGAGGAGATTGATGATGATGGAGCCGTGATGATGGTGTGAGGCTTGGGGATGGAGACCGAAAGAAGGCAGCCGTGGGGTTGTGTGTTGAAGGAGCTGCCGTGGGCTATGATTTTATGGTTGATGATGATGATGATAATATATGATGAGGAGGAGAAGAGGGTAGGGTAGGGTTTTAGCTACTAGGGTTTTTTTTTTTTTCTTATACTCCTTCTCTCCCAAGTCTTCTAACTTCTCTTCAACTCTTGTAATCTTAGCTCAAATAAATCATTATGGAAATATTATTTTCCATAAATTATTATTTTTGAACTAACATCATAGCCAAGCGTGTAAAATCCGAACTTCGATGTCTTCTCTTCTCCTCTTTATTTTATTAATACTTAACCTAAAAAATATATAAAATAAAGTAAATTAGATGAAATAATATATATAATATAATCAAAATAATTATTGAAACAATGCATGATTTTTGAGTTAACAGAGATTAAAGAGGCCCTGAAGAAGATGACCAATGGGAAGGTAAAGGGTCCAGATCAGATACCGGTGGAAGTGTGAAAGTGTTTGGTTGAAGAGGGATTGAAGTAGTTAGTAGAGCTTTTCAATGTTATTTTTAGGTTTACTAAGATGCCTAGAGAATGGAGGTTTAGTACAGTCATCCCATTGTTTAAGAACAAAGGGGATATTCAGGATTATAATAATTATAGAGGTATAAAGCTATTCAGTCACACTATGAAGTTATAGGAGAGAGTAATTGAGAGAAGGTTGCAGACTGATATTTTGATATCAGAGAACCAATTTGGTTTTATACCTGGCAGGTCAACCACAGAGGCGATTTATCTCCTTAGAAGGCTCATGGGATTGTACAGAGATAAAAAGGTAGATCTTCATATGGTGTTCATTGACTTAGAAAAACATATGATAGAGTTTTGTATGAAGTGTTATGGAGATACTTGGAAAAGAAAAGGGTGTCACCTGAGTATATTCGAGTTATTAAAGATATGTACGAGGGAGGTAGGACGAGTTATGGATGAACTTACAAATAGGATTCAAGATGAATTACCATAGAGTATGCTATTCACAGATGCCATTGTTCTTATTGATGAGACCAGAGAGGGAGTTAATGGCAAGTTGCAGCAATGGAGATACTCTCTGAAATTGAGAGGCTTTAGAGTAAGTAGATCAAAAACTGAATACCTACATTGTTGCTTCAGTGGGAGAGAAGACGCAAGGGAAGAAGTCACCATTGATGGGATGACGATACCAAAGATCGAGAAGTTTAAGTATCTAGGCTCGATCATCCATCAGAAAGGAGATATTGACGAAGATATTACCCAACATATAAAAGTGGATTGGCAAAAATGGAAGTATGCTTTAGGTGTGCTGTGTGATAAGAGGATACCTGTAGGTTTAAAAGGCAAAGCGTATCATATGGTAGTTAGACCTACTATGTTGTATGGATCGGACTGTTGGCCTATAAAATAGACATAAGTTCAAAGGTTGATGGTAACAGAGATGAGGATGATTAGATGGATGTGTGATTATACAAGAGTGGATAGAATTAGTAATGGAGTAATTAGAGACTTAATTAAAGTGGCTCCCATTGAAAATAAGATGAGAGAAACAAGGCTCAGATGGTTTGGCCATGTAAAAGGAAGGAGTGTGGATGTTCCAGTTGGGAGATGTGAGAGGATTAATATCTCTGAAGGAAAACAAGGAAGGGGTTGACCTAAGAAGAGTTTGGACGAGGTGATTAGAGAGGATTTGAAAGTTGTAGGATTGGCAGAGGACTTGGCTCAAGATAGGAGACTATGGTGGGATAGGATTAGGATCTTAGATCTCAAAGAGTTAGCCTCGTAGCTGTCTTCGGGTTACAGTAGGGTAGTTTTGATTGTGAGTTCTTTGTTCGTATATCATGTTTGTATACAGGTACTACAGATATCTGGGAAGAGATATTGTTTGCATACTCCTATTTATCGAGGTATAGTATCTTTCCCTGTTATGTTGTACTGATATTTACATAGTTACTGCTACCTGATTTATTAGTACTTTATTCTCTGCAGCTTATCCTTAGTTTCTCTCCATAAAATATTTTCACAAAATCTTTCTTCCACAAAATTTTCACAAAATCTTACTTTGTGTGCCTTTTGGATGTAGCCTCTCTATGGGCAGGGATGTCGGTAGAGGTAAGGTTGCCTACATCTAGATCTCCCCAGACCCTGTGAAAGTGAGACCCACACTGGGAGGTGGTGGTATTATTATTGTAGTTTATAACTCTTAGAAGGACTCATTTCTGACAAGGTAGTGAGGGTCCATGACAATAGCAGTTCAAAGTAGTTGAACTCCATCTTTGAAACTCTAATATATTAGTTGTCCAATAATCTTGTTGAGAATGTCACTTGCAAGCAATTACGCACATAAATAGGATTCAATATGCATGCTAACAAGATCTGATGATCCTTAACATTGCAAATATGCCTGGATTGCTTTTCGAAGCACAAGTAGAGTTTAATTAACAACATGCACTAGGAGGAAATATCCACTATATAGACTACTTCTTACATGTACATCATGGCAACCTAAGAGAATTAGATCTCTATCCAGAGCATTTTCAATATTCTTAATCTTACAACAAGAAATGTAATCGGATTAGTAGAAACTTCATACGCAATATCAAATTGCTCGGCATTCCTCCACTTCCACATATGCGAGCAAACTATATGGTGAATTTAGAAGCATTATCTTCATCTATAAAGTTTTCTTTAGCTATAGATTACCAATAAATCTCAATTCATGAGGTTAGTCCAAAAATTATTATCATTAAGACAAATTCCTATTTTCCACAAAATTAAACAAGCGTCCAAGCACTAATGAAGAAGATGATATAAAGTCTCTTCATCTATTTTGCAAGTTAAGCAAGGATCATCAGTTAATGTTCTTGTCACTTGTGAGCATTCGTCAAAATCTTGCCCCATAATACTAACAAAGAAACATTTTAATCCTTTTCATGATTGTTAGTTACCATGGCAACCACTACTTCTGGTTAGGTTTGATAGCATGTTCATTATGAAGAACCCATAAAGCTAATCGAATGTTAAAATCCTGCGTTGTAGTACTACCTTAGCATAAAGAACCTTTAATGTGATGTGGCACTATTGGAGCCTTGAACAATATTAGTGTATTTAGAGAGATACACTCAACAAAGCAATCCAATCTTCATCCTCTTGAACTATCTCGCATCCCCGTCACAGTTGCATTTTGTAGTTCCAAAGGAATTTCTTTTTTTTTCACAATGGAAGAGAGGGGGAAAAATGGCCAATGACGATCCTACAATAGGTTTCTAGCCCATTATCAATATCAAAGTGGTCACCTCTGCGGATATTCAGAAATTCATTTCCAGATATTAGAGGACTTCGGACTAGTAGTAGATATCTCAAGATCGCACCTTCCTTGGCAATATTTATTTCATAGAACTCGAGATCATAGCTTGTTAGGCTTTTGTTTGTAAAGACCCTCTATTCCAGCTTCATGAGAAAGGCTGCATTAACTTGGCGCGTTGAGTAAATTCTTAGTCCCCATGTATTAATAAGATTTGGAGTATTGTCCCAAGAGATTAGGTGGATCTTTTGGTACGTCTTAGCTCCCCCTCTCCCAAATAAAGATATCTACATTTTGTGATTTGTGTCAACATAACCTAATTCGTGAGTGGAGCCTGGTCATGTGTATTTAACACAAACTTGGCTGGCATTTTATGTCTAGAAAACAAACACATATTGTCCTCATCCACAGTATGGTCTATTTTCTCATCGATTTTCTTATATATATGCTTATGCATGGAGGACATCTCAAGATAGGGCCCAAGCTTAATCTCCCTAATATCTAACTCAGCACCCTGCATTGAATCCACAGTAGAATATGAAACTTTAGATGAAAATGCACCTTTAATTTATTGCATAAACTTTCTTCCCCGAAAGCATTATGAGATCTATTTGCAGTCTGGGCTTGAACAAGAGATGCTTTTGTAAAAGTGAACAACATCATCAACAAATAAAAGATGAAAGATTTTAGATCCATCACTAGAGTAAGACAACAGTTTTCACATGACACCTTGAACAACTTCTTCAATGATATAAGAAAGCTAGATGTTATGTACATGCATATGACCAATAAATAAGGGGGCAAAGGCTCCCCTTGCCAAAGACCCCTCTTGAGGTTTGAATTCTTGCATGGGCTCTCCTCACCAAAGAACTCTCCTCGAAGCTAACAATATACACAACATTATAATCTCCACAAGTAGAAGCAGAACATTCATCTCAATCAAGGAGCCACGAATAACAGGCAACGAAAAGTGATCATATGTTTTTTTAATGTCAATCTTGATCGTTATCTGACATCTACCAAATTTCTTCAATCCCGTAGTGTAAATTGACTCTTGGAAAATAACAATGAATTTGTCTTCATGGAACAAATGACGCTTAGGTTGGAGATATGACTAGGGGAGAATAGGCTCCAAACATTGCACAATGGCCTTAGTTGCGGTTTTTTAAAGCACACCACATCGCTGGCTAGGCTAACAAGGACATTTATGTGCAATCGCTTTAGAAATTAAAGTGAGAAAGCTTTAATATATATCATCTAGAAGAGACTAGGCCACAAAAGGTGATTATATGCTTTTTCAAGGTCAATCTTGATAGTAATATGACTTGTACCAAATTTATCCAATCACAAGGTATGAATTGACTACTTAAGAATAACAATGAATTAGTCTCCTAGGTTGGAGATATGACCGAGGCAGAAGAGGCTCCAAACATTGCAGAATGGCCTTAGTAGTAGTCTTATAAAGCATGTTGCGTAATCCACTAGGTTATAATTATGAAGGACATTCGGGTGCATCCACTTTAGAGATTAAAGTGAGAAAGATTTCATAAATATCCTGTAGAAGAGACTTTTCCCCAAGAACATTAATGTTGCGATCTCTAACGAAATCAAAGATTAACTTTACGACAAGCATACAATTATTGATCGTGATACTTGAAGGTCGATTCATATAGATGAGGTGAAATCAGGCCACCATTAACTGCTAATCTAACGTATGACCCTAGTGATCTCCTTTTTTATATAATAAGCTAATCATCCTACCAAAATTAAATGTTAAATAAAGGATGGAGCCAAATTAAACAAAAAATAGTCATTAATAATGATGGTAGAAAAATGGAATTGGCCCTGTCTAAAATACTGTGGCCAAAGTAAGAATTCCAATTGCAAATGAGGAAGGATGAGATAATATAGCAAGCAAAGAAACAATTAAACAGTTCAACATAAATTGAAGTATGCTTCAGAGTTTGTTCTAATTGTAAGAAACAAGAAGGGGGAGGGGGGGGGGGGAACCACATGGCATTAACAAAGTGTAAAGGAACATTCATTAGTGGGCATGATAATCTCATTTACACTCAGTGGGTATAGATTTTACTTGATCGGAAAAAGTTAGCAAAACCCCAAAAAAAGGGGTGATGGATGGTTGAACGTGATTGGTTGACGCAGGTGATACTCCACCTAGTCCATTACTCTCTTAACTATGCACTTATCAATCATCCAATTGTATCTAGACATTTTTTGGTTTTATTTTTCCTCTTACATTTTGCATATACTTTCATGATTTACAACAGTTAATAACAAATATAACTTAATATAAATATCATTTTATGCATATCTCGTACTGTACTTATTTAAGTCTTAGTTTCAATTTTTTCCCACATAAATATGCTAGTATAATACATAATTTCAATCACCTATTTATCACCTAATCCACTCAGTTTCACCGTAGAAGATGGATGAACGGATTCGATGAGCCATTTTATAAATAATAGCTGACCTAGGTAGAGATGAATGTGGGTGATATTTCATCTGATCCATCGTCACCCCTAAATCATTAGACGTTAACGTACACCTTCACTTGACATAATAAAACACCTTACACATAATTACCAAATTATATATGTTGAACTTCCATTGAAGAAGCTAGTCTGACTGCCAAATATGCCACATGGTTGCCCTTCTATTTCAAACCTAGCAGCTGACCCTTTGGACTTTTTTTGGAAAGAGGGATGGAAATTGGCCCCTTTTTTGTATGAACTAATATTAGTAATTTTTTAATTCCAGAAAAAAATCTTTTCATTGGCCTTTTTTAATTTACCAACTTCAATCAATTTCAACCCACTTTAATAAGAAATACTAACTTCAACCCACCTTCTTCAAAATTTTATTCTCGCTACTTTAAACAACTTTAAAAATATACCAACTTCAATCCACTTTAACCTACTTCAATTTACTTCAATAAAAAATATTAATTTTAACACAATTTAACTTATCTTAACTAACTTTATCCTTTTATCAACTTTAATTTATCAACTAAAATAACAGTCCCAAGTGGCGTTCAACTTTATTTCCTCTAAAAATTACGGCACAAGTCAATTGCTGCTGTAATTACAAATCCCGGTTGTGACCTATATTTTCTGTCACAGCCCTAGATTTCCGGCCCCACAGCCGCCTCCCACCGAATCAGACGGTCCGTGACAAATTTTAGTGTCACAGGCGGTGCAAATATGAAGGAGGAAGTGTCCCACTTGCACCGCCCGTAAAAAATGCAGAAATGCCCCCCCACAAATTGACTTCTCATTGGCAACCCAAAAACAAATATATTCTGGAGGGTGAAGACTAAAGTCTCTCTCCCCTCTCTCTCTCCCCTCCCAAATAATTCAGCCCCAACGGCTTCAGCTGATCGGGCTGCCACTTCCAGAGAACGGAGAATTTCGGGTATTTTTGTTTCAAATTTCAATTGAATTTGAATTCGTTCTTTGATCGTTTCCTTTCATTTCTAGCTCTCTCAATTTGTGTCTGGGCTTGTTTATTTGTTGGTGTTTCAGTAGGGTTTTTGATTTTGATCGTCCTTGGTTGCCCTGTCGGATTGATTTCTAGGGTTATTTGTAAGTGTGGTTTTTGGTGTCTTTTTTTTTCCCCCCATCTTTTGACTTATGAAATTTGCGGCTCCATCTTGATTGAATTCTGCAGTTTTAGGGTTCTTTTTAGTATCTGTTTTATGCATTATGGTCTTGGTGCTTCCTAGCTTAGTTTGGGGTTTTGTTACTGAAGGTCACTGCTAATTGTGAAATTGGGATAAACCCAGGAAAACCTTTAGCTGGTGTGAAGCTTTTGAATTGAATGAGTTATTGCAAGTTGCAACAGTCTCAATTTTTGATGTCCAAGCCCTAGATTGCTGAATTTAATCTGTTTTGTAAGTTTGTACTGGTAATTGACGTAATTGAGCATTGGATAAATCTGTAACTGTGCTCTTTCTATTTGGCTGTTGCTGTATAGTGCTATCATCTTGCATGACCGGCATCGTTTTCCTAAAGCGTTTGTAGTGAGTAGGACAACACATTGTTGTGCATCAAGTGATTGAAACTTAGAAAGCATCTCAATGCTAAATGTTGAGTATTCGGTAGAATAACTTTGGCCATTCAATGAGGATTAAAAAAGTTGAGCTCCTTTATAGTTATATATTCATATATAGATGTAGACTAGTGTCTGTGGCTTCCTATGTAGGTGCTTATTAAGGATCTTGGATGAAGTCTTAGAAAAATTCTTTAATGCTGTTTCTACCCGTGGCAGGTATGTGAACAGGCAACAATTGGTTGGCATTGCTTTTTCTATATGGAGTCATGCAATTGTATTGAGCCGCAATGGCCAGCAGATGATCTGCTGATGAAGTATCAGTATATATCTGACTTCTTCATTGCCCTTGCCTACTTTTCTATACCATTAGAGCTAATCTACTTTGTCAAGAAATCAGCAGTGTTTCCATACAGATGGGTGCTTGTTCAGTTTGGTGCTTTTATTGTGTTATGTGGGGCAACACATCTAATTAATTTATGGACATTTTCAATTCATTCAAGAACAGTTGAGGTGGTAATGACCACTGCAAAGGTTCTGACTGCCGTTGTCTCATGTGCAACTGCCCTTATGCTGGTGCACATTATCCCTGACTTATTGAGTGTAAAAACTAGGGAATTGTTCTTAAAGAATAAGGCTGCTGAGCTTGATCGAGAGATGGGCCTCATCCGTACCCAGGAAGAAACAGGGAGACATGTAAGAATGTTGACTCATGAGATCAGGAGTACTCTTGACCGACATACAATTCTTAAAACAACTCTTGTTGAGCTGGGTAGGACTTTGGCTTTGGAAGAGTGTGCATTATGGATGCCCACACGTACTGGATTGGAACTCCAACTTGCTTACACACTTCGCCAGCAAAATCCTGTTGGCTTTACAGTACCCATTCAGCTCCCTGTAATCAATCAAGTATTCAGCACGAATCGTGCTGTGAAAATCTCACCAAACTGCCCTGTTGCCAGAATCCGACCTGTCACTGGGAAGTACATGCCTGGAGAGGTGGTTGCTGTTCGTGTGCCCCTTCTTCACCTGTCCAACTTCCAAATAAATGACTGGCCTGAGCTGTCTACAAAACGTTATGCATTGATGGTCTTGATGCTTCCTTCAGACAGTGCTAGGCAATGGCATGTTCACGAGTTGGAGCTTGTTGAAGTTGTTGCAGATCAGGTTTGAATGTGCCTAATAATATTGCGAACTGGATTTGAGACACATTTTTGCTGAACTCTGTGACTGCACTTTCTCATTGGTTGCGTACGTCCACATAATATGCTAGTGCGTGATCTTCATGATTTGGAGCTTTCTGAAATTTTGAATATGTCTAGTTAGTTATATGGCAGACTGCATTCAGGAATATTTTTGTGAAATTCTCATACCAATTTAATGGCTTGGATGCATAGTTGCTCTGCCGTTTGAGGGTTTTTGTTTTGTTTTTCTTTTTTCCTTTTTGAAAAGAGGGGGGGGGGGGTTGACAATCAGGGGTTAGCTGGTTGGGGTTAGCAGAATCGCTGGGCCTATGGCTGTTAGGTACCCCAACAAATTACCTCACTGAGAATTAGCCACCTCTGGGTGGTGCTGCTGGAAGGTGCACCAAATGCTAATCATGCTGAAATGTGTTGACAATTTGTTGTGTGCAGACTTTTATTAACCGGGATTCATCAAGATAAGGTATGGGTTGTGCGTGCGTGTGTGTGTGTGTGTGTGTGTGTGTGTGTAGTTATCTACTTTTAATATGTTAATGGTGCATGTTAGTGTCTCTTTTGATTGACAGAGTCACAGATCATGATTGGATTAAAATGAGTAATCAATGCGGAAACTTGAATATTAATCAAGTAGAGATCGTAATTTGATTGCACAATTGCTGTTTGGGACTTCTACTACTGTAGCATTTGATTGACCATTTGTGACTGGTGATTCCGGATGGGTCAATTATGAGAGTAGTTAGTGCTTATGAAATGGGAAGGATTATGTCTTAAATCCTGGAAAAGCAAACTTGCCCTCTCTGAGCAACCTGGCGCACCATCTTTATTTGGCATGCAACAATATTTAATTGTATTGATGAAGGCATTATGATTAAGTGGTTTTCTATAGTCGTCACTTATTTTTCCCTGCAATGATTCAAACTAACCACACTCTATTAGGAACAGAGACCTGCTTTTGTGAATCTCCGCCAGAATTTTGTGTTACCCTTCATTTATTTCAAAATTTTCATTTTAGCAACATCTCAGCCATTGTAGATGCCACATCAATATCATTGAGTTTTAGCTCAAGAATGAGCGATGTTTGCAATCATGGATTGGGGGACTAGTTTAGCCAACTCCATCATTTGTACCCTAATACATGGAGAAGTTGGCTGTTTCGATCATCTAAAAAAATCCACTGCATTTATATTGTGGAGAAAGATTTAAAATGTGGCACCCAGTAGCTTGCTTCCTGAGCCATCGAAAGATAATATGCTCCATGATGCTTTGAGTTCAGCAGATTCTAACATTTGTTGCATTTTGAGATAATAATCTGACTGTTTAGAAATGGTAATTCGGACTGTGGGTTTTGGTCAATTTGGGCAGTTGGGTTTGATTGACCCTATGAGGAGTAATGTGTGTTCAGGTTATCCTTTTGTTTAAGGAATATAGATCGGTCTCATGTCGGATTGTGTTATATGCGTTTGGATAGTTCATAACTATCCATATATTTTCGGAAAACACAAATGAACAGGGTCAGTTGGTCAGTGTTCTGGTTAAGATGAAGCTAGTGCTCCAGTTAGGTCTGAGGGGGTTGGATTCAGCCCCTATTAGCGATGTGTGAAACTTTTGGATCAAGTTTTAAGCTGGTTTACATTTTGGTGTCTCATGGTAAGATATGGATGGGCTGCTGCAATTTTCATACCCTTATTTTGGCAAGTGTCTAGATTGTATGGTTTGCTTTTCTTGATGGCATTGTTTCCATTCAGGTTGTCTGCTGAAAGCATTTGGATGAAATTTTTTATGTAATGAGCTGCAAGTGTTGCTTTCCATGATTTCACAAGAGTAAAGAGTTGTTTGCCTCTGACAGTACTTTCTGCATTATAGATAGACTTCTGCAGTGAATGACTCATTTTTGGCTGTATATATCAGACCGCTGCTTGTGATAAGCAACAATATTACCATTGGTGAATCTTATATATTGACTTCAGCCCTGCCTTAGCTTGATTCTTTAGATGTCAAAAACTGCACGGCGGCATACATTCTTTTAGAGATATAAGGACTTGCCTTTGTTTCTTCATGCGTTCCATTATAATGAGTCAAGATCTCATTGTTGATGCAGGTGGCGGTTGCTCTGTCACATGCAGCAATTTTAGAAGAATCGATGAGAGCACAGCAGCAGCTAATGGAGCAAAATGTTGCTCTTGATTTGGCTAGAAGAGAAGCAGAGACTGCAATCCGTGCTAGAAATGACTTTTTGGCTGTGATGAACCATGAAATGAGGACTCCTATGCATGCAATGATAGCCCTTTCTTCGCTGTTGCAGGAGACTGAATTGACCCCTGAGCAGCGATTGATGGTTGAGACTATTCTAAAGAGCAGTAATCTTTTGGCAACTTTGATAAATGATGTGTTGGACCTATCACGGCTTGAGGATGGAAGCCTTAAGCTTGACGACACACCATTTAATCTGCACAATATGTTCAGAGAGGTGATTTTATTGTTTCGCTCCCATGCATGGTTGGATGTTCACTTGATTGTATCTTTTCCATGTATGGCCTTTTTAACAAACCTTCTTTTGGCATTTTGAGATTTCAATGTTGTCTCTTTCTTTCTTTTGCATGTTGTGCTTTTATTTTGGGAATTTCATTAATTTATGGATACTCTTCGTACCACGAGAAGTATTGATGTCTAGTGATGGGGTGAGAATAAGATTAAAGCCTATAGATCCCGTTGACTTCACTAAAATGCAATTCTTTTGATGCAGGTCCTTAATTTGATCAAGCCCATAGCATCTGTTAAAAAGTTGCTGATTACATTGAATTTGGTGCCGGATGTCCCAGAGTTTGCAGTTGGAGATGAGAAACGGCTTATGCAAGTCCTCTTAAATATTGTTGGTAATGCAGTGAAGTTTTCAAAAGAAGGAAGCATTTCAGTGACTGTTTTTGTTGCGAAAGCAGAATCTTTGAGAGATCCTCGGTCCCCTGATTTTACCCCTGCATCAACTGATAATCACTTTTATTTGCGAGTGCAGGTCTGCATCTTTGTTTCTTTTCAAAAAAAAATTCTGTGTTCTCCTTCAGGCCTATATTCATTTGATGTTGATTGTATATGTTATGGTTAGGTAAAAGATTCAGGACCTGGAATTAGCCCCCAGGATATTCCTAAGCTGTTCACTAAGTTTGCCCAACCTCAAACAACTGCTAATCGAAATTCTGGTGGTAGTGGACTTGGCCTTGCCATTTGCAAAAGGTAACTTTGCACAACCTTACTGGGAAATCTAATGGAAACATGATCAGTTAGATAGAGTTGACCTTCAAACGGTTCTTATTTAGGCATACAATTTGTAGTGTTCTTTTCCAAATTAGCTGCCTGGAAACTTATGTATACACACCTTTCTATTATAAGCTGAATTAACGTGTTTATTTTATTTCCTTTCGTATTGACTATTTTGTTAATCATTTTTGTGCATAATATTCGAATTAGGTTTGTAAGCCTTATGGAAGGGAACATCTGGATCGAAAGCGAAGGGCTTGGCAAGGGTTGCACTGCTATATTTGTAGTCAAACTTGGAATCTCTGAGCGGTTAAATAAAGCTATGATCCCATTTGCTCCCAATCAGCTGGCAAGTCCTATGCAGTCAAATTTTCTTGGTCTCAAAGTTCTTCTTATGGATGAGAATGGGTAAGTAACCGATAATTCAGTTTCTTTCGTGTTTTGCATTTGGGAAAGCCTTTTCGTTTTACACAAGCTTTAAGTGGCTTTGGCTTTGTATATTGGTGTTCCTGTTATAGCCATTTCATCGTTAATTCAGTTGATACATGCAGTCATCAATATGAGAAAAGTACATTGAGTGTACTTCACTTCCAAGTTCAATGATGAATTCGGCGCAGAATGCCACAGGGTAGCATATGGTTTCCTTGTGGGTCTGCTAAAGATAATCTGTTCCAAATTGGCATTTTTTGGGGCCAAATGGATTCAGGAAGTGGTAGGGTAGTACTGCACAGCAAGTCACATCTGCCAAGTGGGATTAGTTGGTGTCTAGCTGATGTCTTGACCCTGCTGTCAATTGGAGACGAGCTGCTTCAATATGGTTCTTTTGTGTTGAAGACGTCTCCTTCCAGGTTCTAAATTAACAATGTCAGTCTTGCATGTGATAATCTCCAACTCTGCTTTCATAGCGTTAGCATCACCACTAATGAGTTGGTGTATGGTTGATAATTGAAGACATCCATGTGAACAACTTATGCGTTGACCTTGTCTGCGTATTCCAGAAGAGGCGCTAGTGAGTCATGTGGGGGTGTCGATTATCACTTGCCTATATGTGAAAATGCTTTAAGTGTGAATTCCCATTTATTATTATACATTAGAAGTGGGCCATGGAGAAGTGGAGGTAAGGGAGCTGGTGTTTGGAAGGCATAAATAAATGGATAGAATGGAGCATGCCTCCCCCCCCCCCTTCAGCTTCCCTGGTTTGAATTTCCTGGGAGGTGAACACTGTTGTAGAAAGACCAAAGTGCTTGATATATTTGGAATCCTCTAGTTGTTTGAAAAGAGATCACTTGCTTGGGGGGAAGACTAATGACTTTAGACACTCACTATCCTTTAGTATATCGAACCCTATGTTTGACAAGTAGTTGGGATGTTTATTGTGAATATGTAGGTCACAATAGTTTCTCGCTTTCGTCTTCTTTGAGTGGGTCGAGTTCTGTTCTTCTGTCTTTTGTTGAAGAAGCTAAGAGAGTTACTGGACCATGCTGTGCTTTTAGGAAAACTGAGTTGGGATGTGGGCCCACAGGGGAAGTCACAATGTTAAATGCACGAAGAGAGGGCTTTCTAGGAAACATTGAAGTGAGTGTTGGTATTTCGACATCTGGCTACTTTTTGTTGTGAGAGTGACCTCTCTTGAGCTTGTGTGTTGATTCTTATGAGACATAAATTTTTGTATTTAAGGACTAGTCCATTTTGAAACCTTGAGCTTTGAAAATAGGTTTTGGGTTGGAAGCACAAGTATCTTTTGCATTGGGACTTGGGAGAGGGGGTTGACTCTCATCAGAACCGTTGCCCTCAGCTTTCCAACACACTTCCTTGCAATGAAGCTTTCTCTGGGGATCTTCAAACACCATATATTGAAATGGAACCTTTTCATGCAATGTGTTGCGAAAGCTTTTGATCATCCTAAGTGAGGCTGTTGTAGCGTGGTTCTGGGCATTTACGACTGAGAGAGAACATCTGGACGATTTTTGTTGGGACAAATATGAGGTGGAGGGTTTCAATAGGATTTTTAGTGTGCAGGATGGCACTTGAGGCATGGGTATGTGGAAATTTATCACGGAAGGTTAAGGTTGATTCTGCCTTCATATTGGCTCGTTGATCTGTTTTTGGCAAAACAGATGTTGTAATGGTGTTATTATGCGGGATTGCCTCCCTTCATTTTATTCCCTTGCAGCGAATGGAGAGTCGGAGATGCTTGTACCTCATATGGTTTGGAGCAGAGTATGAGTATATTTTGTGGATAGCCTCTTGTTGGGATGTAATTAACTTCATCATATGATGCATGTACACATGGATTCAAGATGTAGCCATTCTGCAATGAAACGGTTGCATCGGAAAGGTTTTGGAGTTGTGCGAATTGCGTTTTCATTATGTGACAATTGCAATATGGAATGCGATTGCCGCATTAGAGAGATTTTTCCATAGTGGGACTAAAGCTGCAATTGGGATGGAAATTGTATTTTAAATCCCTGAGTTGTAGAACATCCACTTGGGTGGGATTCTCTAATCAATATGATTATAGGGCTGCTTTTTCTTTATTGGTTTTTTTTTGGGGGGGGGGGGAGTGAATGTGATATAGGAGAGAGAGTTGGGCAATCGTAGTGATGTAGATAATTTGGCTCTTCTGGTACTGTAGGAAGTCAGAAGCCCCCTCATTTCTGGCACTTTCCAGACTCTCTCCTTGCTTGATGGGGCTGAACTGCTGACGTGACTGGTTTTTTGGCAGTTGTTTGAGGCACAAATTTGGTTAATATATTGGTAAAATTTGAGGGCTTGCTATCTTGTAAGGAATTTGAGTCCCTGCAATTTTAGGTGGCCATTAGGACCCACATTACCCTTTTTTCTGGTTGGCTATTGCTGAAGCTCTTGATGTGGCTGCCAGGGGTGGAGAGGAGGCTCAGGCTTGTTCCCATAGTTATTGGGCCCAACCATCGGTGGTCCATGATCCATTCTGTTTGCATCATGTGCTGTCCATGTACTTGTCATCCTCATTTAGAAGTGTAAATTAGGCTAACATTAGTGTACCTCAGCAATGTATGGTATTCTTATGCCAGGATACATGATGCAAGACTCTAGAGTCTAGAGTAGGGATGCCAAATGAGGTTTTGATCACAATTTCTGCGATGGGTATGGTAATCACCACATTGCACCAATGCAACATTTGTGTATAGATCATTGTTATCACGATGGGAGTTTTCCAAAATGTATTCACCGAACAATATTTGGCATTGTACCCTGAAAAATTGACTGTATAATCGCCTATAGAATGGTTGTCTCCAGTTATTTTCTAGCCATTTTTCCATTTAGAGAACTGGGTAAAATGCAGCAAAACATGTATGGAGTGATTGTTGTGGCATTTCTGAGGTGAAACATCGCTGGCTAAAATGCAGCAAAACCCAATTCACCCACCATCAAACATTTCCGGTGCGGCCATTTTGTCGCTAAATGGTCTCATTGTGAATCCATGGTCTAGAATATATGTCCAAGGAGGGATTGGACGATGGAGCGTAATATTTAGGAAAGAGTTAGTAGAACGGTAATGAGATGAGATGGCACTGGCCTTGGTCATGACTGATGAGACCAATAGTTCTCAAGGATACGGGCATATTCTCTGGGGATTTTGCATCCCTTGATGCTCTTTGCATCATGGACCTTGGAAAACCTGAAGTGAAGGGTGCCAACTGAACAAGGAAGAGTTCTGTGATCTAGATGTGTAGCTGGAGGAATCGGGAGAGTTGGGGTGGGTAGAATATATTGAGTGCTAGAGTTATGTAGTTAATATAGTGAGCGCTATGATAATTTCATTATCCGACTTCCTTTTAGATGTGATCAAGGATTCAAAATGCGGTTTCGGTCGCGATTTCGGTTTCGGTTGCTGTACGGCAAAATCGCTTTAATACGGCAATCGCGTTCCATATCGCGGCATGAAAACGCAGATCGCCAAACTCCAAAACCTTTCCAACGCGGCCGTTTCGTCGCGGTTCGGCCACATTTTGAATCCATGGATGTGATCATTGAGCAGGTTGTGGTTAATATGTCGAGTGCTAGAGTTAGGTCACAAAGAATGAACCAAAACAGGAGTGAAGTGATTGGGCGAGATGCATTTTACCTCAGAGAGAGCCCACGAAGGGGAAAATGTAAATTTGCTGGAGTAGAATTGCTTTAGAAAATGTTGTCAACTGAACGTTAACGACAGGGAGCTTCCACAAAAGTCTGCCTTCTACATGGTGAAGAGACTCAATAGCAAGACTTCTGCTGTACCGCATTTTATCCTCGGTTGTTTGAAAGACTAATGCCCAAAGACATGGACATACGAGCTCCAAAGTGCTAAATATATTCTGAACATGAGCTCCATATTGCTAAATATGTTTTGAACATGATGTTGAGTATCCTACTTAGTACGGGGTTCATGCTAAACCCCTTGTACCATTTCCAATTTGGGCATGTGGTTGTACTCTGATCAAATGGCCACAATACAATACAATTTGTACATTTTGGTGGCATACTGGCATCTCATGTTTTCGTTCTTCAGCTTTGCACACTGCACGCATTGTGGGTCTGGTAACTTTCGCTTAGCTATAATTTTCCTTCTTCCAGCAAAGAGGTCCTATCTGCAATGTTGAGCTCCTTCTTCATCAGTTGTAGATTCTCATAAAAAGGGAGGATAGTAATATAGTTGACATAATGTACAGCTCTAGATAGTGGATTACAGCAACATGTTGCATTAAAGTTTAAACTGTTACCTACTTGGCTACTTTTAATTATGTTTATGAAATGAACAGAACCGTACCTTTCAGTCAATTGCCCCAATAGAAATAGCCTCTTTTTGATTTTATTATAATCATCCGGCTGCATTAAATTTTAGGTTGGGGTATTAGGTCCGCCTTGAACTTTGGGTTAACTTCATCACCAATGAAGCATTTTGGCTTGGCTCAATTTACTTTGGACTTGGGGTATGGTGACACTAGTTGTGTAGAATCCTACCTGTACTATGTCCTAGAAAGGTTTCAATGTGCATTTTACAAGTGGGGAGAAGGATGATTAAAGGCATTTTAGTATGTTTAATATGTTTCAAATTTACATTTTGGGATAATCATGAAAACACTAATCAATCCTAGAAAGCTAAGATGATTTGAAGCGGAAGTCATGCAGCTTCTATTCTTAGATATATGATACCCTCTTTCTGCAAGTCATTGCTGTGATATTCATGTTTTCAGGACGTGGTCCCTCTGTTGTACATGCATTCTACACGTTATCTGTACCAAAATATGTTTTCATGCATTCTACAAGTTATCTGTACCAAAATGTATTTTCTGTTATAGTGTGGAACTGAGAAGTCACATTGTTTCTGTTTCACATAGTTTTTATTCTTAAATTAAATTGAAGATAACCTTCTTTTTACAGGTTCTTCAAAACTGATTTGGTATATCCATGGTTTGATTACTAGGAATTTGATCTACAGAATAGGTGTTTTTGAAAGCTATCTGTTTCACGTTCCTCAATTTCTGGGCCTCTATTCAGATCGTGCTCTGCTTTCTCTTTCCAATGCCCTTGTATAAATGTTTCCATATAATTTGCCTTGCTTTTGAAAAATGAAGCAGGGATATTCTGTTGATGCATAGTTCTTTGGGCAACTGATCCGGAGCTTGATTGCAGAATTGGTGGCCTCAGATAATTTGCCAACTAACCCATTCCTAACATGTCGCTTGTGTAACGGCCTGCAGGGTTAGCAGGACTGTGACAAGAGGACTTTTGATACACCTTGGGTGCGATGTTACAGCTGTAGCCTCAAGTGAAGAATGCCTATCGATTGTATCCCGGGAATTCAAGGTGGTTTTCCTTGATGTTTGCATACCTGGAGCCGATGGCTATGAAGTTGCAGTGCAAATACGAAAGAGGTTCTCAAAGCGCCATGAGAGGCCATTGATAGTGGCAATAACTGGCAGCACTGACCGAATAACCAGAGATAACTGTTTGAGAGTGGGCATGGATGGTTTCATATTGAAACCTGTTTCTGTTGATAAAATGAGAAATGTACTATCCAATCTTTTGGAAGGGCGGACTGTATTTGAAGGCCTGTAGCGAGCTGTGGTATGGCTGGACTTGGTCTAAATATTATTTGGGGGGATCATCGTGGGACAGCAGGTGTGGGTCACAATGACGGAAATGGTGATCCTATTTTTCTTTCCTTTTAATTTTGGGGGTGGGGGGCAATGAGCCTTTTTGGGCCTTGTTTTCGTGTATATTCTACCAGCGCTGAAGTAGGAGAGCATTCAATGGTGAATCATGCAAAGTTGATATGGTGCTTAATTCTTGTAAAATTGCATCCCTGCGGGAAGGTTTTAAAATTGACCGAAGATGTTAGAATATGTCTGCAGGTATAGTTCATGTAGTTTGATTTCTGGTATCGGCAAAACTTTCCGAGCTGAGATGAAAGAGTTCTTCACCAAAGGTGCCCCTTAAATTTGCCAGTAATTAAAAAAAATGTCACCAACTCCACCGGCACACTCATTATCCAATGCTCATTCGTCCACTCTTACGGCTTGTGGCTAATAAGTTTTGGTGCCCTCAGGGATTTGGGCGGCGAAAAAAGACGTTGGACGGAACACTTGTTGCCAAACTTACTTTACGTGGAGGGCATCTGCGTTAATATGGAAGCCTTTTTCAAAAAAACAAAAAAGGGTTTGCATGTAGTAGTTGTATGCATCACTTTCTTTTATCTGAATATCTATATGCTGATGAATTATGTTTATCAGCTTTGACGAATGTTTACTTGGGATTGATGAATCCATCTGGTATGGTGATGGATGTCTTACTTCCGTTTAGTCCCGTTAACACAATTCTTCCTTAATTGAATTATCTATGCCGTGTTGATAATTATATTTCTCTCATTTACATAGATCAATTTAATTAAACGTTCTTGACAAATATTAGATGTACTTGATTTATTTTGCTTTCTACTTTTCACATGAGATAAATAAAGGTTTTTATTTATCGATTAGTTTTTGTAAGTGATAAAATGCTATGTTATAGTCAGTGGCAAATCTAGATATCAGAATTAGGGGTGTCTATTTACTAACATTCATTCTTATATATACTGAAAAATAAAGCTGAAATAATATACAAAATACATTAGTTTACTATTATAATTGTGGTTTATGTTTTTTCATATTTGAAATTGATGCATGGTAAAGTTATTAGAAAATGTATCAAATTTAAATTCTTCACCATATAACAAACTATCTATGGACATAACCCTCAATTTGGTCAATTTGGTCTTGCTTTTGGCATATACTTTCGAAATTCAACTGAAAAGAGAACTAGGATTAGGAAGATGACTAGAGGAGAGAGATTTAGAGAGCCATAGAATGAGAGTGTGGGATGGGAAAGAGGTTGAGTTGTTGGGTTTGTTATTTTAGATTGCTTCTAGTCTATCTTTACAATTATATTTTTTATTAAAAAATTACAATTGTTAGTAGTTGGGCCTGCTAATTGTAAGGATATCTTAGACTTGTTGGACCTATTTTAGAGATGTCTAATTATAGTAATTTTAACCCTTTGAAAATAGCAACTTGAAATTTTTTTTGGACACCCACCTCTTTAAAATAGCAACTTGAAACTTTTTTGGGACTAGGGGTGTCCATAGACACTCCCTAGCCATAGTGAAGATCCACCCATGGTTAAAGTTGCTAGAATCATCACACTTATACTAAATTAGTCAGTATGCTAATTAAATAATTAATCAAAATGTATTGGAAAATACATGATAGTATGTCATCGTTTAAGTTATCCATTCTTTTTTTTAAAAAAAAATTCATAGAACCAGTTACCCTTCTAGAATGATTGTTGATAATCATCATTGTCATGTAAGCAGACTTGATAGAAAAATGCAATTATGCAATTAAATTTTAGTTATCTCTTTTTTTCAATTTTAGTTATCTTGTCATCAAAGAAATAAATATAAAACGTTAAATTCATAATTGCTATGCTATAAAACTCATCACAAACAAATGAATTCATCGGCTTATGTTATATTCATAAGTTTGGCAACTTAATTTCCCGTGATTTTCGCCAGTGTTACTAAAGTACCAATCTTTGTGGTCCACGGAATAAGCTACATAATTTTGAAAAAGCAGTTTCTCATCTTACTGTTTGCCTCTTAATTTCCCAACGAGCAGTGAGAGCGAGAACTCCTAAAGCGAGCTGAGCTGACTGAATTAATTTAATGAGCCCTTGAAGTTGAACCGAACTTGGCTCACATATACAACGTTGACTTGGTCGTGGGCTAATCTTAGCACACTCGTTGAGCCCATAGGTAGATTTAAGTGAAGCTGTGCGATGTTCATGGACATCCTCATTCAAAAAAATATCAATAATATATAGTTTAAAGGGGGTTAAATTAATACATATAGATACTTCTAAAATAAATAATTTAATAGATGGACACCCATATTTTATATATCTAGATCCGTCACTATTAGGAAACCCAAATATATTTGAATTCTATTTTGTATCCTATTTAAGATGGAGTTGTATTTTACTTACTTTAGGAGTTATCGGCCTGATTATATTCTGTATATGTGGTTTCCTAATCTTTGTATGACTTGTTCAATCTTCCTAATATAAATATCACGGCTGAGCAGAGCAGTCGCAGAGCATTGAATTCTCTCTCAAACACAAATTCTTCATGGTATAAGAGCTAACAAAATCCTAACTTGGACTTTGTTCGTTCCGTATTATGAGTGGGGGAGACAAGAAAGACACACCCAAATCAAGTCTCAACATGAATGACCCTAATTCACCATATTACCGAACTAGTCCAGACCACCTAGGAAACATGATCTCTCCAGTGATTCTTAATGGAGAAAATTACGCTAACTGGGTTTGAATTGCGACGAGTGCTCTCAAATCTAAACATAAGTATCACTGGATTTGAATTGTGACGAGTGCTCGCAAATCTAAACATAAGTATCATATTGTTGATGAAACTCTCACCAAGCCAGCAAGTGATTCCCTAGAAGTTCATGCATGGTGAGTAGAATAATTCGATGGTCATTGCGTGGTTATACAATATCGTTAACAAGAAGCTGCATGGGTCAGTTGCTTATGCCAAAAAGGTAAGCGAAATATGGGTAGATCTGAAGGAGCGATATTCACAGAGTAATGAAATCAGACTTCACCAATTAAAGCAAGAGATTACACTCACAAAACAAGGGAGTCTCTCTGTAAGTGAACATTTCACTAAGCTGAAGGAGTTACGGGACGAACTTAGAGTCCATCTTCAACTGCCCACATGTAATTGCACCAAAGAATATAATTTTAGCAAACATCAGGAGGTAGAAAAGATTCATAAATTTCTAATGGGGTTGTATACTGCCCAATTCGGTGTGGTAAGGTCTAACATACTTGCAATTGAACCTTTACCTAATCTAAATAAAGTGTATGCCATGATTCTCAGAGAAGAGAGGGAGAGGAACTCAATACAAGGAGCTGAATCTAGAGGCGCTGTTGACGGTGCGACATTCAAACCAGCTGTTGCCAGGAAAATTCGACAGGTAAATCGACCAAGGTGCAACCATTGTCAGAAAATTGGCCATGAGAAGAGCCAATGTTTTGAGATAGTAGGGTATCCACTCAATTGGCAAAGCAGATGCAACAACTGTCCAAATCTGGGGCGGAACTGCATGAATCAAGGCGCTTTTTCTGGTGAAGAATATTCGCCCAGACAGGGAGGACCTAACCAGAAGCCCACCAGTGTTGCTCGTTCACCGGCCAATAGGGGGTGCAAATAGTCGTTGAGACCAGCAAAGAAGAAGATGCGAAAACTGCTGGTTAACACCAACCTAGATTGATGCACTTTTTGCACTGTTTAAAGTAGGGGTAAGTAGGACCGGGTACCCGGTCCATTTTCATGGAACCAATCCCGATCCTGGTTCGAACCAGGTCCAGAAGTTTTGGAACCGGTTAGGACCAGGTCCAGAACCAAGTACTCGGTTCCTAATTTTTTCCTATTTTGTTTTATTTCATCTCATTTAAATTTTTGGCTTGTGATTCTGACTTTTTGAGAGAACCAATACATCTAACAAGCTAGCTAGTCGATCATTCAAATTCAAGTTTAATAGAATGGCAGCTAGACATTTACTATGCCTTAAAGTCCAATTGATTAGCTAATAAATAGCATTTCATTTCATCCAGGCATAAAAAAAGTATCATCTTCTCATAGTATTGTACATTAACAAAAAGATTTAGTAATATCATCTTCTCATAGCCTGAAATTATGGTAGAAGCGGAAGAACAACACCTATTGTCAACGGGTAATAGGGTAACTCAAACATTTTTTTTTAAAAAAATTGATTGGACCGGGTAACCGGGTAACAGGTCCGGTTCCAGTTCCAAGGTTCTAGGACCCGACTCTGGACCCAATTATAATCAGTTCTAGGATTTCGAAACCAGTTTCGAACCCGGTTCAACCGGGTCCTGGTATAGACCTAGCGTGTCTGAACCGGATCCAAGTCTGAAATCAGGTACTCTAGTTTTTTGCTCAGCCCTAGTTTAAAGAGAGACAGCATAGGGAAGGTCACTGGTAAGTGTTTGTCCGTTAGCCCCATAGAAGGGATTTTAGACTCAAGGGCACCACATTATATAACATCAAATTTTCAAGCCTTGACAAATATGGAGAAATTGTTTGAAGTTATTAATATAACTACTCCAACTGGTTATATTGTTGCAGTCATGGAGATAAGAACTATAGACTTGGGGCATGGTTTGGTTTTGAAAAATGTGTTGCATTCCCCTTTCTTTAATTGCAATCTTATTTCTGTATAGCAGCTTACTATAGATGAGAATTGTATTATCACTTATGGAACTCAATTTTGGCTTATTCAGGACCTTATCTTAAAGCAGTTGATTGGAGTGGGTGAATGGAGGAATGGGGTGTACTATTTCAAGAAGAATGTAGGAGGAATGATTTTTGCAGCAGTACAACATAAGGAGTGCATACTTTGACATCGTATGTTGGGCCACCTGTCTTTGGGAAGTTTGTCGCATTTATCTACTCAGTTTGGTTTAAAGTTGAATAAGGACTCTTATGAATTGTGTAATGTTTGTCATTAGGTTAAGTAGACTAGAAACATTTTTCCTAATAATAACTCTAAAGCTCAAACGCCTTTTTCTCTCGTTCATTGTGACTTATAGGGACCATACCACATATCTTCTCTAAGTGGTTGCTATTATTTTTTGTGTATTGTGGATGACTTTACTCGCACTGTCTGGGTATATTTGCTTAAAGACAAGTCCGAAGCATATGCAAAATTAATTACCTTTTGTGGTATGGTGAGAACACAATTCGAAACTACTGTTCAGAAAATTTGTAATGACAATGGAACTAAGTTTACCAAAGGACTATTGCAAGATTTTTTTGCTAAGCAAGGGATGCTTCATGAAACCTCCTATGTCGATACACCTCAACAAAATAGCTGCATAGAAAGGAAAAATCGGCATCTCCTTAATATTGTTCATGCTTTACGGTATCAAGCTTCCTTTTAAATTTTGGGGTGAATGTGTTTTAGAGGCTGCCTACCTCATAAATCATACTCTAAAAAAATTATTCAACTACAAAACACCCTTTGAGGCTCTCTTCGGAGTTACACCTAGCCTTAAACATCTCAAAGTTTTTGGGTGCCTTGCCTATGCTCATAATCATCAGAGACCTAGTGATAAGTTTGATGAAAGAATGCATAGGTGTATCTTTTTATGTTACGCACAAGGGAAAAAGGTTGGTTGCTATATCTTGAGAATAAAAGGGTTCTAGTATCACGAGATGTTCGATTTTGCGAACATGTATTTCATTATGTTGAGCAGATAACTGCTTTAACAAATCTCTCTGGTTAGGCCATCCACACTCTGGGCCCAAATCTGTCTTCTGTCTCAGCCCAAGGTACGCCCCAGACGTGTGTTGACGGTTTTTGATCAATCACCTACAGACAAGAAGTTGTGCCTAGAAATAGAAGCCCAATGCGGTGAACTGATAGGGGCATCATTTGTAAACCACGAGTTTGGGCTCAGAGTTAGCAGCCCAACGTGGTGAACAAATAAGGGCAGCATCTGCTAAGGTTATTGGTCCAGAGGTCCATGCGCCAAAGACTGGCAATGGGCTACTCCTGCCGCCTAATGACCTAGCAGTTGCGGGCTCTGATTCTTAACCTCGTCCATTGGATCGAGTGGGCTCTAGCTCTCCAAGCGAGCATTACTCTATTGTAGCTCATCCTAAACATACCCGAAGGCCTCCCGCGCATCTTAACAACTATGTATGTCATGATATTCAACATCCCACCTCCTCACCCCTCCATGACGGCTCTTCAGGTACATCTCATCCTCTTTCAAAGGTTATTTCGCAGGAGCAGTTCTCTCCTACTTATCATATTTTTCTAGCTACAACCACTTCCGGAGATGAGCCTAAGCATTTTGCCCAGGGCATGAAAGATCCTAAATGGAGGAAGGCCATGGCTCTGAAATTGATGCGTTGGAAGCAAACAACACTTCGGAGTTCACAGCCTTGCCACCCGATAAAAGGGGGCTTAGGTGCAAATGGGTCTAAATATCATGTTGATGGAACAATAGAAGATCATAAAGCACGATAAGTCATTTTGGGGAATCATCAAATTGAGAGTGAAGATTTTCATGAGACCTTTGCTCCTGTCGGGAAGATAGACACAATATGCTATCTTCTCGTGTTGCAGCCTCCAAAGGATGGAGACTTCATCAAATGGATGTGCATAATACATTTCTTTATAGTGACTTACATAAAGACATATATGTGAAGCCACCACTTGGGTTCTATCCCCCCTCCCCCAAAGCCCGATATGGTTTGTAAACTCCGAATGTCTCTTTATGCTTTAAGACAAGTGCCTCGTCAATGGTTCTATAAGTTGGCTTTAGTGTTACTTCGCTATGGCTTTTAGCAATCCTACTTGAATCATTCCCTATTTATTTATTGTAAGGGAGGTGTTTTTTTGGCCCTTCTTATATCTGTGAACAATCTTGTTCTAACATGCAATAGTCCTGTAGATTGCCAATTTTTTAAAGCTTATCTGCATGATTGCTTTAAGCTTAAGGATTTAGGACTGTTGAAGTATTTCGTTGGTATTGAAGTTGCACATTCCGAGGAAGGATTATTCTTGTGTCAACGCCAGTATACCTTGGATATCCTCACTAAGATAGGCATGCTCAGTGCCAAACCGGCTTCATTCCCATGGAACAAAACCACAAGTTGTCTTATGATATGGGAGAGTCGCTTGTTGATGCCTCACGATATCGGCTTTTGGTTGGACGATTATTGTATCTCACTATTACTAGATCGGACATCATGTACCCTGTTCACATTTAAGTCAATTCATGCAACGTCAACATCAACGTCAAGGTCACTAGGACACTGCAATGCAAGTTCTTCGGAATCTTTAGGGTTCTCCAGGACAAGGGATATTATTCCCATCACACAACTCTCTTTAGTTACAAGTTTACTGTGACTCCAACTGGGGAAGTTGTCTTATATCTCATCAATCTGTTACAGGATATTTGGTTAAACTTAGCCATGCACCAGTCGCTTTAAAATGAAAAAGCAAGACATGGTTTCTCGCTCATCAGCAGAGGTCGAGTACTGGGCTATGGCCCATGCTACTAATGAGATCATTTGGATACGAAACTTGTTATCCTTTCTTGGCATCCTAGTTCCTTCTGCTAAAATGTATTGTGATAGTCAAGTTGCTATTCATATTGCGAACAATCCTATTTTTCATGAGCGCACCAAGTATATTGAAATTGATTGCCACTTTGTTTGTGAACGCATTGTCCCCAGGGAGATTACACCTTAGTACACTCGAACCACTGAACAATTAGCAAATATTTTCACCAAGGCGCTTAGACAATGGCAATTTCACCGTCTTCTTGACAAGTTGGGCATTTCTGATCTCCACGCTCTAACTTGAGGGGGAGTATTAGGAAACCCAAATATAGTTGAATTCTACATTGTATCCTATTTAAGATGGAGTTGTATTTTTCATACCTTAGGAGTTACAGGCCTAATTATATTTTGTATATTTGGTTTCCTAATCTTTGTATGATTTGTTCAATCTTCCTAATTTAAATATCACGGCTGAGGAGAACAGTAGCAGAGCATTGAATTCTCTCTCAAACATAAATTCTTCAGCCACTGAATTTTTGAACCACCAGTACTAAGGATCTGATCAAGGATAGGTTGCTTTATTGGGTTTTGATTTTGTAGGATTGCCATCGATGTGAATCTGGTGGTTTCTTGATTTCTGACTTGACTACTAATCACTATGCTTTGTTGATTAATTGTTTGAGGTAAGTTTCGCCTTCGCTATGGAGTCATTCTTCTTCCTGTTTCCCATTTAACTACTCTAATTTTATGGATTGTCTCTCCGTTCTCTCGCTTTTGTTGCTTTGATTTTGCATAGTCTGTGCATTTGTTCACACTTTTATGCTCAGATCTCCTTAAACTATGTGATAGTGCACTGTACACTTTTTTTTTGGTTTTGTTTTTATGGGGGAGTGTTGGAGGAAAAATCACTGCCAGATGGCCCACTTTGTGTGGAAATTATAACTAGGGTACCATGTTATTAGAATATATTTAAAAGGGACTTATTCTGTGAAAACTATTTTAGGAAGACCATTCACTGTTTATGTTTTCTTTTAAGCCCTTAAACTTTTCATATTTGCATTTTAGCCCGAATCCTTAAAAACTTACTTTCGAAAAATTTAAAATTGTGTTTATGATTTTTTGCTCACTAGTAAAACTCGAGGACCTCTTTTAATTGGTATCAGAGCCACGAGACCAAACATAATTGAGATTATTAAACTAATTAATAATTAATTAAGCTAAGTAATTGTAATTAACTGCGATTGATGCTTGAATCATCATCTGCTTGCTCAGATCCTAATTATTCACTTATTTTTCACTTACCAGAAGGTAATACCTCATTAGCATCTCAACTAAACTATATCACTGATATAGTTTTAGAATTAAAAGCCGAATTAGCTAAAATTAAAACTAAACTAAAGGAGCTTAAGAATTAGTTAATTGTAGTCTATCTTTCTCTTATTAACGAACTTAAGCATAGCGAACAAGCTACTCCCAGTATCGTCCTTCTTTTCAGCATAAATATCCTTTAGAACTCCAAAAATAAGATTCTATTTCCTTTGCACAAGTTAAAAATCTAGAAAGAAGTATAGGAAAAATCTAGTAAAAAAACGACTAAAAAGAAAGAAAAGGAAGATGGAGTGTAAGCAATATACTCTTGATGAACTACAAAAGATGTTCGAAAAAGAGCAAAACCTAGAAGAATTAAACAAAATCATGAGCATTAGTGATAAACATGATGTTTTATCTGATAAAAATAAAGAAACTAATAATGTCTAATTAGAAGAAGAAATATATCAGCAAATGAGTCTGATTAAATTAGAAGATCTCAATGTATTACTAGTAGAAGAAATTAGAAGAAAATTGAATAAAAAATATGGTAAAATGACCGCTGAAGAGGAGATTAATGAGATTGGTAAAGGACTCGACTTAGGAGAAAGAAAGACCAATCTAGTTAATAATGTCATTTCTAAGCCTGAAGAATTTGGTGAACCTTCTAGAAGAAATACTCATTTCTTAAGACCTAGGTACGTTCCAACAGGACGAATAAATAATTTTTTCTTCGGGTTCATCCTAAGAAAAACCACAACCTTTGAAGAAATTACCCTTATCCCAATTAGTCAAACAGGATGTATCTTAAATATTGATAGAGCCCGTAATAGAGAATAAATATTTGAACAATGAAAAAGATGAATGAATAGTATCTTAAACCTAAACGCTATATGGACCACGGCAAATTTCCTAAATTACATCGAACATAACTTTTCTGCCACTGTAGTTGACTGATATGATTCGTTAACTAAAGAAGGTAAAAATACATTAAGAATAATGGAGGCACCAGCTGGAATGTTCAAAAATCTATATAAAGAAATTGAAAGCGAGTTCATCGAAGCTAAACTTGATTCCAAAGAAAAAACAAGATAATGGCAAAGAAAGATTAATAACATAGAATTATAGGATATGAGATTTCTGAAAAATTATATTGCTAAATTTAGTCAATATTATTACAAAATTGGGCATAATGAAGCCAATCTTGGGATGTTCTATGATAAATTGCCATATTCTATAAATTCAATAATAAATGAAAAATACATTGCGTATCTTGAACAAGCAGATGTCATTAATACCCCTGGTTCCAGAATCTCTTATCTGAGAAAATGGGTCAATGATCAATGTGTTGATCTCCAAAAGTAAAGAAAAATTAAGAAGTAATTCCTAACTTGTTGGGATTTGCCTCACCAATGGGGAAAAGAACTTGAGAGAAGATGAAAAAGAAGTTTTTATAAGAAAAAGAGATTTAATAAGCAAAGGGAAGAGAAATATAGGAGAAAATATTATAACAAGTCAAGTCCTAAAAAATGTAGATTTTTTAGGAAAGCAACTTATTGTCTTACAAGAAAAAATAATTGCAAATACTAAGCATGCGAAGAAGTAGGACATTATGTTAATGAATACAAAAATAGAAAGAATAACAAACTGATTAAAACCTTGGAAAGTTTAGATTATGTTGAGCTTAGTGAAGATGAGGCTTTAGACCTAACCTTAAGCAACAACAAAGGAATTATTGAAATTATATTGGATAATGAATATGAAGAAAGTGATTATGAAGAAACAAGTTATATGATGGAGAGTAACTCTGTCAGCCTTGGTGATCTCCAAGAGGAAGAATTTGTTGTAGACAATGATCATGAGGAAGTCAAAGGAGATTGGGTTCTTTCCACAATCCAAAAGGACATGATCTATAAAAAAATCTATCTTTCAATTAAAAAGTAAATATGTATGTGAAATGATGGAAGGAGATCTGAAGATAAAGGATTGTAAGTATGACGTTGGGGAAGTTAATCTTATTATAATTTGGAGAATATCCTTAAGCATAACAAAGATAGAAAATATAGGTATATCCATGTTGGAAGTGTCCAAGTTCAAATCACTCCATTAAAATATTATGATAAAGATATTGATCTTTATGCTTTATTCTATGATATTAGGCACACCAAATTTAATAATAGATCATCACAGGGATAAAAATCAATTTATGTAACGGGTCAGTAGGTTTCAACTGTCGATCTGGATATTATGTGAGTTTAAAAGATGAATTTGCTAAAAACATCCTATCCCTTAAGATAAAAACAGTCGGGATAGACATGAAAACAGAAGGATATCATTTAAGGATATTCTGAAAAATCATCTACAAATTAGATAATACTATAGACCTAAGGACTAAGGTGACAATGATAGAAGCAGAAAAATTTGAAAGTCCTACCTCAATGCAAAAGATCCAGAGAATTAAGTCTAACCCTCAGGACATAAAAATCGATTATTCATGGATAGCCATCTTTGTCAACCCTACAAAAATTAATAAATAAAATGTAATAAAAATTGATGAGGAGGATAAAATCACCATTAAACCCCAATTATTAAGAAACATGAGTACAAGATTAGATTGGAGAGAAGGATCTTCATCAGCTAAAAAAGAGCTTATAGAAGATGATACGATTAGCATGACCAATGAAATGAGTAGAATGAGTTTTGAAGCTGCAAGATCCAGCATAGATCGAATAACGAATCTAGATAGAAAGGTTATTGGATACAAAACTAAAACTGTTAGCGAACCAATCTATGAGGATGAATTAGTCGAAAACATGACTATGGAAATATGCTATGAAGCTATCAATACAAATCTCAATAGTATCTACATCTCAATAAAGATATAGTTAGAGGGATATAATAAATACGTTGCTTACATAGATAGTGGTTGTTCTACATGCTTTGAAAAAAGATCATTATTTTCAGAATTTATGTGAAAAAGAGCTAAAAATTCTTTACAAGTGAGGATAGCTGATAATAACATTATGAGCCATAATGAGGCAATAGAAGGGTTATCCATAGAATTAGGAAGAGTTCAATACATTATACCAGTTCTATGAGCTACTGATCAATCCTCTCATGATATAATTATTGGAAATAATTTTCAGATATTATATTCTCCATGCAAACAGATCGTAAACTATAAAATATTCACAATTAATGAGCACTCAGTTCCTATTGAAAAATTAAGTAATGCTTACACTCATCAAAAAATTGAGTTTACACACAGCCAGTGCGGTGAGAAGGTAATGTCAGCACAACGTGAAGTAGCATTGACAATCTTATTACTCGAATTGTCTATTAAAGAATAGATTCTCGAACAACAAGAAAAATTATATAAGGAACTCTACTATGATAATTCACTAAAGTTTTGAGATAAAGATAAAATATTTGCTAAAATCACTCTATTAAATCCTAACACTATTATCCGAGTCAAATAAATGGTGTATATCCATCAGGATATCCAAGAATTTGATAAACAAATTAAAAAACTTCTGGATAAGGGATTAATCAAGAATAGCAAGAGTCCTCACACCAGTCCTGCTTTCATGGTAAGAAATCATACAGAACAGAAAAGAGGAAAAGTTAGAATGGTAATTTATTACAAAAAACTTAATCATAATACTATCTTTGATAGTTATTATGTTCCTAACAAACAGTCATTTTCAACAGAATTCAAGGAGCCTCTTAGTTCTCGAAAATGAATTGCAAAAGTAGTTATTGGCAGATAAAAATGGATAAGGAAAGTATTCCTTTAACTACATTTAGTGCCCCACAAGGACATTATAAATGGATAGTAATACTATTTGGTCTTAAAAATGCACCTCAAATATTCCAAAGGAGAACGGATAATATCTTTAAAGACCTCAATCATTGTTGTTTAGTTTACATCGATGACATCCTTATCTTTTCTAAAACCGTAGAACAGCACAAAGATGATGTCTTAGCAGTCACGCAGAGATGCATTGGTCATGGCATTATACGTGGTAAGAACAAATACATTTATGCTGAGTAAGAAATTGAGTTTTTTAGGTCTAGAAATAAAAGTTGGACAAATCATCCTACAAAAGCATATTCTAAAAAAAATAGAAAAATTTCTTGAAAAAGTTGAAGATAGGAAGTAACCGGAAAGATTTCTTAGATGCCTTACCTATACTTCAAATTTCATTAAAGATTTAGCCAAATTAAGAATGTCATTGCAGTAGAAACTCAAGAAAGAAGTAGGTTGGTCTCGGACCACTGATGACACAAAGATTGTTCAAAATTTCAAAAAGATGTGTAAAAATCTTCCTGTCCTTAATTTGCCTAACGAATGAGATGATTTAGTTCTTAAAACAGATGCCAGCAATGAACACTAGAGTGCGATACTCAAAATCAAAGAAGGAGAAAAACTCTGCAAATATTGTAGTGGAAGCTTTAATAAGGCAGAATGCAACTATCTTATAATGGAAAAAGAAATTCTTGCAGTCATAAGGGGAATTGAAAAATTCTTAATCTTTTTATCCCCAAAATCTTTTCTTATTCAAACTAATTGCAAAGGAATACTTGGTTTTGTAAAAAAGAATTTATCAAATATGCAAGTACAAGGGCGACTCCTGTATTGAAAATTATAACTTAACCAGTTTTTCTTTTCTATTGAACATATACAGGGATCGGAGAACTCTCTGGTAGACAGTTTAACTCAAGGATTTGTCAATGGTAATCATCAAAGCTAATCTCCTGCCAAAAAAGGAGAAAATCCTTAATGAGATACCATTTCTACTAAAACAGGTCACGCCTTCTAGTAAAGTCTTTATTGATAACCTGAAATTCCATACAAAAGTAGATCACGTTTTAGTATACTTTCTACTGCCTACCTAATAGCCCAAAGATTTTTCCTTCTAGAGCTACAAATTAGTTACCTTCAGTGTCCTTATGATATTCAAGAAAAAATAAGTTCTCATGTTTAGGAAAAATGGTTCAATGAGTGGTATGCAGCTTACATTGACTTTTATCATCAATTCTATAATATTTGGGAGTCTTGGAGTACAACGATCTATTTTTTCGACAGATCTGGAGTGGGTAGTATTTATTTCCCAGCAAATTCATTATCTTCAAATGATCCTGTCTTTAAAGTCTGGAAATATGGGATTGTACTTTACTTCACAGAAATTTCAGATCTAAGATTTTCATTTTTCTCAACTTTAAACAATTTCCAGCAATGTATGTTTAAGAAGATTCACTGGATTCTTACATTTCCTGAGGGTCCAATAAAAATTCCAATTCAAAGATGCCTAACTTTAGAGGTTTATAGCGCTCTAATTGAATATGAAAATGAAAAAGCCAAACCAACCCATTATCTTGTTCAAATCATTGATTGCAACGATCTTAATGATCAGCGATAAAATTGGATTCATGGAAATCCGGTACATCTAGTTATTGATCTTGCTTTATCAAGGGCCATTGGATTTTTCAACATTTATCATCAATGTTGGGCATTAATCAAACGAGGAAGAACATTAATGCATTGCAAAAACACTACTTTCACCTATGATAATGAATTCAAAGAATACATGAAGGTTGAAGGAGCAGTGCCAGAAGATATTTTTGATTATCTCTTTAATGTTGGAGCTGAAAATTCTTATCAGAAAAAGAAAAAAAATATCTCTTTGAATTATTTGAAGAATGGGATCCAGAGCATCTTAAGCAACTTGATGAAGATTTTGATGATTATCCAGATAATGATAGTCTGGAAGATATAATTGGAGATGAAGAAATGCAGAATCTCAATAATGATGATTAGTCTTTTCATTACTAAAAGTTCTGAAAAGTGGCTACCCTATTATTGTACTATTTCGACAAGTGTCTAGTTTGTAAAATAAAGTGTATACTGTAGAGTCAGTATGTACTACAACCATGTGAAAAATCTTTTGGTACTGTAGCCACCAGGGCATCCTATGTACCCCCATCCCCTCTATAAATAAAGAGGTCGAGTGCTGAGGAGGGACACAATCATTTGAGCATTCTTAAGTAAAAGAGAAGTCGGGATTCTCCGTTTCTCTATGAGCGAGCATCTCGAATAATCTTAGTTTAAAGTCCCTCTTCAAAACTTTCCATTGTAATATTTCCACTTTTAAGCTTTCAATAAAAGAAGTGTTTCCAGTAAAGAATGTTATCCAATTGAACCTTATGTCTTAAATATTGTAATTTCTTGATTAAAATCTCACTACCCTTTAAAAATAAATAAAACTTAATTGGTGACTACGGTCTGAGGTAGAAAACAAAACGGATCTGTGCTATATCTGATCTAAGAAAAGTGTGGTTGAGATTAGCAATCTCTGTAAACTGGAAGTTACAGGAACGCCAGGGTCCAATGCTGACTAAGTTCAGGTAACGGTCAAAACTCTCTAATTAAGTTTTAATTATTTTTGCTAAGCATAGTGGACCTCTAATCACAAAAAATATAATATTTATGAAAAAAGTAGTAGATTGTGATAACTAGTGCCAGTAAAGTTCTTATAAGAAGTCTAAACAAAAATATAAGAGTAGTTTTATTAAAAAGTACCAAAACGTTGAGTATTTACGTGTTAAACCTCATTTTGGGCAAAAGTTGCAAATTTAGAAAGTTCAGGGACTACGTTGCAAATTTAGAAAGTTCAGGGATTAAGTTACAAAGGAAAACTTCGGTTAGTAACTATTTCGAAAAATATTATCCCCTATTAATAATTTATCTAAAATATTAGGTACTTTGGAATACATTCTAAAAATATTGACCCCTAATAATTATTTCTATAGAATCAGGGTACCCAAAAGTCATAAATTGTGTTGGGGGTGTATTTTTGTGTATGTTCACAATTTTATACTCGGATCTCCTTAAACCATGCAATAGTGCCATATACACCTTTTGTTTTTCAGTGTTTTGTTTTTTTTTTGGGGGGGTTATCTTCTTGTGTTTCTGTACATAAATTTGTATACAGGGAGTTGCTGCTCGCTTAGGGAGTTGGTAAGAGAAGATTGCATGTAACTTTGTTAGTGCTTGAACACCCTACCTTTTGGGGGGGGGGCGTTTTGGGACATATGGTAATGGGCCTTGAGGCCCAAGCAGAGCGACCTTAAGAATATAAAGGTGTGTGCTAAGAATTAAAGTTATTTTTTTCGGTCTTTAGATTTCTATTTTAATATAATCGAGCTATTGTCTGTCTATAATGAGTTAGAGCTCTCTCATAACATATTTTCTTCATTCACAAGACTCGAATCTAAGATCTTACTTAAGATAAACATGTGTCAATCTACTTGAACCAACTTGTGTTGGTATAAATTAAAGTTGATTAATTAAAGTCATTTTTAGAGAATTCTCTTTCATAGCTTCAAATCATAGTGTGCTAAAAGATATTTATCTTAATTGTCATTTGCTTCATATAAATTGTAGTGTGCTAACGAAAAAAGCTTTTTTGAAGTGCTTTGTGTCTCTAAATTAGTAGATAGTCGACAGATTTAAATTTAGGATTTGAGGTAATTATAACTAGTCTTTTATTCATTTTGCACCATACAATCTTGAGGTACTTTAATGAAAATTTTGAAGTATGAATTTGAATTTAAATTTTGGCCCTGCGAATCGAAGCAAAGAGTGAAAGCAAATGATTGATATGCCATAAGTTGTCAAGTCGCTCTTTAGTATGACAAGCTAACCACGCATGACATTTTCGCCTTGAGAGCATTTATGGTAGTTAAACACATTAGTAACCATTACGGGCTAAATACATTACTTAGATTCTACTCTATTCGACTTATTTTATCTGAATTTATATTAAACTGAATTTATTAGAATTTATTCCAAACTTATTTATCGAAGTTATTCAGAACTTATTTACTAAACTTGTCCTTAATTTATTCTGAACTTTATTTGCTGAATTTATTTTGAACTTATTAAGAACAAATTTCTAAACTTATTTGCTAAACTGATTCTGAACTTATTTACTGAACTTTTTTTTTGAACTTATTCTAACCTTATTTTGAACTTATTTATTAACCTTATTCTTAACTTATTCTTACTAAACTTATTTGAACTTATTTTTCAAAAAATAAGTCGAAGAGAACACGGCCTTAAGTCAAATTAGGTTAATGTTGTTGATTAATATCTTATACATAGTGAATTTCAAAAATTACAAGAATTAGTTGGGGAAAGAGCAGAGTACGTGAATAGAGTGCAATTTCGAAATGAATTTTCTACCTCTTGCATCTAATTGCAATTACTATTGGTCGAGCTAATTTGCAGATTTCAACTAGTAAAATGATAAATATCTTATCATAAGATATTTTTTAAGTGTCTTATCGTTGCTTAAAAATTATATCGTCATGTCTTAAATTGAAAGAAATAAGTAGTATTATTAATTATTGAATAGTGAAATGCTGTTATCCCTTATAAAGTATGTAAAATTATCTCTTAATTTGATAAATCTAACAATTGTAAACTTATATGTATTACACTAAAGCGTTACAATTGATAATTAATTGTAACTATTGAAAATTTTGTAATTTTAAATCATATAATATATCAGTTTTGGTTAAAGTAATACATTTCAGAAGTGTCTTGTCACAAAATTTATATCATCACCACAATGGACAAATATAAAGATTGAACCACTGAGTTTCCATTTTGTCCATATCGGATTCATCGAATGTTTTACTTTGACATCCCTTTAGTTGAGTACTCTTATTAATTCTGTCATCAGTTGAATCTAAGGTTGATCAAAACTTAGTTTATGAAACTCCTAGGTTACTTATTAGGATAAGAAGATATTGTATTGCATGCTCTTTTCTTCTTTTATTAACATGCCATACCCTAAAGAAATTCTTATTAAAGAAATTTTTAAATGTTGAACATACCTAGCAAAGACTCAAAGTTACAGCTTTGTTATACCTAAATCAACTTACTAAATGGTCTAAAATTGCAAACTGACAATAACGTGTACTAGGATTTTAAATTATTTACTTAGCGATTCCATTGACCATACTTGCAAGTCTAAAATACATGGTAAGAGATTGATCATTGTATTGGCTACATAATAATTGTACATATCACGTAAATTGGTGCACAATGGGTGATCCATAGATTTTATTACTTTAAATGCATGGCATTTTACTCACATATATTTGGATTGTATATATACTTTCAGCAATTTATCAAACATAGTGTGTTTCAATTGATTATGTGACATAAGTTTACCTAAGTGCTTGCAAAATTTAATCTAAAAATCTTTTACAAATTGTATAATTTAAAATTCAAGGTCATTTTTTATTTTATATATATTCCAATATGTTTCAAATAGTATGATATCATGCAAATGAATAAAATTATAATTTATGATTGTGTATTATAGAATTTTCATTTAGTTTGAAAGGAAAGGAATATTACATTTGACATTATAACATAGTTTCAAAAAAAAAAAAAAGTAATACCTACTGACCCAATTAGATTCTAGCCAGTTGCTTAAGAGTGACAGAGTACTATATGAATTAGTCTTAATTTCTTGTTGTCTTGTTATGTTGTACCAAATTTTGTATTTGACATGGAAAAAAGGAAAAATAAAAAAGAAGGCGGCTGTGGAGAATGAGGAGTGAAAAACATGTTGAAGATAGCTAGAGGAAAAGCCAATTAAAGTGAAGAGAAATTTACAGCGACATAAATTACAAGGACAAGCAAATCATAATTTCTTGAAGAGAAGGGTTTCAGGTTTCAGGGCTACTAGGGCTTGCTTCTAGCTGGGGGAAATAAGATGGATTTGTTGACCCTGTTTTTTTTGGGTTTTGTTTTTCCAGATTTCTCATAATTAGTCTTTCAGTGAATCCAATGGAGACAAACTAGACTTTCAGATTTCTTCCTCCAATTTATAGTGTTTAATTTTAATTCAATACAGAAGCTGAAAAGACATTTATTGGCGAATGGTGTAGTATCTAGATAATATATTACTAATATATTTTCAATCTTGGAGGTCAACCTGGCAATTGCTTTGCTTGGGCCTTTTGACATGAGTGTGTTGATTTTGTGGGTGCCACCTTTCTAAGACATTTTCAAACTCAGCGAACCTTCATTTACTCTCTCTCTCTGTCTCTCCATGTGGTTCTGAACTCAAATCTCTTCTGATGACTGATTGCATCACCTCATCACTCTTCCTTGGGCAAAATCCTAAAGAAAAGACCCTTTTATTTCTTTCTTAAAGCTTTTTTTTTTGGGGTTGGCTTTTGACATTTGTTTTACAAGATAGTATTGGCTCAAAAGGAGTAGAGTTATTCGATCACAGATTTTTTTTCACTTATAAACTTTAATGCCAAATCTTAGTCAAAGCAAACAAGCGTCAAACCACTTGCATCAAACTATCTTGGTAAACCTTTTTTTTTTTTTTTTTTTTAGTTACTCTATCTTGTGCTCCTAACACTAAAAGATGTCTGATTGACATTAGTCGGAGCCACAGAGTGGGGATCCCTCAACAGTGATGGTTGTTGAATAAGCAACCAAGATTCCTGATCTAAGCCAAGTTTCGGTCAACTATGTGCGCATTTTTATTGATTGTTGGTTTAGTTTAGGGCATGTTTCCATCAACTTATGGTAAATACTTATCATCAGCGTTGAACGCATTTGTGTATAATTCAGCATAGTTAAGCATAATTCAACATCATTTATCATAATTCAACAAAATTCAATACAATTCAACTCTTGCAAACATACCTAGTTGATTACACTGTGATTAAATCCAAATCACATGTTCTTTATCAATAATTGGACTTATTTAACTAATAATATAAATTGATTTATTATTGTTATTGTAAAATTCATTTAAAATTACAAAAAATTCGGTATTATGCATCAAAATAAAATGTTTCACCCTTTTAAGTATAATATAAAAAATGTTATTTTATTATATTTGTAAAATGCATATTATCTGATGAATTATTATATTATATAAATACATATATTTGTCATAAATTATGTAAAAATTATAAATTGAAAGATAATTTTTTTAAAAAAATATCGCTAATCATATATTAATAATTTTACTATCAACTTTTATATCCAATAGTCTTATATAAATTTTTTACCTTATCTCTTGATTTTAAAAAAAATTACCCTGTCTATTCCTCCCCATAACAAACCACTAATAAATGAAACTTATTTCATTGTAGAGAACCCAATGCCCACCATTCATTGCACCATCTACCAGTAATGTTGGCTTTTAATTTACTAACAACTACTCAAAAGTGTGTTCTAGGTATTTCTAATTATAATTATTTTTAAAAGTGAAATAATTTTACAATCCATTGTTAAATATACAGGAAATTGTTGTATTAACAATAGCAACTACAAATTGAACATATATTTGTAAATTATTTATATATTATACATATCAATTAAAACAAGTCATTTAAAATTTAATTTACAACATCCACAACATATAAAAGATAACTCATTGGAAAATGATCAAATTCTATGACAACATAAATAAATACATCTTTTTGTATGTATACAATAGTAAAACAATTACATAAATATATTTTTGTGCTTAGCTACAATTGATTTCTAATTATGTAAATTCATTAAACACCATTCAGCATGTTTCAGTATCATTCAGCATGATTCAACAATAAGTACCAATAAATACATATCATAAGTCGAAAAAAATATAACCTTAACTTGACTCTTTGAAAGTAATAAACCATGATGGTGGTAAAATGTCTACTTAGATTTTTGGTGAATTGGACATGCTCTATATGGTAGACGCAATTAATGTGAAACTAGACTAATTGAATTTCACAGTTGAATCAGAAGCTTGCACAGTTTCCATTAGAAAATACTAAGCATTTAGGCATGAATAGGAGAATGTCACGTGTTCTATTTGTATAACACACTATTAACATCAATAATATAAGTCAACAGCTTCACTTATAATAGTTTTGGATGTTCATTTTCTCTACCCATATAATTTGTTCCTTAAGCTAACATCATCAGTGGAGATCCTTTGATTGGGAAACTCTCAATGATGGTAGGCTACTTGTTTTTTTTTTTTTTTTTTTAAATCGCTAACAAATTGAGTAAAAGATCAAACTAATACCTGTTTAGACTACAATTGTGTAGTTCTCTAGAGGTTACAAAATATAAGGTATTTAATATGGAGATCTCATCAAATTTTTCATTTGAATCCTTTATCTCCACAGGCTTTATGTATATGTTGAACGATTATACCGTGATTCAAACACATTTTACTGAATTGTATATTTTGTTTGGGTTTTTTTACCTCCTTTCTTTCTTTTAAGGAAATTGTAATTTAATTTTCATTGTACTAGTTAACTAGACCTGTCGATTTACATAAATGGGCTAAAATACCAGTCGATGTACTCAGATTTGAGTAAAATGTTCCGTTGGATGTATTTCAGACTTAGATAAAATACAAACTATATTTAAATTTTGCAAATTTTGGGTTCACCCATCGAATTCAGAATGTCTTTGCCATTGATTATTTCTTTTGTCAATTATAAAGGTTCTCTACATTTATAGTTGAAAGCTTTTTCTTAATTTATGAAAAAGTTGGCAACCATATTTTCGTAATTTAGTCAAGCGGGCCAACCTCTTTAAAATAAGGATAATAACGGGTCGAGTCGGCAAAGGGTCAAGTAATAACGAGTCGGCTTGTTCAATGATCTGATACTTTTGTTAACTTACCTGTTCTACTAAATCACAATTTACAATTGCTTAAATTTATTACCAACAGTTTATAAGTAACAATGATTATTGTGTGAAGGTTTTTTATGCATGTTTACTCTATTTTAAAATGATCGAAAGAAGTGACATGCCTTGAGCTGGCAATTCTGGCGATGACAATACTTATCAGTAACCCATAGTCCCCTCTCTATGGATGTAGGGCAGATCCACGACTACCTTTTACAAGGCCCGCTCTGATACCGAGTGTAATATCCCAACCCAAATGGGTCAGATCGTTAGATAGCTTACTGACTAACAACCTAACCTCTAGCCCATCGACCCAAGACTATCCCTTGACAGCATGTTGTCCTTGCTTAAGCCTTAAAGGGGGAAGCGCTTGTTGTTGTAAGCAAGCATACTATATCAGTATATAAACTATGCTATGTACCCCGAATATTCCAATGTGATATTTTGGGAATGTTACAACTGCCACTTGCCCAAGCTAGTGTCATGGTTTTAATCCAGTTAACATGATAACTAAATAAAGAAGAATTAGAAAAGTATAAGAAATTAATTATAATTATTATTTTCAATTGTAACATCAAAGATTTAGATTAACACAGAATAATGTTATTTAAAAAATATGATCAAGCATTTTACTTCACCTAATGGTACAATGAGTGCATTTTTCATCTGTCTTATTGTTGTTGATTTTATTAAGATTTTATACGATTTATTCACACTATTTCATGCCCATTGTGATATAAATTATAGCATATATGATTTGTATATGATATTATTTTATGATAATGGAGCTGGAAAATGAAAAGGTGGAGGTACTTATTTATAAAGGGAGCTGATAATTATATAATGCCACATTAATTAATACGATGTAATGAACAACTATTATCATTAAGATATCGTTAACAGAGATAAGAGAAAAGCAAAATCAAACAACATGGATATAACATTAAGTCAACATCTCATAAAAACAAAAATATTTTTGATTTTTATGATCTTGACCCACCGAGCCGAACAAACCTAACAAGATAAAAGAAAAATCAAATAATAGGGGATCGTTTTTACCAAATCTAGCACCAACCATGTGTAAAAGATTCTTTGGGCATGTTTGATGTTAGTTACATGCCTAAAACTTCAGAAGCTATATGTTCAATGATTGAAAATCCCCCTAATAATAAACTCCTTTCTTGCTGTCTAAAAAGTATATAGATTGTGTTTGATAAAGAGCTTTTTTAGATGCTAATTTACTTTTTGCTATATTGAGGTTTGATATATAATGATTTTCGAAATCCACTGTTTTAGATAAATATTTCTTGGTATATGCAGATTTGGGTAATTAATTTTTGGGGGACAAATATTTCTGTTTCTAGTTCTCAACTTTCTAAAATTGGAATTGGTCTCTAATATCCAAATATGACTATTTTTTTTAGTATTTTTTCTTCTTATAATGACTGTACTGGTAGTAGTTATCACAATCTACTACTTATATCTTAAATATTATATTTTCTATGTTTAGCGGCCCACAATGCTTGGCAAAATAATTAAAATTTAATTAGAGAGTTCGATCATTACCTGAACTTAGTTGGTGCTGGACTCTGGCGTTCCTCTAGCTTCTGATTTACAAAGATTGCTAATCTCAACCTCACCTTCCTTAGATCAGGCATAACACAGATCCGTTTCGTTTCTACCTCGGACCATAGTCACTAATCAAATTTTCAATCTTTTTCAAGGATGGTGGATCTTTAATCAAGAAATTATAATGTCTAAGACATAAGGTTCAATTGAATAATGTTCCCTACTGGAAAACTTCTTTTATTGAAAGTTTAAAGGTGGAAATATTACAATGAAAAGCTTTGAAGAAGGACTTAAGTTAAGATCATTAGAGATGCTTGCTCATAGAGAAATGGAGGATCCCAACTTCTCTTCTGCTTAAGAATGCTCAAATGGCCGTGTCCCTTCTCAGCACTTGACTTCCCCTTTTATAGAGGATTGGAGGTGCATAGGATGCCTTAATGGCTATAGTATATAGTGATTTTTCTCATGACTACAGTACATATTGACAGCTACAGTACACTACTTTATTTTTCAAATCAGACACTTGTCAAGATAGCATAATAATGGGACAGTTTCTTTTCAGATCTTTTAATGATGACAACACTAGCCATCATTATTGAGATTCTGTATGCCTTCATCTTCAATTATATCTTCCAGACCATCATTATCTGAATAATCATCAAAATCTTTATCGAGTTGCTTAAGATGCGTTGGATCCTATTTCTCAAATAATTCAAGAAGATATTTATTTCCTTTTGCTGTTAGGAATTTTCAGGTTCAATATCGAAGAGATAATCAAAGATATCTTCTAAGACTGTTCCTTCTACCTTCGTGTACTCTTTAAACTTATTGTCATATGCGAAAGTAGTATTTTCATGATGCATTAATGTTTTTCCCTTTTTAATTAATGCCCAACACTGATGATAAATATTGAAAAATTCAATGACACTTGCTAAAGCATGATCAATAACTAGATGCACTGGTAACTCAGAAACCCATTCTTGTCGTTGATCATCGGGATCATTATAATCAACAATCTGAATAAGATAATGGGTTGGTTTGACTTTTCCATTTTCATATTCGATTAATGTGCTATACACTTCCAAATTTAGGCATCTGCGAACTGCAACTTTTGTTGGACCATCAGGGAACGTAAGAATTCAACGGATCCTTCTGAACATGCATTTCTAAACAGGGTCATTTGAAGATAATGAATTTGGTGGAAAACTAACACCACCAACTCCAGATCTATAGGAAAAATAGATCGTCATACCCCAAGACTCCCAAATATCATAGGAATAATAATGGTAAAAGTCGATATAGGCTGCATAACACTCATTGAACCATTTTTCTTGAACCTGCAAACTTATTTTTTCTTTAATATCATAAGGACACTAAAGATAACTAACTTGTAACTCTAAAAGGAAAAATATTTGGGCCTAGGTAGACAGTAGATAGGAGACCAAAACATAATCTACTTTTTATATGGAATTTCAAGTTATCGATAATGACTTTACTAGAAGGCGTAACCCGTTATAGTAGAAATGACATTTAATTAAGAACTTCCTCCTTTTTTGACAGGAGGTCGGTTTTAATAATCACCATTGGCGAGTTCTCGAGTTAGGCTGTCTACCAGAGAATTCTTCAGTCCATGTATATGTTCAATAGAAAAGAAAAACTGGTTAAACCATAATTGCCAACGCATGAGTCGCCCTTGCACTTGCATATCTGATAAATTCTTTTTCATAAAACCAAGTATTCCTTGCTAATCAGTTCGAATACGAAAAGATTTTGGTGCTAAGAAGATTGAGAACTTCTCAATTCCCCTTATAACTGCAAGGATTTCCTTTTCCATTATTAGATAGTTGCATTCTGCCTTATTACAACTTCCGCTATAATATTTGCAGAGTTTTTCACCGTCTTTGATTTTGAGTACTGCGCTCCAATGCTCATTGCTGGCAGCTGTCTCAAGAACTAAATCATTTCCTTCATTAGGCAAATTAAGAACAGGAAGATTTTTACATATTTTTTTGAAGTTTTGAACAATCTTTGTATCATTAACGGTCCATATCCAACTTATTTCTTTCTTGAGTTTCTGCTGCAATGACTTTCTCAATTTAGCTAAATCTTTAATGAAATCTATAGTATAGGTAAGGTATCCAAGAAAACTTTCTAACTACTTCCTATCTTCAATCTTTTCAGAAAAATTTTTTATTTTTTCCAGAATATGTTTTTATAAGATGATTTGTCTAACTTTTATTTCTAGGCCTAAGAACTCAATTTCTTGTTAAATATAAATACACTTGTTCTTACCAAGTATAATACTATGATCAATGCATCTCTGGGTGATAGCTAATAGATCGTCTTTGTGCTATTCTAAGGTTTTGAAAAAGATAAGGATATCATCAATATAAACTAAACAACAATGATCAAGACCTTTAAAGATGTTATCCATTCTTCTTTGAAATATTCGAGGTACATTTTTAAGACCAAATGATATTACTATCCATTCATAATGTCCTTGTGGGGCACTGAATGCAGTTCAAGGAATACTTTCATCTTTTATTTTTATCTGCCAAAAACCACTTTTGCAATCCATTTTTGAGAATCAAGCGGCTCCTTGAATTCTATTAAAAAGGACAATTTTTTTAGGAATATAGTAACCATCAAAGACAGTATTATCATTAAACTTTTTGTAATTGATTACTATTGTCGCTTTTTCTCTTTTTTTCTTCTGCATGATTCTTACCATGAAAGTGGGACTGGTGTGAGGACTCTTACTATTACTGATTAATCCTTTATCCAAAAGTTCTTTGATTTGTTTATCAAATTCTTGAATATCCTAGTGTGTATACACTATTTGTTTGACTCGGATAATAGTGTTGAGATTTAATAGAGTGATTTTAGCAAATATTTTATCTTTATCGCAAAATTTTAGTGGATTATCAGAGTAGAGTTCCTTACATAATTTTTCTTGTTGTTTGATAATCTGTTCTTTGATAGATAATTTGAGTAATGAGATTGTCAGTGTTACTTCTTGCTGTGCTGGCATTACCTTCTCACCATACTGGCTGCGTCTAAACTCAACTTTTTGATGAGTGTAAGCCTTTTCAATTTTTTAATAGGAACTGAGTATCCATCAATTGTAAATATTATCTGATTTATGGCCTGCGTGCATGGAGAATATAATCTTTAAAAATTATTTTCAATAATCATATCATAAGAGGGTTGATTAGTAGCCCATAGAACTCGTGTAACGCATTAAACTCCTCCATTCTATAGATAACCGTTCTATGGCTTCATTATGGTTCATAATACTATTATCAGCTATTCTCACTTGTAAAGAATTTTTTGCTCTTTTTCACATAAACTCTGGAAATAATGATCTTTTTTCCAAGCATACAGAACACCCACTATTTATGTAGGCACATAATTAATATTTATTATATCCCTCTAAGCATACGTTTATTGGGATATAAATGCTATTAAGATTTATGTTGGTGACTTCATAGCATATATCTATAGTCATATTTTTGACTAATTCATCCTTATAAATTGGTTCACTAACTGTTCTTATTTTATACCCAATGACCTTTCTATTTAGACTTATAATTCGATCTACACTAGGTCCTGTAGCATCAAAATTCATTCTACTCATTTCACTAATCATACTAATTGCATCATCCTCTTTGAGTTCTTCTTTAGCTGATGAAGATCCTTCTCCCCAATCCATTCTTGTACTCATGCTTCTCAATAATTAGAGTTTAATAGTGATTTTGCCTTCTTTATCGATTTTTACTATATTTTTCTTGTTGATCTTTGTAGGGTTGGCGAAGTTAGATATCTATGAATGATCAATCTTTATCTCTTGTGGATTGGATTTAGTCTTCTGGATTTTTTGCATAGGGGTAGGGCTCTCAAATTTCTCTGCCTCTATCATGGTGACTTCAGTCTTTAGATTTATAGTATTATCTAATTTATAGATAATTTTTCAAAATATCCTTAATGGATATCATCTTCAGTCTTTAGATTTATAGTATTATCTAATTTATAGATAATTTTTCAAAATATCCTTAATGGATATCATTCTCTCTCCATGTCCACTCCAACTGTTTTTATTTTAAGGGATAGAAAGTTATTAGCAAACTCATATTTCAGACTTACATAATATCCATGTCTACAATTGAACCCTACTGATCCGTTACATAAGTTAGTCTTTATTCCTGTGATAATTTGATTATTGAACTTGGTATGCCTAATATCACAAAGCAAAGTATAGAGATCAATATCTTTACCATAATATTGTAAAGAAGTGATTTGAACTTGGACACTTTCGATATGGATATACCTATACTTTCTATCTTTGTTATGTTTAAGGATATTTTCCTAATTAATGAGATTAACTTCCCTAACGTCATACTTGCAATCCTTTATTTCCAAATTTTCTTCTATCATTCCACATACGTATTAGCTTTTTAATTGAAAGATGCATTTTTTTATAGATCATGTCTTTTTAGATTATGGGAAGAACCCAATCTCCTTTAACTTCTTCATGATCATTGTCTACAAAAGATTCCTTTCCTTGGAGATCACCAAGGCTAATAGAGCCACTTTCCATCATATAACTTATTTCTTCATAATCACTTTTTTCATATTCATTATCCAATATAATTTCAACAATCTCTTTGTTGTTATTTAAGGTTAGGTCTAATGCCTCATCTTCACTAAGCTCAATATAATCTGGGCTTCCCAAAGTCTCTATAAACTTGTTATTCTTCCTATTTTTGCATTTATTAGCATAATACTCTACTTTTCCGCATGCCCAGCACTTGCAGTTGCTTTTCCCTGCAAGACAATATGCGGCTTTCTTAAAAAATCTTCATTTTTTAAGACTTGATTTGTTATAATATTTTCTTCTATATTTCTCACTCCTTTGTTTGTTAAAGCTCTTTTTCTTATAGAATTTTCTCTTCCTTCGCTTTTTAGGTTCTTTTCCCCATTGGTAAGGTGAATCCCAATAAGTTAGGAATTGGTTCTTAATTTTCTTTTGCTTTTGGAGATTAAGATATTGATAATTGACTCATTTTCTTAGATAAGAGATCCTTGAACTAAGGGTATCAATGACATTTACTCTTTCGAGATATGTAATGTATTTTTCATTAATTATGAAATTTATAGAATATGGCAATTTGTCATAAAACATACCAAGATTGATTTCATTATGCCCAATTTTATAATAATATTAACAAAATTCGACAATATAATTTTTCAAATATCTCATATCCCACAATTCTATGTTATTAATCTTTTTTTGCCATTCTCTTGCTTTTTCTTCAGAATCAAGTTTAGCTCCGATAAATTCAATTTCAATTTTCTTGCATAAACTTTTAAACATTATAGCTGGTATTTTCATCATTCTTAAAGTATTTTTACCATCTCCAGTTAATGAATCATACAAGTCAGCTACAGTGTCAGAAAAGCTATGTTCGATATAGTTTAGGAAGTTTGCTGCAGTCCATGTAGTATTTAGTTTTAAAACACTATTCATTTTTCTTTTCCAATGCTCAAATATTTCTTCTCTATTACGAGCTCCATCAATGTTTAAGATATATCCAATTTGGCTAATTGAGGTAAAGCCAATTTTTTCATAGGTCGTGATTTTTCTTGGGATAAACCTGAAGGAAAAATTACTTGTATTTCTTACTGGAATGTATTTAGGTCTGAAGAAATGAATATTCCTTCTAGAAGATTCACCAAATTCTTCAGGTTTAGGAATAAAATTGTTAACTAGATTGATCTCTATTTCACCTATATCGAGTTCTTCTCCAATTTTATTAATATTATTTTCAACTGTTATTTTGCCATATTTTTTATCTAATTTTCTTTTAATTTCTTCTAAAGGTGACACATTAAGATCATCTAATTTAATGAGATTCATTTGCTGATATATTTCTGCTTCTAATAAGATATTATTAATCGCATCATTATCATCAGATAAAACATCATATTTATCACTAATTACGGTCATAATCTTATTCAATTCTATTGGATTCTGTTCTT